>OY757929.1:16462109-17052109 GCA_963585895.1 Sepioteuthis lessoniana
AGACATCGATGAAATGCCCTGCAAAGGAAGTTTCTATTGCAGTTCACTAAGTCTGGCACAAGGTTCAAAGTGCTTCTCTGTTTGCTTAGTAAATAATGTAAATGGCTAAATCCAGATTCCTGCATATGCAGACTTGGAAAAGCTAGTAAAGTGGGTTCAACAGTTGCACAAAGCTTGGGATATTTTGCAACAGTTTTCAATATCTGGCAACTAGTCTACATGATCCAGCAATTTTAGTTCTCCTTTTATGAAGGGATTTCTCTGTCTATTTACCAACCCCTCCACCATAAACAGGATGTGACACAAGGTCAATTTTTAAGAGGAATATGTATCCATCTCCTCTACCATGAACAGGATGTGACACAAGAGTTTTACTAGTTTGAATTCAGAATTTTCCTTCTCCAAGATTGGTTGTCTCACCAAGGTTAAAGCGCCCATAGCTGAGAGAGAATAGTTGGATTCATATCTTTCCCAAGTGTATTAGTACTATGTTGATTGCAAGCAGTCTTATCCAGGAATTGAAATTGAGTCACCATGTTCATTTTCTTTGATGATAAGAGTTACTCTTTTATAAATGCCAACTAGTAAATTCACCCCACCCCGTGGACCCCCTCTGCTTTTATTCACCTTGCCAAAATTTTATTTACCCCCAGGGGTCTATATGGACTACTTTGAGAAGCCCAGTCTTATAATCAAGTCATGCTAAAACCATCTATTCCAGTGAAGTTAAGCACCTATAATCCTGTTCAGTACATAAATTGGTGACCTCTTAGGAACAGCAGCTAATATAAGCAACCCAAAGCATCTATGCCAGACTTAGCAAAGTTTATTAGCTGTTTATATTCAAACATCACTAAGTAGGATGTGAATCCAGGTCAATTTTTAAGTGGAGTACAGCTGGTTTAAATACAGAGTTTTCCTTCTCCTAGACTCGTTGCTTTACTAAAGCTAAAGATCACAGTCTAGCCTACTATTGACCTATTGCTTGGAGGAAAAGAGAAAGGGAACTTTTTGTTGTGCAGTGGCTAAAGTGCTGAACTGTGACATCATAGAAAGTGAGTTCAAACTCCAGTCTCGCTCCTGCATTCACTTTCTGACAAATACACTTGGGAAAGGCATGAACCCCCTTAACCCCTACAGCTGTAGGTTAAATAGTGTCACAGGTGTTCTTTTACAAAGATGACTTTGGCATTAAATGACCTGTGACGGTTGATATGGCATTAAATAAGGAAAGAAGAGAAGGATTCGTGGCTTTCTAAAGGGTATTAGCACAAATTGAAACACAAACAGCCTCATGTAAGATTTGAACTCTGATCACAGACTCCATTTCTTATGACAATAACCGTTACGCTAAGAGCACCTCTACATCTTTCTCACTCACACTTGATATACACAAGAGGAGAATCCTTGTGGCATAATGGCTAAAGTGCTGGACTGCAGTGTCATAGTAAGTGAGTTCAAACTCCAGTTATGCCATTATATTCACATTTGGACAAATACTCTTAGGAAAGGTATGAACCCCCAAATTCCCTCCCCTCCCAGTTATAGGTTAAATTAACTGCACTTCTTCAACAAGGATGGTTTTGGCTTTAAATAACTCATGGAAGTTAATATGCCCTTAAAGAAAGAAAAGTGTGTTGCATTTTTGCCTTTCCCAAGGGCATTATTACAAATTACATTGATTGCATTTCACATAGCACTAATACCCTTGGGAAAGTTATGAATCCAATCATTCTCCCTCCAGCTATGTGTAAATAGTTGGGCAGACTGGGTTCTTCAGGCCTGGTTAGGCAACTAGTCTAGGAGAAGGAAAACTCTGAATTCAAACCTGTTAAACTCCGCTTAAAAATTAACCTTGTGTCATATCCTGCCCAAGCGGAGGGGTTGGTAAATATGATTATTACAAAGTTAAATGTAAACAGCCAATGCTCACTTGTACTAAAATCCAATCACTGAAGTAAAAAGTTAAGAATATATTATCTTTATCTTTTAATCAAAATCAGACTTGAACCTAGATTGCTAATTTCATTTCTTACCATGATAACCTTTATGCTAAGCATGTCTCTCAATTGTATATAAATATCAGTTAATACACATATGCTCTACCATATTAAAAAAGGATAAAATGTGGAGACAAAAATCTTTCAATGGAGTCACACTAGGTAAATATGATGGAAAAACTATGTATGTTCGAAAGAGAAAGACAATAGAAAACAACATGTTTGAGAACAATTGCTTCAGGACTATAACGGGCATTTCTTGTGTGATGTGAATCACATCAAAATGGATATGAAGAATAACCTGATACAAAATAAAATCACCAACATTATCCAGAATAAAAGATCGAAGTAGTTTGATCATGTGGTGTGCAAAGACAATACCAGCTATGTTAACTATTCATACTTGAATTATTTTACTAACAGAAGACTAACAAAATATTTAATCAATTGAGTGACTTTATAAGAGAAGACACAAAACTACCTCTGTTATCAGTGGAAAGACTAGAAAAAGATATGACAAAAGAGGCCATGTATAGAAAAATATATTCAAGGAAGGAATCCTTGTGGTTGCTTGATTGATTTTAATTGCATGTCAACCCATCTAAGATTATTTCATGCCTATAGGTTAGGGAATCATGTTGATTGTACATTTATATATATATTTTTTCTGTTGTTGTGATATTTGCATACATTTATTTGTCAGTTATTCCTATCTTATACAAATATTTTGCACACAGTTATATGGTTTCAAGTATTCCTATTTAATACTAATAATTATATCATTTCAAGTAATTATTCTTATTAATAATAATCATTTGTTTTTATACAGTTATATGGTTTCAAGTAACTAATAAAAATCTCTAGTAAACAATTATAGCTTCAAGTAACTGTTCTTAATATAAATAATTTACAGTTTTATAGTTTCATGTCTTCCTTTTCAATACTAATAATTTGGAAACAGAGTTATTAGACCTATAAATAGGACCCTAACAAGTCTGAGTGGACCTGGGAGGAATGGCAATTAAGGAGTACTCCCCATATCATCAGAATTTGAGCCTCACCATCAAAAGCAATTTAGTGTCATACCTAGCTCACTCCTTTGTGAGAGGGTTCTATATCTCTCTGCAAGATCCCTTGTGGAGTTATGCAGATAATAATAAATAATAACCTATTAACTCCAAAAAAATTGTTGTTCTGATATTTTGCAGACAGCAGCCCAAGTTTTGAAAACATAGTTTATTGAAATGGCAGAGAATTATATCATAGTAATCTGTTGACAGGTGACACTTTAAAGGAAGATATTCATATTTAAAAGGAATTCAAATTATTTGTATTTGAGAGGAATACTTGATACCATATTATTGAAATATAAATTATTTGTATTAGATAGGAATACTTGATACCATATATTTGTATATAACAAGAATACTTGATAGCATATAAATGTGTACGAATTATTGATATTAGATAGGAATACTTGATACCATACAACCATGTACAAATTAATTGTATTTTATAGGAATACTTGACACTATATAACTGTGCAAACAAATGATTGTTATAGACAAATAAAAGAAGTCCAATTTATAAAAACTCTTGCAACGTCATATTGAAAATATTGTTATGATTATAATCAAATATTTAGAAATGAATTACCTTTTTGGCATTAAATAACCCATAAGAAGTTAATATGCTGTTAAATAGATCAAAACAAACCTTACTTTGTGTACTGACGTAAATGTCCATGGGTGTCAGTGACCTGACTTTATTGATCTGTTGTTGACTTTGTTTAGTCAAGAATATTGGCTTTCAGTTGCTTACAGTAACAGCTGTTATCAAGTGGTCACCTATCTAAGTATTGACCAGACTCATTACTGCTTGACTTTGGTGATCCTGGAGGAAGTATACCTTTCAGCACAACTTGACTAGTAATTATTTATCAGGATGAGTCAAAAGTTTTGCAATATTTTAGTAACATGAGGTGTAATTTAACCACTCATTAAGGTGATTGAACCACTCTTACCTAATACCCTCTGTGGATGACTTACCAGATTTGCTTGGAGCCCCACCTCAGAATCCATGGCTTTAGGTTGCCCAGTTGACTGGGGCTGTAGAATACACAAACTGCTTCTCTGCAGAGAGGTAATGTTGTATACTCATATGCATGCAGAACATAACACAATGAAGACGTGTGAAGACTTCTTTTAAAAAAATATACCTCTCACTTTTTTAAAAGGGTTGTGTGTGAGAAGGAGTTGGAGACCGAACAGAACTGTAATATATTGACCCCTCACTCTTATGGCCATCAGTGTTGTGTCTTTCTCGTTCTCCTGGGTTCTCAACTGGAGGCCTGGGGGCCCTCTCCGCTGGGTGCTGGCTTTCTCTACCACATCTTGTCTCCAACTAACTGGTCTCCAAAACTAACTGACTTCCTGTCTTCACCAAGTTATATAATAGTTCAATCGGCCACTCAATATCTCCCCATAACTGGCCATCAGAATATGTCACTCCCGCTGTCTTTGGAATGGCATGTTTGATTGTCATCGAGCGGAAATAACTGTTATGCAGTTCACAGGTCACTCTCTTCCGGTGCATCAGTCTGTGACTGTACCGTGGGATTTTAACCCTGTCCCACATTGTCAGCCAGACTCGCCCATGCAAATGGAATATGCATTTCCGCCGTCTTTGGAATGGCATGTTTGGTGGGGTTGAAGGTCAATATACTACAGTAATACCCCCCCTACATACAATGAGTGTCCTGGATATGACACTAAACAATCTGATTGTGTGGTTCCAGTAATGCCGGATCTTTGAGGAATGTAGAGTACTGCTTCATTGCCATTTCTTCCAGGTTCACTCGGGCATCAAGAGGTGGCACCTGATAGGGTCCTATCTAGGGGTCAAATAGAGCTAAAATATTTACTTATACTAAACTGAATTGTTTGAAATTTAATTCAGTGTTAAATGACCTGAAAAGGGTTGGTATGCTGTAGAACAAAATAACCAACCAACCAACCAACCAACCATGGTTTTAGGCCTACTTGACCTTGCCTGAGTGAAATTTCTTGAACTATTGGGTTCCTGTACTGGGATCAACTGCATCTTCACCTTTGACACAATAAATACTTTTGATTACTTCAATGGTGTTATGGCTCAGTTCAAATTTTTAAGCCACAAGTAGTAGACCGTGTTACGTGTTCATCTATGCATCTTTCAAATCACATATGGAATGAAGAAATAGACAATGTGTCTGTGCATCAACCACCACAGTACTGTAAACCACAGTAGGTACCTATCATGGTTTGAACTGCTTTGGCCATGTGATATTCATACTGCAAACTAATATATACCAAAATATTGCAAAATTTTTGACATAATCTGGTAGAATTACTTGAACTAAAATAAAAAGGAAGAAGAAATGGTTAAATGATAAATTAGAAGAATTGGTGTGCAGCTTTGTTACAGACGTTCAAAGATTTTGGTTGCCAATGGAATTGTATGAAAAATATTCTTTTGTCAATATTCAAATGTTAAATGTTGTCTTTTTTTTGAGATTTTAGAGAACAAATATCAGTTAATTCTGCCAATTCCAATAGGAAATTTTGAAAAAGGCAAATTTTTGCATGAGTTGAAAATATCTTTTCAAAGCAAAACCACTGATGTGTAAAGAGTTGATGATAAAGAAACCATTTTGACTGTAAATCTAAAATTAAATTCATTTAATATATTCAATTATGTTGCATTGTTTTTTCATGTCCATCTCTCTCTCTCTCTCACATAAATATTTGAATATGTTGATTAACAGTCACAGACAAGAAATGTTTTCAAAACTGTTATCATTAAAATAATACAAAGCTGAATAAAGATTGTCATCATCTTTAATTTTGGAGGATGTTTTTAACAAATGTTTGATGGTTTCATCCTAAAGAAGAAGCTTATTTACATATGTGGAGTTTGAAGGCTTTTGAAGGTCAGGGGCTAAGGGCAAGGCTGTGTTGCCGTGAGATATCTGACTCCATATATTCGGTTACACTGTTTCACCCCACGTTGACTGGCCGGCGTAATGCCTTGCCCAAAGAAAGTCCCAAAAGAAATATACAAAAAGAAAAGATAGAAACAGATAAGCGATGAAAGCATTTCTTCCATACTTTCCTTTATTTACTTGGTGAAGATGCATGCGTCATCTCCTTTTCCATTAGAGACCGCTGGGAGTTTCTTCAAATTTAATAGTTTTCTTTTTATCTATTTTTTTTTAAATTTAATTTTTTTATTTATTTATTCGTTCCCTACACATATCATTAACTATATTATATCATAATGTATAAATTCCATAATACTAATTAAAGAAATGGGAGAGGAAGAAAAAAGAAAAGTTTGGTGTGGGTCAAAGCTACAACTAGTTCTTATTTTTTTTTTGACTATTAACATTAAGGTTGATCCTGAATATAGTTAAATGAATAGCTAAAAGTGCTTGACTAAAAACAGTCTCCTGGCCAATGCTCACTTGTACTAAAATCCAATTACTGAAGTAAAAAGTTGAGAATATATTATCTTTATCTTTTAATCAAAATTCTATTAACACACACACACACACACACACACACACACACACACATGTGCATATAACGCAAAATGGAAGAAAAGAAATACATGAAAACCATTTTGGTGGTGTGTTGATATATTATGACATTTTACCAAGTTATTCTAAGTTTCTGTCTAAAATTTAAAGTTTTTCAAAATCATTATCTGAGGAAGCCCATACAGGGTGAAATGACAGAATAAATAAAATAACATTTCACTAAATTGGTTTTCATATCTTTTTTCCTCTTCTGTGTGTGTGAGTGCATATGTATGCATCTTTGTGTGCTTCAATCAAAAAGTATAAAGACTAAAACTTGAATTTTTTATAAGTTTAAATAAAGATGCACACAACTGAGTAACTTATATAATTAAGTGATGATGTATTGATACCGGCTCATTGGTCTAGTGGGTAGAGTGTTCGCCAATGGTCCGGGAGACCTGGGTTCAATCCCAGGTCACGTCCTACCAAAGACTTTAAAAATGGCACTTGATACCTCCTTGCTTAACACTCAACAATATAAGGTACGTATTAAGGGTAAAGTGGAGCAATCCAGGGAAAGGAGTAGCACCCTCCCCTACACCTCAGCATAGTAGCTATTGAAAAGGGAACCTTCTGATCGCCCTTGACTATGGTCGCCAACAACTTTATTGATGTCAAGACTTCACCTAAATAAGTTAGTGTGAAACTGAAATTTTAAAAACTCTGTAAAGCCAGTTTAAAATACAGGATGGTACAAGTGCAGCACTCTCCATATTTACTAGACCCCTACCACCTGCTACATGTGATTTTTTTCTTGTTTCCTAAACTAAAAATTCATCTCAAAGGTAAGATTTGAGAATGTAGTGGATATTAAAAAATGGGATAGTTTTACAGCATATCAAACGAGGAAATTCAGAGGTGCTTTGGCTAGAGGAAAGCTCATTGGAATAAGTGTGGATAATAGAATATTTGGTGGAATAAAGAGAACTGTTTTAAAGAAAATTAATGTTTGACTTATTGTTCATTTTCTGTTTTGGTAAAAGCAGCTTCAGTCTCAATCTCAATACATTTTGAACACTTCTAGCATGGTCACCTTCATAAACTCCTTGAGTGTTTGTGTAACTATCTATAAATTTAAGATGATGAATTGGAAATGCATCTCATCCGAGTAAACAGAAGAAAGAAATACATTGGTCTAGTGGGAAAAGAGAGAATAAAAGAGAGGAAGAACTCTATATAACATAGAAATGAGAATACTGTCATAAACAAACTGATAGAATTAGTGGTGGGGAGAAAGTGAAAGAGAGAGAAAAAAAGAGGAATTAAATTGTGGCGTCTATTTAATTACTCTCTCTCTCTCAGTGTTGCCCAGTCGGCTGCAGATGGGTAAGACCCCCCACCCAACCAATGAGTGTCCTGAATATGACACTAAATAATCTGACGGTGAGATTCCAGTAATTTTGAAGCTTTGGGGAATGCAGAGTATCTCTTCAATGCCATCGCTCTCAGGTCCACTCTAGCTCAGAGTGATAGCACCTGATAGGGTCCTATCTATGAGTCAAATAGAACTAAACGGCATACTTATGCTAAACTGAATTGCTTGAAATAGAACAGTTTTGACGTTTAAAATACATACTTTTGCTGAACTGAATTGTTTGATATGGAACTGTTTTTGATATTGAAACTACTTACTCTAAACTGAACTGTTTGAAATAGAACTGTTTTGACAACAATATATATATATATAGTCATATTATATTTGATAGGCATACTGAGAGGTTAGGGAATTGCATTCATTTTATGTTAACGTTTACATTTTCGTATTGTTGGTTCTTAAATTTTTGACATGATATCATGTATTTCTATCTCATGCAAAAAATCCGAAAACTGTTGTATGGTTTCAAATATTCTTATCTAATAATAATAATTCATACAATTATATATGGTTTCAAGTAATTATTTCTATTCAAATAATTATTTATTTGCACATAGTTATCTTATTTCAAGTATCTAACAATAATAATAATAATGATTTTTAGTTAATTATAACTTTAAGTAACTATCATCATCATCATCAAGGCATCGTGAAAGCACTAATTCTTTTGACACCCTCTTGTCATCATTCCCTATCAGCTATCACTCTTGGTAAGTCCAGTGTCTACACCAAGCTGATAAATCTAAGTTTTTGTTGGTTGGCTAACACTGGTGTGTCCATGTGTTGGAGTCCATAGGAGAATATTGTTTATGAGTTTGTCCTTTCTTCTTGTGCAGTGTCCAGCATGTCTTGCTCATCTTGGATGGTTTGTAAGTTAAGAGGTAAACGGCCTTAAAGCTGCTATTTTTGTAGGGTGCTACTTCCAGGATTTATTCAAAACAGCACATAGAATATTTACGTAGTTCCCATCTAAAGTAGAATATATTCAATAGAAAATGATTTACTTAAAATGGACAAACCTTCACTAACCTCTGGAGGACAGATCATTAAATTATTAATATTATGGATACTTATGTCCACTTCATTTGAATGATTGATGGTCAAAAATAGATTTTCAAATCAGATATCTTGTATTAATATCATTTTGAAAGAAAACCTATTAAGCCTTGCAGATAGAGATATGGAATATCTATCTTGATCATCAGTCAACAACACATTTAATATTCGTGGCTATGACACCTAGAAATAGCCAGGATTTCAACACAGCATGAAACACACACATTAAATGTTGGATTTATTTTCAACTGGCCATTTTGGAACTGATTAGATTTTTTCCCCTCTGGTCAACCTCACTGATAATACAAGTACTTGTTTGACCATTCAGTTTTGATTTCCTTGGAAAGAACTACCATTTTTGATGTGATATAAGACCCCACTTCATTTTTTCCCCAGAAGATGACTCAGAAAAAACACCTCCCTAGTCTTATATGTAAAGCAGAAGTATTTCGTAAGCAAATTTTTACTCAGGCACTATCGACTACCAGTTCTTCTAGGGAGATTAACTCCAATATCAAATATCATCAAATACAGTGTATGTATTTCCCCAACCCCTCTGCCACAGGCAGGATGTGACACAGTCAATTTTAGGTGGTTTGTATTGAGTTTTCTTTCTCCTAAAGAGGTTGCCTTATCAGATCTAAAGAATTCAGTCTACCCTACGATTTACCCTTAGCTGGAGAGAGAACAGATGATTCATCCTTTTATCAAAGCCATGACTGCAAAGTAAAATAAAAACAGCCTTGTCCAGGATTGGACTCCGGTCAATATTTCCATTAACCATTATACAAAGAGCACCTCGAAAATACTGTTGAACTGCAACCACAGGGTTGTCCATGATAATATCAGCTATTTCTCTTTGCACTCCTTTGTGTTCAGTATTTTCCTCAAAGCCTTGCTATCACTTTCACCTGTATTGTTGAAAGCAGAGACTTAGGGCATTTTTTTTCTTTCATGCTTAGTATCATTTCCAGACCCTAAACTCTATTACTAAGTTACAAACCCTCCTAACTCACAGATATATATCAGGTTCATTCAATAAATGAGGTGAATTTTACCTATGTAGGAAGTACTATTTACAGTTGCACATTTTTCAAGGAAATCAGTAATGATGGGTCCTTTCTTGTCCCTGAAGTCAATCAGCATGACCTTCTTTACTGTCTGCTGCACCAGCAACTGTTTTCTTTACCAGAGAGTCAATGTGTTTCCACTGCATGGACTCTTTTTTTTTTAACTCATGTTTAGCCCATTTGTAAACATTTTTTTACTAAAACACATTTCTCCATACACATCACACATTCTTCTAGAATTTCACATGGTTTGTACTTCTCAGCCAGCAAAAATTTGATAACAGACCTCTGTTCAAGCCTGGAGCATTCTATTTGATTTGTTATCATTTTGAATAGTTGCAGAAGAAATATTTTTGTGAGATTGAAATAATTTCTGCAATAAACCAATGCTGAAATATTTATGGAAAAGTTCAGGAAAAAAAAGATTTATTTTGCTTTTTTCAAAAAATCACCCTTGTTTATTAAATGACCTTCATAAATAAACTTCTGTCATATGTATTGTAGTTGTATATTTGTATAAATGAATGCCCAGCTTATGTCTTTTAATGTTTTGTTCATTTATTCAGTTCTTGTGTTGAAGGTAAACAAGGAACTCTGTCTTTGTGACTAATGGCAGTACAATCCTCTGTACCAATTCTGGTTGCAGCAGTCAGTTATATAGTGTACATTCAACCATTGTTCCTACCACACCAGCCTGCTAATTAATACTGCTACTATCCCTCATCTCTCTTTTTAGCATTACTCAATCATATATCCTGAAGTAAGCACCATTGATTCTTTGCCTTCCAAACACTACTTTCACATCTTATCTTTTCCTTTCCAAGTTATCAGTTTGTTTTTTATCATTACACTTTCTATGATACATGTAATGCAATGTATTTTTTATCTTTTCTTTCATCTTTTCTTAGGAATAAACCTGCTGAGCACATCAGCCTTCAGAGTTAGTAATAAAGAGATAAGCACTTATTCTGACTGCCAAAGTTTATCTGTAAACCAAAAACTGTATAGCATCAGGTTGTGCACATATATGTTTGGACAATGTCTGTTTATTTCTAATAGCATATATTTGTATCTAATGATAGCAACAAAAATAATTATATCTATATTATCTAACATCAGTTGTTTATTTCATTCATCAGAAAATCATACATATATATTTATCACCTAGGTTTTAATCTGTAAAAATAATTTTAATATAATATTCATATATATGATAAAACATGAATTTTTAGCACATAATTTAGTAGAACAATATTTCAAAAGAAATGTCAGAAATGCATTGTCTTAATCTGAGCTCAGAACCTTTTAAGAGAATATAACTGATTTAAAACATCAAAAATACAAGTGGGAGAGATTAGTGCTTTTAGAATATTTGTGTGTGTGTGTGTGTGTGTGTGTGTGTGTGTGTGTGTGTGTATATATATATATATATATATATATTTAGCCGAGTGGTATGCTACTAAGTCCAACGTAAAGTTGGGCAGGTTTCAATCCGAGCTTGAAGCATCCTACGTGTCTAGCCAAACAGTCTGTCTGTGGATGATAATATATATATATATATATATATATATATATATATATATATATATATATATATATATTGATTCTTTGCCTTCCAAACACTATTTTCACATCTTATCTTTTCCTTTTATTATTACACATTTGGGGCTGCCGAATACAGCGACTTCATCTCTGCAAAGGGATAAGACTCCCTCAATGAGTGTCCTAGATATAACACTTGATAATCTGATGATGAGGCTTTAGTAATGCTGGAGCTTTGGGGACTGTGGAATACTCCTTCATTTCTATCACTCCTAGGTCCACTCTGGCCTGCAGTGGTAGCATCTGTAAGGGTCCTATCTAGGGGTCAAATAGAACTAAACCATGTAGTTATGCTAAATTGAATTGTTTGAAATAGAACTGTTTTTGCATCGTGATTAAACTGAACTGAATTGTTTAAAATAGTTGAAATAGAACTGTTTTTGCATTTAACAGTGTGTAAACAAAAACTGTACTTAAGCTTGACTGAATTGTTTGAAATAGAACTGTTCGATCATTTAACTGTGTATGAATAAATGACTGATGTTTAATTGAATTGTTTATGATACATATCAATACTTGGAACCACTTAACTGTGTTGACATGCTAAACTGAATTGTTTGAAATAGAACTGTTGACATTTAAACCGTGTAAAAAGAAAACTGTATTTAAACAAATGACTTGGGTTCAATCTCAGGTCGCTTCATACCAAAGACTTTAAAAATGGTACTTGATACCTCCTTGCTTAACACTCAGCAATATAAGGTACATATCAAGGGTAAAGTGGAGCAATCCAGGGAAAGGAGTAGCACCATCCCCTCCACCTTGGTGTAGTAGCTATTGAAGAGGAAGCCTTCTGGTCACCCTCGACTATGATCTACATTATCTAGTGGCATATGACCCTGTTTTTTTTTTCAGAAAATTGTTTAAAAATAGATATCCCAACTCTTATATACAAATTTTATGTATCTAGTAGACTTGTATTTCCCCAGACACTAGAAACAACCTGTAATTTTACCAAGATAAACCCTATAATACTCTAATATTAAAAGTAAAATATGGGGGCTTGTAATGTAGTGGCCACCTCCCATCCCCAATAACTCTGGTGCCTAATTGTGTGACTAACAGCAAAAGATCAATCATGAAAGCTCTCACTGTAGATGGTCAGACACAAGACTTGGGAATTTTTAAAAAGGATCAGTGAATTAATTACCCGGAGAGCAACAAGCCATAACCTAAATTTTGGGGGCTAAGCAAAAAAACAACCTTCTCCTATTGAAGGTTGGCTATGATTTGTCAAAAAAATGATCTCTTTGATCCTACCACTTCATGTCGTCTTGTTTTCAAAAATAGTCCTGAGGGAAGCTGTAAATTCTGCAGTAAAGTGAGTGGTATTTTTCTGAGACCACCTGTCTGACTTTACCTTTCCTGATATGAACCCTCTCATCTTGTCATCATCTCTCCTGCTCATCTTCCTATCTTTATCCTTGCCAACTTTCTCCAAGACACCTACAATACTGCAAACTACATGTCATCAGATACAGTATATCTGTATCATTTATAGAATAGGGTATTAAAAGTCAACTCACTATCATTAGCTTGTGAGACTAGCTATCCAAAACACTCAGTCATCCAATATTTAACGTTAATTTTGACAAGTACTTAAGTGAATAACCATTTCTAAAATAACTAAGTGATTTATTGCACTGTCCTATTCCATCATATCAAAAACAAAACAGATTTTCACTTAATTTAACATGGGTTAGAATGATATATAATTATCCCCAATATTCATTAATTTTAATTGGTCAATTAAATCATTTATAACTAAAACTGTCTTATTTCACATACAACATTAATATTTCCTTGTTTAAATAATGCTCGAAAGCACAATTTGAGTAATGCTCAAAAGCACAATTTGAGTAATGCTCAAAAGCACAATTTCAAATGTTATTTATTCTCACATTTTAAAGTTTCAAAATGATTGGTATTTCTTAATGAGCAGTCTTTTATAGTTTTAGCATTACCAAGTATTCTTACTTAACATTTTTTTTTTCCTAATCATTATTGGATGAAGCTAATACGGAGTGAAATGTTATAAATAAACACTCAACCAAATTTTAGGTTTTAACATATTTTTCTTCCATACATATATATACACATGCATGAGGGTCATATATATATATATATATATATATATATATACACATATATACACACCCATGAACAAAAATATAAGACCACCCTCAAAAATGAAGAAAAAGATATTATTTACAATTTTTAAATTATGAAAATTAGATATACGAAAGATAAGGTTAAGAGAGATTTAAATTTAAAATTAGAAGAAATTTCAGTTCAGTTTTTACATGCGTATTAGCCTTTGTGAGAAATTTTAACATCTATTTTTGACACAAATGTAAGACCACAAATAAAAACTAAAGAAATGAAGGACTTTATTTAATTGAAAAGTTTATTATATATAGTCTACGTAATATAAAAGCTATTAAAACTTTGATACTTAAAATACTAAAAACATAAATGGCTAAGGGAACTAAATTATCTGAATTTGAGAAAGGTGAGATTACAGCTCTGAAAAGAGTTGGAAAATCTCAGAAAGAAATTTCGAAGGTCTTAGGATGCAGTAAAACCATTATCTGCAATTATCTGAAAAGTCCAAATAAGTATAGAACAAGAAAACCGACTGGCAGGCCAGAAAAATTATCATCGCAATTCAAGAGATGAATTGCTCTCAAAGTAAAAAATAAGTTTGTCAACATCAAAAATATTGAAATCTCTCGTGGATGCTCCTTGCAGTACAAGAATAATTAGAAGGCATTTAAACAACAAAAAAATAAAGCATGAGAAAAGAATTCATTGTCCAAGGTTAACAATGAAACACAAAGAGAAATGATTGGAATATGTTCGTCAATATCAAACCATGAGGGCTAAAGAATAGCAGATGAAAAGAAATTCAATTTAAACGGTGCAGATGGTTTTCAGAAATACTGGCACGCAAAAAATTTTCCAGAAGAGAATTACTCTTCAAGGCGTAGTGGATGGAGGATCTATTATGATCTGGGAAGGGGGGCTTCTTATCTTCAGGAAAACTTAAACGACAATTGGTCAGTAGTCGACAAAAAGCAGCAGATTATGTGAAGATACTACATGATTTATCTCTCGCAAAAGAAGAGTGTTGTCTATGTGTAGAAGAATGGATTTTTCAGTAAGATAATGCTGTCTGATACTATACTATCACATTTTCCGATAGTTCATTTATCAATCCTGTCTGTGCCCATGCTGTGTTTAAAAGATCCACAGATAAGGAATGACACAATTCATCCAGAACTTCTTCTGCAGGTCGGGGTGATCTGTTGGAACAAAGTTGCCTGGGTGTTGGCAACTCAAAAACAAGAAGAACTCTCCATCAACGATTAACAATCATTTATTGTTCGATGTTTAAACTACATACAGTAGCATGAGAAAGGGAGAGAATCTGTAAGGGTCTAGGAATAGACACAAAGAGACATCCCAGCTTGACAGAACTCTCTGAATGCAAACTCACTGACAACTGACTAACGGGCTAACTGACAACTTTTTCAAAATTCACTAATTTTCATATATTTAGATTTAGGATATCAATGGAGGTGATGTCATCTTGCTGAATTATTGCGTCATCTCTCACATGTCAAAAATTTACTGTTTTTATTTTTCAATCAAACCTGTCACAGACAAGATATGAATCCATTTTGTTTACATTTTGGCCTTCCTGTATTTTGAAGTTATGTACTCACTTAAACTTTCCAATTTGACTTACATTTCCACTCAAAAATTTTAGCTAACTTAACAGCCAACTGAAAAACTCTTGGCCCAACCAAACCAGGCAATAAAATAATTAACCACCATGGCAACCATGCCACAGCTGCTATCCACTATGCATCATTAACAAAGAAGTACTTGCTTGTATAAAAAATAAGACTTTTTGACCACCCAACATGCTCTTCAGACCTCAATCCTATAGAAAATTTGTGGGGCTTGATTGTTGCAAAAGTTTATGAAGGATGTCAACATTTCTCAGCACTTTCTGAACTCAAAAATGCAATCTTAGACACATGGGAAAAATACCCTCAGTTCTACTCCAGAAATCAGTAATAATGGTACCTTTCATATTCCAGAAGTTTGTCAGCATGACCTTCTTTACTAACTGCTGCCAGGAACTTTTTACATACAAGGGGGCGGGGGCAGAACTAAGAGGACAGTCAACATCAACATAATATCATTGACTACCTATTGTTTCTGCTTAAAGTATATTAGGTCAGGGTTTTTTTCAAAAAATGTTTAATTGAGATTGAAGTTTAAAAGTACTGTTAGGTAAATCTGATCATGCTTCTACCCAGCCAAATAAATCGACTGCACCTCTGCAGAGGGGTAAGACCCCCTCCACCAATGAGTATCCTAGATATGACATTAAACAATCTGATGATGAGTCACCAGTGATACTGGAGCTTTGGGGAATCCAGAGTATCCCTTTATTGCCACCACTCCCTGGTCCACTCTAGCCCAAAGTGGTAGCATGTGATAAGGGTCCTATCTATTGGTCAAATAGAACTGTTTGACATTTAAACTGAGTGAAAATAAATGACTTAATGCAAAATTGATTTGTTAGAAATAGAACTATTTGTTTATTTAACTGTGTGTAAACAAATGACTAATGTTTAATTGAATTGTTTGTGATACATAGCAATACCTGTAACCACTTAATTGTATACAAAAGAATGAACTCAGGCTCATTTAAAAATGTTATCAACAAAATGTGTTTACAAGTCATATATATTTAATATGTATGTATAAAGAGGATTTGGTATTAAATAACCTAAAATGGTTGATATGCCATAAAACCAAACCGATCATGCATGTATTGAAATATAAGATCAAGTGAACCTTGATGTTGATTATTTAAACAGAAAACTGAAAAATGTATGTAAACTTTCAAAAGACTTCATGTTAAAGATGGGAGATAATATTGACTGGGATTATAGTTCTAATACATTAGATGTTAAAAGATGTGAAAAGAATTAAATAGAAAAATAAAATCAATAATGAAAAATATTCCAGAAGTTATAATAAATTTTTTTAAACAAAGAGATCCGTTAGAACAATTACCTTGGGACAGTAATCAGCTATCTCGTAAAGGAAAAAAAAGTTTGGAAAGAATTTGAAATTATACCAAGCATGGAAAATTATAAAGATACTCTAAGCAAAATGAATATGAAAAATTGAAACATGAAAATAAATTTGTTAAAAATATTATATACAATTATAGACCATCATTCAAATATGTAAAATCAAAAATTGCCCAGTCGGTTGGGGCTGTAGAATACACTGACTGCATGGAAAATTATAAAGATACTCAGAGGGGTAAGACCCCCCACCACCACCACCACCAACGAATGTCCTAGATTTGACACTAAACAATGCTGGAGCTTTGGGGAATGCGAAGTACCCCTTTATTGCCATTGCTCCCAGGTCCACTCTGGCCCAGAGTGGTAGCACGTGATAAGAATCCTATCTATGGGTTAAATAGAACTAAACTGTGCTTCCTTCACTGTACTGATTTTTGCATTTAAACTGCCTATTTATGCTAAACTGAATTGTTTAAAATAGAACTATTTTGACATTTTACTGTGTAAACAAAATATGTACTTCTGCTAAACTGAATTACCTGAATTAGAACTGTTTGAATAAACTGAATAGTTTGAAATAGAAATGTTCATGACGATTAAACTGTGTACTCATGCTAAACTGAATTGTTTGAAATAGAACTGATTATTTACATAAAAATGGATTTGGCATTAAATAACCTACAAAGGTTGATATGCCATAAAACCCAACCAACCAACTAAAATCAAAATCTAAAATTCACAGAAATTTAAAAAATGATGAGACAGTTGAATGAAAAGATGCACCAGTTGAAACAGCAGGTGCACTAGCAAGGTTTTTTTTTCAAACTGTTCATTCTTTGAAAGAGTTTGGTCTACTACAAGAAAGTTGTTCAAAAGAAAGTCCAAAAAAAATTCTGATAATCTTAAAGTGGGAGCAAAAGAAACAAAACTATTTTGATGTTAGTAAAAGTATGGAACCTGATGAAATACATCATAGAATATTAAAATACTTATCATCAAATGAAAGTTTGATCAATGCAATAATTAAATTGTTAGAGAAATGTATAGAATCTGAAATGATTCCCTATATTTGGAAAATAGCCCTTGTAATAACACAGTATAAAAAAGGTTTGATAGATGTACAAAGTAATTACCAGCTAGTTTCTCTAACGTATTTTCTGTCAGGTTTTGGAAAAATTGTTTAGAAATTAGATATTAAATTTTATAGGGTGAGATCTAAATTGTTAATCAATATGGATTTATCTATGGTAAATCAACAATATTTTGGAAAGTGTCACCTGTGTGGTGCAAGTAAACTTAGGCAAATGGCAATGGTAGCTCTATCAAGCTGATAGTTTTTTCAAAAGTAAATCAACATTACCTAATATCTTGGAAAATATTGATTTTACAAATTAATATCTGATGGAAGGAGATAATGCTGATGTTATATATTTGGATTTTAGTTAGGCATTTAATATGGTATCTCATTATCGTTTACTCGGGGAAATGAAAAACTTACTTGTTTTTAAAAAATAGTAAATATTTTAAGATATTTTCTCACAGGTAGAACTATGAAAGTAAAAATTAGTAAACATTATTTTGAAACACAGAATATACTCTCATATGTTCTTCAGGAATCACTACAAGGTCCTTTGTTGTTTTTAATATGCATAAATTATTTAACTTACGATAGAAAATCAGAAATAAAACTATTTGCTGATAATATTAAACTACTTCTTAGACCACTATCTAAAGAAATAACACAAACAAATTGAAATAATTTGGTTGGTTAGTCAGTGTTTTATAGTATATTAACAGGGGTGTCCTCGTGGTGTAATGGTTAAAGTGATGGACTGCAGAATCGTAGTATGTGATTTCGTACTCCAGTCGTGCTATTACGTTCACTTTTGGACAAATACCCTTGGGAAAGGTATGAACCCCCTTGTCCTCCCAGCTATGGGTTAAATAGCACCACTACTGTTCTTCTAGGAGAATAGCTTTGGCATTAAATAACCTTCAAAGGTTGATATGACATTCAACAAAGAAACCAAACCAAACCTATAGTATATTAACCCTTGTGGGTTATTTAAAGCTAAATCTTGTCGTTATATTAATGTATGTAATGATTTGTAAGTGAATAGTTTGTAGGTAACATCATTTTTAAATGAGTTGTTAGAGCTCATTTGTTTGCACAAAGTTAAATGGTTTCAAGTATTTCTATCTAACACAAATAATCTATTTTTCAAGTATTCCTATCTTATATGAATAATTTGCACACAGCTGTATAGTTTCAAATAAGTAATAATAATCCTTAGTAAATGCTTGGACAGTTCTATTTGACTCATAGATAGGATCCTAACTGGTACTTCCACACTGAGTCAGAATGGATATGGGAGTAATGGCAGTGAAGGAGTACTCCACATTCCTCAAAGCTTCCGGACTTGAGCCTCACCGTCAGATTAGCGTCATACCCAGTGCACTTTTTTTAGTGGGCGGGTGTCTTACCCCTCTGCAGAGATAAAGTCAGTGTATTCTACTGCCCAAGCCGACAAAGTGAAGATTTAGATAAATTATTGTATTGGGAAGATATTTGCAAATTAAAAGTTTACATAGAAAAATGAAAATCAAAAAAGGAAAGCAATTTAAGTGGTGGCTTTAATGATACATTTAAAGCTGACAATCATATTTGGTCTATTGTATCAAGGAATGATTGGCTGAATGGTTAGATATTTTATTTCAAGGGAAGCAAATGTTGTTTGGAAACTATATAAAACCCTAATAAGACCTCATATAAGATATTGTACTTAGACCTGGACTTCAGTGGATATTGAAGTATAATATTCAGATTAGAGAGCATAAAAAAAGAGTGACAAAACTAATAAAAGGAGTAAAAGATGACAGTTACAGAGGGAGGAGTAATTAAGATTGACTACTTTACTAGAAAGAAGAATGAAAGTTAATTTGATTGAAACCTTCAAAAAATGAAATTTCTAATCATAGTAGACATATGCTAACTGCCTCCTCTTAAGCGATGAAAGATCCCCTAAAAAAAAGGGGTACTGAGTATAACACTATATTACATCTAATGGTAGAGGCTACAGTTCTAGAACTCTTAAGAGGGTTGAGTTACACCTTCATTGCCATTACTCCTAGTTTCACTTTGACAAGGAGGAGTTGTACCTGTTAGGGTCCGATCTATGAGTAAAACAGATTTGTTTGAAAATTATTTGCATTTGATAGGAATACTTGAAACCATATATATGTATTTACCCAACCCCTCTACATCAACAGGATGTGACGCACGGTCAATTTTTTAAGTGAAGTTTAACCAATTTGAAATTAACGTTTTCTTTTTCCTAGATTGGTTGCTATACCAAGGTTAAAGAGCTTAGCTTGTCCTACTATTTACCCATAGCTTGATAGAGAATAGTTGGATTCATACCTTTGGTTGGTTAGTTGGTTGGGTTTTATGGGATATCAACATTTGTAGGTTATTTAACACCAAATCCATTTTTATGAAAACAGTTCTATTTCAAACAATTCAGTTTAGCATAAGCATGCAGTTTAAATGTAAGTACAGTTTAATTGTGAAAAACATTTCTATATCAAGCTATTCAGTTTAGTCAAGCAGTTCTAATTCAGCTAAGTATAAATACAGATTTTGTTTACACATAGTTAAATGTCAAAACAGTTCTATATTAAACATTTCCATTTAGTGTAAGTACAGTTTCAATGTCTAAAAACAGTTCCATTTAAAATAATTCAGTTTAGCATAAGCACACAGTTTAAATATAAGTAAAAGTTGGCGACTATAGTCGAGGGTGACCCAAAGGCTCCCTTTCCAATAGCTACTACACTGAAGTATAGGGGAGGGCGCTACTCCTTTCCCTGGATTGCTCCACTTTACCCTCGATACATACCTTATATTGCTGTGTGTTAAGCAAGTAGGTATCAAGTGCCATTTTTTAAGTCTTTGGTATGACGCGACCTGGGATTGAATGCCAGTCTCCTGGAACATTGGCGAACACTCTACCCACTAAGTCAATGAGCCGGTTGAATATAAGTACGGTTTAATTGTCAAAAACATTTCTATTTCAAGCAATTCATTTTAGTCAAACAATTCAGTTTAGCATAAGTATGCTGTTAGTTCTATTTAACCCATAGATGCTACCACGCCGAGCCTGAGTAGACCTGGGAGTGATGGCAATAAAAGGGCACTCCACATTCCCCAAAGCTCCAGCATTACTGGAACCTCACCATCAGATTGCTTAATGTCATATCCAGGACACTGCTGGCAGGGTCTTATCTCTCTGCAGAGGTGCAATCAGAGTATTCTACAACCCCAGCCATCTTGGCAATTCATGCCAAGGGTATTAGCACTATGTGAAATGCAAACAGCCTTGTCCAGGTTTTGAATTCAGGTCGCCGTATCCATTTTCTACCACAATAACCTCCATATAACACTGTGCAAATGAATTATCATTATTATTTTACTTTTTTGAGAGTTTTTCACATCAACGTTAACTGATGGTTTCTCACTGGAGTTTAAGTGACAGCAAGTCTCCCTACATCTCCAGTACTCTTTTCAGTATTCTGGCCAATCTTAATAATACTGTTGTTTGGGTGGTCTACACTCATCCTCTTCTTTCCAAGTCCTCCTGTCCTTGCACCAATCCTTTGGTGACTGTACCAAGAGCACCAGTTACAATTGGTATCACTTTCACTTTCAATAGTTTTTCAATCCTCTAGCAAGGTCTAGGTATATGTCTCTCTTTTCTCTTT
The DNA here is from genome assembly GCA_963585895.1 of Sepioteuthis lessoniana. Lineage (NCBI taxonomy): Eukaryota > Metazoa > Mollusca > Cephalopoda > Myopsida > Loliginidae > Sepioteuthis > Sepioteuthis lessoniana. The sequence goes on from OY757929.1 coordinate 16,483,712, forward strand.
CTTTCAGTTTTACCCTGTGGTTAGACAGAAATGCAAAGTTCACTATTCAGCAGGTTCTTTTTTTATTGACTATCACTAGCTCAGGTCATCTGGACTATTATCATCATCATTATTATTGATGTAAGATTGTAATACTTGAAACCAACTAAATGTATGCATATTATTTGTATTAAGAATAGTTACTTGATGTGGTAGCTTTTTACCAAGGATTATTATTAATTATTTGCAACCATGTAATTATTATTATAAACCTTGCAAGAGGAGGTGCCTGTGGTTACCATCGTAGGAAGTGGACACGGCGACACGAGTTCAAATCCTGGCCAAGACTAATTGCATTTCACATAGCACTATTACCCTTGGGAAAGGTATGAATCCTCCAGCTATGGGTAAATAGTAGGGCAGACTAGGTTCTTCAGCCTTAGTGAGGCAACTAGTCTAGGAGAAGGAAAACTCTGAATTCAAACCTGTTAAACTTCGCTTAAAAATTGACCTTGTGTCACATCCTGCCCGAGCAGAGGGGTTGGTAAATATGATAAACCTTGCAATTATTATTATAAACCATGCAATAATTATTATAAACTATATAATCATGTAAATTATCTTGTTAGGGCTTAGAATATACTGACTGCATCTCCTGCAGAGGATTAAGACACTTCCTCCCCCCCAATCCCTAAAATGGTAACTCCTTTTTAACCAGGACACCTTATTTCGGGTGGTGGGGCGGTTCTTACCCCTATGCAAGGGACAGAGCATATTCTAAACCCTGCTCACATGCTGGATACAAGTTTATTGGGGAATTTTATTGTCATATTTCAGTGAACTAGAAGACTTTATGTTAATACAGAATCTGTTAAAGCAATTAGCAGTTTATGTTAGACAAAGCCAATGAATACTTGCCAATATATTGTTAGCTTCAACAACTAAAACTAATGTTTCTCTGAGAGAATTGAGAATGCTTAAATGAGAGATGTCACTCAGAAAAACATGGTATTTATTATTGATCAAATGTCATTTACAAATATGAAGATATTCCAAATTTGTAAATGGTATATGAACCAAAGTTTAATAGACATACGTTTATCACATCCTGTTCTTGGTTGTTATAGTTTTGGTCTGGTTTATTTGTTTAATGACATATCAACATCTTATGGGTCATTTAATGCCAAAATTTGATTAATTTGTAAATCTTTCATTGTAATCATTGTGATATTTTCAGTGTTCCATTTTTTAAATTCGTTTTTCTTAATTTGTCTATAATCATTTGTTTGTTCATAATAATATGTTATCAAGTATTCCTATTTAATACAAATAATTTGTGTACAGTTATCATTTATTTTTTCACAGTTATATTCTTTCAAGTATTCCTATCTAATACTATTAATTTATGCACAATCATATGGTTTCAAGTATCTATTCTTATTTTAAGGGAAGAGACCCCATGATGAAATGGTTAAAGCACTGGACTGTTACCTCAACTTGAGTGACTTCAAACTCCAGTTGTACTATTACATTTACTTTCAAACCCTTCGGAAAAGTATGGGCCCCTTTATCTCCTCCCAGCTATGGGTCAGATATTACCTCTACTCTTCGACAATGATGGCTTTGGCATTAAAGAACCCATGAAGGTTGATATGCCATTAAACAAAGAAATCAAACCTATTCTTGTTTCATAATAATAATTTGATGCAACTCTATGAGGTACTACCACTTTGGGTTAGAGTGGACCTGGGAGTAATGGCAATGAAGAGGTATTCCACATTACTGGGAGGTTCACCACTGGATGCAGTTTAGTGCCATTTTGAGGTGGGTGAGGGCTTACCTCTCAGCAAGTTAACTGGAGGACTATATTTTGATGATTTCTGAGGTAAGAAATTATCATTAATATAAATCAATTCAATTTGAATGAATGTCTTCTTGGTTGTAATCATAATGAATATATAGCAATCCAAAAATAAGTACATCCCTTATTTCTGCAATTTTATTTTTGTTAATAGAGTATCAATGCTGTGGAGTTGGTAATAAATAATAGCTAATAATATCCATTTTGAGTATATAATGTTCCACTTGAAATGATAACCAGGCCATTGGCCTAATGAGTAGAGTGTTCACCAATGATCTGGGAGAGCGGAGTTCAATACCAGGTCGAGTCATACCAAAGACTCAAAAAATGGTACTTGATGCCGCCTTGCTTAGCACTCAGCACTATAAGGTGAGGATCAAGGGTAAAGTGGAGCAGTCCTGGGAATAGAGTAGCGCTCTCCCCTACACCTTGAAAAGGGAGCCTTCGGGTCACCCTCAACTAAAGTCGTCAACTTTACTTACTTTTAGAAATGATAAAAATCCAGAAGAAATTTAACTTTATAGAATTATATCTATAATTCATAATCATATACTAGTTGTTTTTCCAGGATTTACCTGACATCATGCTGGTTGTGTGATTTAAAGTTAAGTGTACATTCCTGGGAAGCCTTCTCTCCACTAGGCTGTTCCTGCTTTCTTGGTGCTTGAAGTGCTTGTTAAAGGGAATACTGAGAGAAGCAAGCATTTTCTGTAAATTTTGATGCACTGTAAAAGACTTCTTGCTGATTATGATTTGGTGAGAAGTCAAAAAATGTTTTTGTAAGATTGATGAATCAGTAATTGCTACACTCATACTGTTGGAATTTGTTCGTAATGTTTGTTAGCAGTGAGTAAATACTTATTTGCATAAGAAGCCATGCAACGACTTGAGGCAAGATTATATGGACAATGGGGCATTCCATTGCTCTCAATTGGCAAAGTCCATTCTCTGGATGGTAATTGATTGCTGGTCCAGTGAATGGGTATATCAGTGTGTGTAATCACTAGCTTGCTTAATATGTCACAGGTTCAGTATTGGGTTACCACCCATTTTACATTTTGTCTGTCAGCTGGGGCTGTTGAACAGGTAAGTTTTGTTCTTGTTGTTTATTCTGCACATTAGAGTAGTGACTTCTACTCATTTTATGTTAACTCAAAATGTTAGTGGCTTTTCATCTTTCTGGCTGGGTTAATAAGCAGAATTTTCTATCCAGAGAAGCATCATTCTAACATGACATGAAATGAGCGCAAAAAGCTTTCTATGTCGCAATTACAGATTCATCAGTGTTAAGAAATGTTTCAATATCAAACAATTGGTGTGTGCCAGTCCAAGCCATGATTATAACTGATTGTAGCGAGAGAAATGACTTACCTCAGAGGTCAATGTGAGCGTAAACATGCCTTGCATGCAGGATGCTGACCGTGAGAAATATAGTAGTCCTTGGAGTTGAATTTATGAGACACCTTTCTTGTCCATTTCCTTCAGTTCTTCTACACTGATTGTTTCTGAAAAAAAAAGATATTAGCTAGATGGAGCTACCATTACCACTTATCTAAGTTCACTTGCACCACATTGTTAACATTGCCCAGTCAGTTGGGACTGTAGAATACATTGACTGCACTTCTGCAGAGGGGTAAGACCCCCACTAATGAGTGTCCTAGATATGACACTAAACAATCTGATGGTAAGGTTCCAGTAATGTTGGGGCTTTGGGGAATGCAGAGCACACCTTCATTGCCATCACTCCCAGGTCCACTCTGGCCCAGAATGGTAGCACCTGATAGGGCCCTATCTATGGGTTAAATATAACTAACTGCATACTTATGCTAAACTGAATTGTTTGAATTAGAACTGTTTGACTAAATTGAATAGCTTGAAATTGAGATGTTTTTGACAAAATGTACTTACATTTAAACTGTATGCTTATGCTAAACTGAATTATTTGAAATGGAACTGTTATTGACATTGAAACTGTACTTACACTAAACTGAATTGTTTAATATAGAACTCTTTTGACATTCAACTGTGTGTAAACAAAATCTGTACTTATACTAAACTGAATTAGCTCTGCTTGACAAAACTGAATAGCTTGAAATAGAAATGTTTTTCACAATTAAACTGTACTTACATTTAAACTGCGTGCTTTTACTAAACTGAAACTGTACTTACATTTAAACTGCGTGCTTATGCTAAACTGAATTATTTGAAATGGAACTGTTATTGACATTGAAACTGTACTTACACTAAACTGAATTGTTTGATATAGAACTCTTTTGGCATTCAACTGTGTGTAAACAAAATCTGTACTTATACTAAACTGAATTAGCTCTGCTTGACTAAACTGAATCGCTTGAAATAGAAATGTTTTTCACAATTAAACTGTACTTACATTTAAACTGCTTACTTATGCTAAACTGAATTGTTTGAAATAGAAGTATTTTCATAAAAATTGATTTGGTGTTAAATAACCTTCAAAGGTTGATATGCCATAAACCCAAACAACCAACCAACCAACATTGTTGACAGTTTAAAATGTGTGTGATATTTCTGTTGCACGCTGTATTTTTATTTTAAAAAACAACTTTTATTCCTTTCTATCTGACTCATTTCCCCATTAACTTTTTATTTTTTCCTACTTTTATTTCTACATATATCCTTGGGCAATTAGATAACAAGTACAACTCTATATAATCAGTTTTTATTTTCATGATTAGAAATATACCTGCTTATTTTTGATTGGATAATATTTACATGAATAGAAAGATATTTATATTTATCGGTTGATTATTTATTTTTTGGAGGGTTTGTTTCTAAAATAGATGAATGGTTTCATGTGAGAAAAGTTTAGAAGTCAATAATGAATACTCCCTTACTGGAATCTTGTTGAAGATGTATTCCAAATGACTGATAAGAAGCATTCTGGGAAAAAATATATATTCTTTTATTTCATTTTTAAGAACTTCCTCAAATTGAACTGTTTTCTGAGTTTTTCTATATATAAGTAAATAAAGAACATGACAAAATGACGGAAAGGATAAAGGTGTATCAGGAAAAAGGAGAGGGTTTATTTCATTTTTAAGAACTTTCTCAAATTGAACTGTTTTCTGAGTTTTTCTATATATAAGTAAATAAAGAACATGACAAAATGACGGAAAGGATAAAGGTGTATCAGGAAAAAGGAGAGGGTTTAGAGTTAATTGTATCAGGTTTTATTTGAGGTTTTTGATTGTATGAAAGTGATAAATGAAATAGGATGTATGTGTGTGAATAATACTTCTCCCCAAGTTACTTGAACATAGATGGATACAACATGTTGGTATACATACAGATCCATGTAATAAGGTCAATATCACATATTCACGTAAACTGTTAATTATGAATTCTGATTTACATGATATTTTTCAATAAAATCTTTCATTTGATTGGTTTTATGGCATACTAACCATTGTAGGTTATTTAATGCCAAATCCTCTTTATACATATATATTAAATATATAGGATTTGTGAACATAACTCAACAAAGTTGAATGGGTCAAAGTATTGCAATGAGTCACTAAAAATTCAATTAAATATCAGTCATTTGTTTTCACACAAATGATCAAACAGTTCTATTTCAAACAACTCAATAAATCATTTATTTGCACACAGTTTAAATGTCAAACAGTTCTAATTTGATATAAGCACACCACAAATATTGTTTAGTACAATATTTCTTTAAAAAATTATTAAAAAAGGAAGGAAAAAAGTGTCTTTCACTTTTTCGAGGGGTTGGGTTTTGGTTTCTTTGTTTTAATGGCATATCAACCTTTATGGGTTACTTTATGCCAAGGCCATCCTCATAGAATGACAGTAGTGGTACGATTTAACCTATAGCTAGGAAGGTATCATACCTTTCCCAAGCGTATTAGTCCAAAAGAGAATTCAATTGTTTAAACTTGCTTACTGTGATGTTGACATCCAGCTTGTTGGCCACTACACTGCAGAGACTCCCATCTATAGCTGAGTTTGACCTCACATGGACATATATGTTAAAAGTGGTGTAATGGTTATCATCATAGGAAATGGACACGGCGACATGAGTTCAAATCCTGGACGAGAATCATTGCATTTCACAGAGCACTAATACCCTTGGGAAAGGTATGAATCCAATTATTCTCCCACCAGCTATGGGTAAAATAGTAGGGCAGACTAGGTTCTTCAGCCTTGGTGAGGCAACTAGTCTAGGAGAAGGAAAACTCTGAATTCAAACCTGTTAAACTCCACTTAAAAAATTGACCTTGTGTCATATCTTGCCCAAGCGGAGGGGTTGGGTAAATATGTGTACGTTAAAATAAGGGTGCTTGCCATAACAATTATAGGAAATGGAATTGGGAACCAAAATTCAAATACAGATTGTTTACATTTCACTTAATGCTTATACCTTTAGAAAAGGCATGAATCCATTTACTCCCTAGCTATGGACAAATAGTAGGGCAGCCTTGGTTCTTTAGTCTTAGTTAGGCAACCAGTTTAGGAAAAGAAAAGCTCTGAATTCTAAAGAGCTTTACTTTTCTAAAAGTAGTGACAGAGTGCTTGCATAAATATGTCCACACATTAAAATACAGCCCAGGCACCTGGGGCTGTAGAAGACACAGACTGCATCTCTACGGAGAGGTAAGACTCCCCTTCCCCCAACGACCGTCCTAGATATGATATTAATCTGATGGCAAGGCTCTATCCTGAATCTTTGGGGAATGCAGAGTATCCCTTCACAGCCATTGCTCCCACATACACTCTGACTTGGAGAGGTAGCACCTTAAAAAAGCCCTATCTATGAGTCAAATAGAACTGTTTGACATTTAAACTGAGTGCAAACAAATGACTTCCATTAAATCAACTTGATAGAAATAGAACAGATTGACCATTGTACCGTGGCAGTTGTTTAATTGAATTGTTCATGATACATATCAATACTTATAACAATTTAACTGTGTGCTAACAAGTGAATAGTGTGAAATAAGGTTATTAGTGTTGATTAGAAATACTTGAAACTCTTTAACAGTATGCCTAAATTGAATTGTTTGTATAACATAAAAATGTTTGAAATGATTTAAGTGAGTCCAAACAAATGATTAATACAAAATAGAACTATTTGTGTTAGAATACATGGAACCATTTAACTGTGTGCAAGCAATAGTAATACTTGTGTGCAAACACAAAAGCTCAGACTCATTTAAAAATAAGATTACCTACAAACTATTGACTTACAAATCATATCTATAACCATTTAACTTTTTGCAAACCAATAAGCTCTGATTTGGAATTAAATAACCAACAAGGGTTGATATGCCATAAAACCCAACCAAATCATATATATTTAATATATATGTATAAAGAGGATTTGGCATTAAATAACCTACAATCGTTGATATGCCATAAAACCCAACCAAACCAAATATTAAAATAATCTGAGTTTTGTGTTTTGTATTTGGTCATAAAAGCAAAAAATGACGTTATAAAAATTTTGTTAGTTTAACAAAATTCAAATGCTCTAATTTAGAAAATGATTCTATTTTTATTCTAAGATAAATAATGTCTATATAGGCATTTTACCGGCACATTGGCCTAGTGGTTAGAGTGTTCGCCAATGGTCCAGCAGACCTGGGTTCAATTCTAGATCGCGTCATACCAAAGACTGTAAAAATGGTACTTGATACCTCCTTGCTTAACACTCAGCAATATAAGGTACATATCAAGGGTAAAGTGGAGCAATCCAGGGAAAGGAGTAGCACCCTCCCCTACACCTTGGTGTAGTAGCTATTGAAAAGGGAGCCTTCTGGTCACCCTTGACTACAGTCGCCAACTTATATAGGGATAATTGCATTAATTTAGTCGGCTGGTTTTACAGAATACCAATGCATGTTGGATTATTTTATGCTGAATGAGACTATTTTGATTGGTTGGTTGGTTGGTTGTAGACATGTTAGCTCTTGTAGACCAAGGACAGTCTTTTTTAACAATTTTATAGTTTCAAGTAAAAATTCATATTTGTTTGCATATATTTATAGAGCTTAAAAATTCCTGATACAAATAATTTGCACCCAGTTATATGGTTTCAAGTATTCCTATCCAATATAGATAATTTTCAAATAAATCTATTTGACATATACATGGAACCTTAACAGTCACTATATCTCCTAACCAGATCTGTTTTGATCTTGAAAATCAGTACTGCCATGAGGTTCATTTCAACTTAACATAAAATGAACACAAAAAATCTATGTAGCAATTACAGATTCACCAGTATTACAAAGGCTTCAAGAGTAAACACACAGTGTGCACCAGTCGAAACCATGATCATAACTGATTGTATTTGAAAAATATGGTAAGACATTAGCTAGTTAGTGCTACCATTGCCATGTGGCTAAGTTCCACTGCACCACACCAGTGACAGTTTAAAATGTGGGAGGTATTTCTGCTTTAACCTGTGTAATGATCATAAAATCAAATAATGGAAGACAAATATTATATAAACTCTGATCTTTCTAAGGCTTTCAAATTGATAAACCATTTCAAATGTGTCAATGGGAGGTTAAAAGGATAAAAGAAAAAAAAACCTTATTTACCCTTCTCAGACCAAGTGGATAAGAGTTTTATTAAAGAAAACAAAACGTGAATATATATCTATACGAGAGATGATTTGTTATTGTTGATATGAAAATATAGTGATTTTTGTTTTTGTATCAAAAAGGTATATCCAGCAAACATATGAAAAATCAAATAATAAAAAGAAGGATAAAAGAATCCGTTTTTTTTTAAATTTTTTTTTATTCTGATAGTGCTTCCCTACTATGCTTCCATTTAAAATCTTCTGTTTGGAATTTCTTTTTTTTTTTTGCTTCAGGACAATAGACAAGATGGCATCACAAAATGTTTGGAGGAGAGAGATTTTTTATTTTTTTCCTCCACGAGACAATGGCCGACATTAACTCCTTGAACAATACTTGTTCTTGAAGAATTTCTCTCAGTCATAGAATTGTCATTAAAGAAAAGGTATGTTAAGATAGAAAAATTAAAAAGAAAAGGGAGATTAAATTTCTACAACAGTTAGTCGAAGAAAGAGAGAGGTTTCAAAAGAGTGAAGTGTAAAAAAACTAATACAGTTGGTAAAATGAGAAAGGTTCTAAGGCAAAAATGATTGATTAAAAGACAATTGAAAGAGAAACACGTACAAAAAGTATCCTAGATATGACATTAACTGCATCCGATGTTGAGGTTCAGATTTTTGGACCTCTAAAGAGTATAGAATTACACCTTTATTGACTTCATTACCATCACTCCCAGGTCCACTGTGGCCCAGAGTGGTAGCACCTGATAGGGTCCTATCTTTGGGTCAAATAGAACTATTTTGCATTTAAATTAATGTGGAAACAAATGACTTATGCTAAACTAAATTGATCATTTAACTGTGTTAACAAATGACTGATTTTTTTAAATGAATTGTTATTGATATGTAGGAATATTTGGAACCATTTAACTTTGTTGACTTATACCTACTTGAATTGTTAGAAATATAACTGTTTGAAAATTTAACTGTGTGTAAACAAATAACTGATTTTTATAAGTAAAAAATAAAAATCATCAACCTTCATCTCAGAAATTTAGACAACAAATAACTGATGTTTAATTGAATTGTTAGTGATACATAGCAATATTTGAAACCATTTAACTGTGTGCAAATGAATGACTTTAGGCTCATTTAAAAATGGTATCAACAAAATGTGTTTACAAATAAAATATATATAATATATATGTATAAAATCAGAAAAAATGGCTTCGAGTTGACATAGAAAAGGAGCAGAAGGTACCCCGCAAAAACAATTACCGACGCCGACTACGCCAATGACATAGCGATACTGGCAAATACACCCAACCAGGCCAAAACACTACTGCATAGTTTGGAACGAGCCACCACAGGCATTGGCCCCCATGTCAGTGCAAACAAAACTCAAGATATGTATTATAATCAAATAGGCGATATTTCCACACAACTACCGCATAGTTTGGAACGAGCCGCCACAGGCATTGGCCTCCATGTCAATGCAAACAAAACTGAATATATGTACTACAATCAAATAGGCGACATTTCCACACAAGACGGAACCTCTCTGAAACTGGTTGACAAATTCACCTACCTAGGAAGCAGTGTCTCATCAACCAAAAAAGACATTGACACATGGCTAACGAAGGTATGGACAGCTATCAATAGGCTATCAGTCATATGGAAATCAGACCTGACCGATAAAATGAAATGCAGTTTCTTCCAGGCAGTGGTCGTATCGATACTGCTGTATGGGTGCACTACTTGGACGCTAACTAAACAGCTGGAGAAGAAGCTAGATGGCAATTACACAAGAATGTTGCAAGCAATATTGAACAAGTCCTGGCGGCAACACCCCACAAGGCATCAACTATACGGCCACCTGCCTCCCATCATGAAAACTATCCAAGTTAGATGAACCAGACATGCAGGACACTACCAGAGAAGCCGGGATGAGCTCATAAGTGATGTACTCCTATGGACCCCCACATATGGCTGAGCAAAAGCAGGACGACCAGCTTGAACATACAGCAGCTATGTGAGGATACGGGATGTAGTCCTGAAGACCTGCCAGAGGTGATGAACGATAGGGAGAAGTGGCGAGGGAGGGTCAGGGATATTCGTGCTAATGCCACGACATGATGATGATGATGATATATGTATAAAGAGGATTTGGCATTTAGTGACCTACAAGGGTTGATATGCCAGAAAACCAAATTAAACCAAACCAAATGAAACCGTCGTTGAAATTACTCCTTGATCCATTCTTACTTCCAGTGAGAGTACCTGTTAGTGTCCTGTCTATAGTTCAGTTAGATATGTTTGCAAATTATCTGTATGAATAATAATTAGTTACTAGAAGCTTTAATTGTCTACTCAGAAGTATTATTAGTTACTTGCCCAGTCGGTTTTAGAATACAACTCCTGCATCTCTGCAGAGGGGTAAGACTTTCCGAATGAGTTTCCTAGATATGACATTAAACAATCTGATGGTGAGGCTCCAGTAATGCTGGAGCTTTGGGGAATGCAGATTACTCCTTTATTGCCATTACTCTCCAGTCCACTCTGGCCCAAAGTGATAGCACCTGATAGGGTCCTATCTATGGGTCAAATAGAACCTTTCGACATTTAAATTGAGTACAAACAAATGAATCAAATTTTGTTATCAAATAAACCAAGCCAAACAACTTAGCTCACCTTAGCGAATAATTGTTTAAGGATCACTAAAGTTAAATATCAATTACTTTGTGCAGTACTTACATAAGTGACTTCTTAGGAAAAAAAAAAACTATTTATTTATATACAAATAAATCTGATGTACCATCATGAATAAAGCTAAACCTATATTTAGATCTTGCATTATTTATAGAATGCTAAGAAGTTCCTGCTCTATCAGTGGCGATTAGAATGCACCAACTTCAGGGTGGTAAGACTCCCCCAAAATGGTGTCCCTGTTATTACATGGAACTGCACGGCTTTAGTTCTGTAACTCTGGAGAGTATGGAATAATCCTTCATTGCTATTACTCTTGTTGCCTCTTAGAGTCCCATCTAATGATCTGATTGAAAATTATTTGTATTAGATTGGACTACTTGACACCTTATAAATGTGTGCAAACAAATGATTATTTGTTATTGAATGGGAATTGTGGCTAAAAGCTGTATGATTGTGTGTAAATTATTGATATTAGCTAGAAATACTTAATACCATATAACTATGCGCAAACAAATAATAATTATTATCACAGACAAGTGTCACTAAAAAATAAGTCCAATGAAACATTAAAAATATACTTTTGATTATAAACGGACATTTACAAATGAATCATATTTCAACATTAAATAACCTATAAGAAGTTGATATGCCTTTAACCAAACTGAACCATACAAAGAGAGAAAAAATTGTACGAACCAGTTCAATTCCTACATTTTCCCTACTTATCTGATTTTGTTTTGTTTAATGTCATATCAATCTTCAGGGGTTATTCAATGCCAAAGCCACCCTTATAGAAGAATAGCAGAGATACTATTTAACCCATAGCTGAGGGTGGGTAAGGGTTCATACTTTTTTCAAGGGTACTAGTCTGAAAGTGAACAATGTGACTGGAGTTTGAACTTGCTTACTTCAAGGCCACAGACTCTGACTTACCTGACTTGATTATAAATAGAAGGTACGTTCAAAAAGTTCTAAACCTCACCCCAAAAGAACAGCCATAGCTGAACATTTTTGTTGCAGCAACACACTATCACTTCTTATAAAACTAGTAAAAACGGGAGGTGCCCATGGTGTAATGGTTATCGTCATACGAAATGGACACGGAAACACGAGTTCAAATCCTGGACGAGACTGATTGCATTTCACATAGCACTAATACCCTTGGGAAAGGTATGAATCCAATTATTCTCCCTCCAGCTATGGGTAAATAGTAGGGCAGACTAGGTTCTTCAGCCTTGGTGAGGCAACTAGTCTAGGAGAAGGAAAACTCTGAATTCAAACCTGTTAAACTCCACTTAAAAAATTGACCTTGTGTCATATCCTGCCCGAGCAGAGGGGTTGGGTAAATATGATAAAACTAGAAAAACTCATTCAATTTTTTCTTGTTTTATAATAAGTTGTAGTGTGTTGTCACAACAATAATATTCGGCTATGCTCTTCTTTCTTAGTTAAGCTTAGAACTTTTTGAACGGCCTTCATACAACTGTTGAGAACAAAGTAAGATAACTCACACAAGCTAAATATGAAAATAAAGAAATATAGATTTTGGGGAACATTTGAACTAGATTAGTTCTTGAAAAAGAAATGAACAGATATATTTTTCAACCAATTTTTGTTGCTTAACATTCAGGGGACATCCTTTTACTCTGGTAATTTGTCAGATTTGAGAAATATTGATTTTTTTAAATGTTTTTAAAAGAATCTTTACACAGAACATATACAACATTAATACAATATCTATATACAGATCAAATTCAGGAGGGTGTCCTTGTGGTGTAATGGTTAAAGCAATGGACTGCGGAATCATAGTAAGTGAGTTCGTACTCCAGTCGCGCTATTACGTTCACTTTCGGGCAAATACCCTTGGGAAAGGTATGAACCCCCTTATTCTCCCAGCTATGGGTTAAATAGTACCACTACTGTTCTTCTAAAAGAATGGCTTTGGCATTAAATAACCTACGAAAGGTTGATATGCCATTAAACAAAGAAACCAAACCAATCAAATTCAGTTAGGTAATTCATCTGATAGTTCCCAAACAATGCCTTCTTAAATTCTTTTTCTTTTTTCTGAAACTATCAAATTTAATCTGAAAATTTTCCCTTCTATTACTGTTTTTGATCTGATGAAGCAATTTGTCTGAAAAATATATTAATCTCTGAGCAAAAATGCCCAATTAGCTAGAAGACTTACTTCTTGAAATCTATCTTGACAGTAAATTTCCAGTTCAAATATTGCAAAAGTGTCTACTATAATTGAAAGTTTTAATTAGATCACCTTTCATTCTTCTTTCTAGTAAAGTATTTCATTATAATTTCTTAAATCTCTCTCTGGAACTGTAATATTTTTATTATTTTTGCCACTCTTCTTGGTATGCCCTCCAATCTTGATATCACAACACTGGAGCCCAATATTCTATATGTAGTCTTATTTTCATATTTTTAAAACATTGAGATAAAATTTCTTAACATTAAGCCAATTAGTTAATTTCCCTTTGATACAATAAATCAAATGTGATTGTTAGCCTTAAATATATTATCAAAGCCAACCTACTTGGACTTTTTGGTTTCCTTGTTGCTTATATATATATATATATATATATATATATAAGTAAAATTAGCGACCGTGGTCGAGACCATTGGTGAACACTCTATTGGCTTAATGGTTAGAGTGTTCGGCTATTGGCCAGAAGACCTGGGTTCAATCACAGGTTGAGTCATACCAAAGATTTAAAAAATGGTACTTGATGCCTTCTTGCTTAACACTCAGCATTATAAAGTATGTATCAAGGGTAAAGTGGAGCAATCCCAGGAAAGGAGTTGCATCCTCCCCTACACCTTGGTGTAGTAGCTATGAAAAGGGGTGCCTTTGGGTCACCCATGACTATGATCGCCAACTTTAATTATATTCATCTGCAACCTTATCCAACCAAACTCCATGTACAGTGGCATCCAAAACTAAGGGACAAAATTTTAAAACCTAATATTTGTTAGAAATAACAACTGTGAAAAGCTGAAATTTTGACAACTGGTAGTCGTTATCATCTATAATAACATACTAAAATTTGAATCATTTGCAAAGGACAGAAAAAGAATTATAACAATTATTTATTTATTTTCAAAATAGGATCGTCCAAAAGTAAGGGACAAAATTGAGAAAAACAATGTAAACAGTATGCTCTATTCAAATTTTTTTTATTTCCTCTAAAGAATAAGTCTTACTTAGTCATTTATAAACATTGCATCAGCCGGCACCATGGCGAAACGCCAAAAACTTGATTACTCTGTGAGACAAGCTATTGTGAAGCTACACAAGGAAAAGCACACCATTAGAGAGATTTCAGAGAAAGTGAAACGTTCCAAGAGTGTTGTGGGCAGGGTTGTTAAATCCTACAATGATACTGGCAAAATAGTCCTTTTAAAACCGGCAGACCCCGCAAAACTTTGGCAAGAGAAGATCGAATAATGCAGCATATGTCATTAAAGGACCGTTTTAAGTCTTGCACAGAAATTAAAAGGGTTATGAATAGTACCTCATGTGTTAATGTGTCAAGACAGACTGTTTCTAGACAACTGCAAGAAATAGATCTGTTTAATTGAACCCCAAGGAAGAAACCACTTGTTAGTTCGAAGAATAAGAAGAAGAGATTAGAGTTTGCAAACAGATATGTAATTTGGACATATGAAAATTGGGCAAAAGTATTTTTCATTGATGAAAGCAAGTTTAATTTATTTGGAAATGATGGAAAAAACAATATAAAGAGACATATTGGTGAAAGATTAAGTGCAAAGTGTACTAAGAAAACTGTCGAGTTTAGGGGCGGAAGCGTCATGGTATTTGGAATGTTTTCTAGCCAAGGTACAACCCCTCTTGTCCGGTTACAAACTCGTGTAAATGCGCAGATCTATAAAAACATTGTTCAAGATCATGTTGTGCCAATCATACGGAATTCAGGTTTCGATAGGGCTACCTTTATGCAAGATAATGCCCCATATCACAAGGCAAAGGTGATAATGAGTTACCTTAGCATGCAAGATTTCAAAATTATGGATTGGCCTCTGCAAAGTCCTGACTTAAATCCAATAGAAAATCTTTGGAAGACCTTTGGAGTGAAAGTTAGGGAAAGAAATCCCACTAACACGGAGGATTTGTGGGTGAAGCTTCAAGAAGAATGGTCTAAAATTAGTATCGAGGATTTGTTCTTGTAGTCGAAGATGTGCAGCTGTCATTGAGAGCAAGGGCTCATTTCATAAATATTGATTGTACATGTATTTTTATTGTTTTTTGGCTGTTTACATTGTTTTTCTCAATTTTGTCCTTTACTTTTGGACGTTCCAAATTTGAAAATAAATAAATAATTGTTATAATTCTTTTTCTATCCTTTGCAAATGATTCAAATTTTAGTATGTTATTATGGATGATAACGACTACCAGTTGTCAAAATTTCAGCTTTTCACAGTTGTTATTTCTAACAAATATTAGGTTTTAAAATTTTGTCTCTTAGTTTTGGACGCTACTGTATATATATATATATATATATATATATTCAACTTTAATGTTGTTGGATCCGATGTGCAATATTTTTAGATTTTTCTGTGTTGAATTTTAATTTCCAAATATCTTCCAAATATGACAATTTATTTCGATTCCTTTGTGTTATTTTTTTTTAGAGTGGTCTAAGAAGTAGTATATTGTGTTTCCAATTTTTACTTTCATAATTCTATCAAAAAATATCTTAAAATATATACTATTTTCTTTCATTTTCACTAGTAAATAACAATGAGATACCATATCAAATGCCTTGCTGAAATCAAATGATATAATATCCACATTATCCCCTTTCATCAAATATTAGTTAATAACATTGATACTTTCCAAGATGTTAGGTAATGTTGATTTACCATTGACAAAACCCTAAGCTAGATGGAGTTACCATTGCCATTTTCCCTAAGTTTACTTGCACCACACCTCATGTATATCATGTTCATACAGTTGTTGTATATGTTTTTGTCAGTAGAACAGGTGTGCTCAGAATAAATTTCATAACCCAATTTGTCTTCTGACCCACGTAGTAAAAACAGGCATATATAGATATAGGTGATTGCGGGGATTAGGTTTCACTTAGCTTTATCTATCTATTGCTTATTTCCCTTTGTATGAATATATGCCAAATCCTGAAGACATAGGTAGGTCAGTAGTTATATTGATGTAAAGATAACCTCTCTATCTCCTATTTTAAAGATCGAGGTAAAGCACTTATTATTAGCATATAGTTATCTGACCTTTCCCTTTTCTAACCTGATGAATGCCAAATCCTGAAGACAAAAGTAGATAATCATTTACTAAGATTAGTTTGGTTTGGCACAAGGCTTGAGATTTTCAAGACTGTGAAAATAGAACTCATTAGTAATGTTTTTGCCTACTTTGCTGACTATTACACCATGTGAATTGTCCATTGTTATATACAAGCATGTGGTTGCAAGAAAAATAAGACTGACGAGAAGATTTAGTTGATTTTGTTTATTGAATAAATAAAATAAACAGCGGGTGAATTATCTGGCTGGCTGATGGGGGGTCGTCTATTCAGCGACAAGGAATTGCTTTGATCTGGTCGGACGGTGTTGTCGGGTGATGCTCTTAGGACGGCCGGCAATTTAACTGGCGTGTGACCTCTGTTTGGCCTATTCATATGTTCCCAACTTCAAACACCGGCTCCAGAAAATACTACTTGTGGAAAAAATATGATTGGTTGAAAAATAGACTTTTTTTTATAACTTAGAATTTTCTGGGGATTTTGGATAGACTATGTGCGTAGCTTATGTGCAGAAGCCTTGATTTTCTCAGTTTGACACTCGCCATTATTGGGTCAGCATCCGATAGCTGTTATTTTCTTCTACAGTGTCAATGTTTGTGGGTCTGTGTTTTGTGTGTTTTAGTAGTTAGGTTTGTGAAGAGTTAAGTGGATTAATCAGAAGAGATTTGATGTATTTTACTAAAACACCATGAACAAAGATAGGTTAGAAGTTACAATAGCATTGATGTTTAGATAGCCTCTTTATCACTTTCCTTCTTTAGTGTGACAGACACCAACAAATTATGAAAACATAGGTAAATAAGTAGTTATTATTAAAATGTAGATTTCTAATCTTTCTCTTCTTAGCAGAATGAATGTCAAATCCCGAGGGCAAAAGTAGATAATAATTTACTAAGCTTAGCTTGGTTTGGCACAAGACTAGAAGTTTTTGGAGACTCTGTGAAAATCAAATTCCTTAACCATGATAGGCTAGCTTGTTAATCATTACACAATGTGAAGTGACCATTGACAAAAGAAGGTTTGCAGTTACAATGGCATTGATATTTATTTAACCTCTTTATCCCATTCCATCTTTAGTGTGTCTGGCATATAAAAAAAAAAACTCTAGTATACAACTGCCATTATCTTATTTGTAATCTTTTGGCTTAGCTTACTGACCCTTACACCATGCAAGGAATCCATGGACAAGGGTAGATTAGTAGTTACAATGGTATTGATAGATAGACAATTGATTAAAAGGAAGAAGGAATCTGAGCTTTCTCCCTTAGATCTTATTTGAAGCTTGTTTCAGTTTTTGCATAACTTCAGAAGTCATTTCATTCAGTAAAGGCCAAACTATTTAAATATGTAAAAATAAAGCTGATATGCCATCATGAATGAAAGTGAGTTAATCATTAGACCTTGCATTATTTATGGAATGCCAAGAAGTTCCAACTCTGTCAGTACGGACTTGAATATACTGACTGGATCCTTTGCCTTTGGGGTAAGACTCAACAAAGGTGTTATCCTAGATAGGACATTCAACTGCATTCAGAGGTGAGGTTTTTCATTGCCATTGAAACCTTTTCACTGCTTGCAACCGGTGCTGTCTTTCTCTCTTGCTGGGTCAATACACTGGTTCGCTCAGTCCTACTGTGAAGCAACAAATGCAACAACAACAACAATGCTGAGATTACTCCTTTTATACCAGTTCTAGCTGGCCAAAATTTGCATATGTCACAAACCCTGTCCCACCACAGACAAGACACATGACCTACAAATTGCACCCCCAAGGACACTCATGCTTCTGTTTCTTTCTATACTTCCGGCACTCCACATGCAAGACACAATTGTGCTCGTTTTGAACTTTGAGGTCGGCCATTTTACTCGTCACTTCTTGCTTCTTTCTTTCTTCCTTTTGGTGTTGCTATGAAAGGAATTCAATCTACACAGCTTCATTGTCACATTTCATTTCTCTCGTTCATCCAGCTCATCACCTGTTTTTCATCCGGCCGGGGACGGTTGCTGGATTCACGTAAACATCGGCTGTTCTGGCTGCATATACATCATACCACTTGTTGTCTCTTTGAATGACGAACCCCAGTTGGCTCATCAGAGGCAGTAGTCCGCAGGTTCTGCCTTTTAATTTCACTACACTTACTTTGACTTAGAGTAGTAATGCCTGTTAGGATCCATTCACTGGGTAGAATAGATCTATTTGAAATTTATTAGTATTGAATAGAAATACTTTAAATCATACAAATGTGTTCAAACTAATGATTATTATCATAAAATAGGAATACATACTTGAAATCTAAAACTATAAATTATTAGTACTAAATAACAATGCGGGAAATCATACAACTGTTTGAAAATCATTTATATTAGATAGGATACTTGATATCATATAACTGTGTGCAAACTAATGTTTACAGACAAAAAAGTACTATTAAAAATATACTAGAACATGGAAAATTTATGACTACAATCATTTACAGATGAATCAAATTTTGGCATTAAATGACTCATAAGATGTTGATATGCCATTAAACAAATAAACCAGACCAAAACTATAACAACCAAGAACAGGATGTGATAAACGTATGTCTATTAGACTTAGGTTCATATACCATTTACAAATTTGGAATATCTTCATATTTGTAAATGACATTTGATCAATAATAAATACCATGTTTTTCTGAGTGACATCTCTCATTTAAGCATTCTCAATTCTCTCAGAGAAACATTAGTTTTAGCTGTTGAAGCTAACAATGTATTGGCAAGTATTCATTGTGTCACGTGATAGCTCACGGAGACGAAGAGGTAAGACTGATACTATCCTCCCCGTGTTGAATCAGCACTATCTAGCAGTAAAAAAGTGACCGTTAAGAGAGAATGTGGGTCACGCAGGGGAGACCAGGTGTTCGCACTTAGTGACCTCAGGTCGCCGGACATCGGAAGGGGAAAGAGAGAGAAGCCAAATGATTGGCTGGGACCCCAAAACGGAAGTGGGGCTCCCTTCCCCTCAGCGGAAGTAAATAGTAAGAAGTGAGTTTTTGAGCAAGGCTCGTGGCAGACGAACAATAGCCATTTTACTCCGGGCTGAAGACAAAAGGCTGAAGACTGAGACACGAAGGACTCCAAATCCTTCAAGCCAGTATTAAAAACAGAACAAAGTCTAGTAGCCCGTGAAAGAAGAAAATTCTCCAGTGGAACCCCGTTGAAAGTAAGATAAGTAACTTTGGGGACATTTTCCCTTTATACCTAAATATTTTATTTACCACTCTCTCTCTCTCTCTCAATTTGAAGAAGGACAAAAGCTAGAAAAGACATTTATATTCGTGGACTGTCCAATTATATGTTTTGACACTCTGAACGTGTATATATAAGTAGTAAAGGATTTTATGTATTTTCATTTTACCATGTGGTCTATGTTGTTACTTCATGCTTTCCTTTCAGCTTCTATTCACCTTATGTTATCTTGCTTGGAATTGTCCTATTAATTCCTAAAGTATCACATGGAAAACCAGAGTTGCCGACTACTACAATATTAATATTATTACAACTAAGACCTATAGGCCCGTATTCTTCTGTTATCTAAGGGAAAGAAGTTTAGCGGCCTGGTGGGTGTGTGTATAGTGTGAAATTTGGAACCCCTTTGCCAGCGGTGATCAGTCTGGCCCTAAATTATTCCCTCACGTAATATGCCAGTTCTTATATGCCGGAGAGAAAAACTCTGAACAGGACTTATTCTGTAGGGGATCAAGTGCCAACCTGCCCCGTCTTCACACGTGCGAAAATAAAGTCCCGTTTTGGGATTTTAGACAATTTGCCGTCACAATTGGCTTAGTACTTGATACCATGTAACTATTTGTAGATTTTTTGTATTAGATAAGAATATTTCATACCATATGACTGTGTACAAATATAAGATTATTATGATTGAGAAATAAAAACAAAGTGCGATTTAAAAAGGAAATGATTGAAATGGAATGTTGAAAATATAAATATTTATGATCATAATCAAACATTTATAAAAAGTATCAAATTTTAACATAGTCCAGTTGACTTGGGCTGTAGAACAAACTGACTGCATCTCTGCAGAGGAATAAGAACCCCCACTCTAATGAGTATCTTAGATATGACACTAAATTATCTGATGGTGAGGCTCCGGTCCTGAATCTTTGGGGAATGTGGAGTGTTCTTTCATTGCCATTACTCCCAAGTTCACTCTAATCTGGAGTGGTAGTACCTGTTAGGATCTCATATATGAGTCAAATAGAATTGTTTAAACATTTACTATACCTGAAACCATTTAACTGTGTGCAAACAAATAATATCAAATCAAATTATTAGTATTAGATAACAGTGCTTGTAACCATTTAACTATGACAAATAGAATTATTAGTGTTAGATAGCAGTACTTGAAACCACTTAAATGTATGCAAACAAATGAGCTCTGGCTTATTTAAAAAATGTTACTTACAAACTATCCACTTAAAATCATGCATGAATAAACGGGATTTAGCATTAAATAACCCACAACAGTTCCTATGCCATTAAATTGAATGACCTGAACTTGAACTTATATTTTGGCATTAAATAACCCACAAAGATTGATATGCCATTAAATTGAATGACCTAAACCTAAACCTAAATTTTGGCATTAAATAACCCACAACATTTGATATACCATTAAACTGAATAACCTGAACCTAAACCTAAATTGTAACATGGAATAATCCATAAGAGGTTGATATGCTGTTAAATAAGCTAAACCAAGCATTGACCAATGAAATATTATTAAAAGACAGTATTTGCTATTGTTGGGATTGTTATCAGCCCTTTGCAAGTGAATCATGTTTCAACATAAAATACACCATGAGGAGTTGATATGCCATTAAACAAATAAACCAACCCAAAAAGTTCCCCTGACATCTTAAAGATGTCTTCATATTTTTTTCAATATTTTCTCTTTGTGGTGAAAGAGGAGAAAACCACCTACCTCAAAAAATATTTCTTGCCCTGTGCATGTGGTCTGCTGAAAGAAGAAGTAAATCTTTGATACTTACCAACCAACTGTTGTAACCAATTACAAATGACTATTTCCTCCATAAAAGCCATTGCTTTTTTTTAACAGCTGGCAGGAGAATTTTTGGCTTGTGAACACGTGTAAGGTCACTGTATGTGGATTAAAAAGTAAGATTTTTGATCCCTTTGTTTATTTGCTTCATGGAGTCTTGTAATTTTTTTTATATCATTCTTTCCCATTGCATTTGTGAACATGGACTTGCAGTACAGATGTCTTCGTTTATACACTTGCAAACAGACACACTTTGTATGGTTTAGGTTTTTATTAATTATGTTTGCCTGGGGGCCTAGTCGGCTGGGAAGGGGGCTGTAGTCTACATCAACTGCATCTCTGCAGAAGGTTAGCCACCCCCTCCCAATGAGTGGCCCAGTGGGCTGGGGCTGTAGAATATACCAACTACATTTCTGTAGAGGGGAAAGATCCCTCCCACTAATGAGTATCCTGGATATGACATTAAACAACCTGATGGTGAAGCTCCAGAATACCCCTTCATTGCCATTACTCCCAGGTCAACTCTGGCCCAGAGTGGTAGCACCTGATAGGGTCCTATCTATGGATCTAATAGAACTGTTTGACATTTAAACTGTATGCAAACAAATGACATGCTAAATTGAATTGCTTCAAATAGAACTGTTTGACCCTTTAACTATGTGTAAACAAATGACTGATGTTTAATTTTATAAAATTATTAGTGATACATAGCAATTCTTGAAACCACTTAACTGTGAGCTTATTTAAAAACAAAATGTGTTAACAAATCATATATATTTGATATATATGTATAAAGAGGATTTGGCATGAACCTCCCATGGTTGATATGCCATAAAACCCAACCAAATCATATATATTTAATATATATCTATAAAGAAGATTTGGCATTAAATAACCTCCACTGGTTGATATACCATGAAACCTAACCAAACAAAACCAAACCATATATATTTAATTATATGTATTAAGAGAATTTGGTATTGAATCACCTTCAATGTTTGATATGCCATAAAAGCCAACCAAACCAATGTTCACTTGGATTTTATTGGTGCTATTCAAACTGTGTTCTTTAATGCAAACATTTGCAGCCACTGTTTGGTGAGACATTTCCATGCAGTGATTAGATTTATAAATAAACATGCTTCTCCTCTCCCCCCCCCGCCACACATGCTTCATGTTTCTCTATTTATCTCTTAACCACTCTTTCTTTTTTTTATCTTTTCATCCAATCACCGACTCGAATGACTTCTTCACTGCTTATAGGAATTCTATTAGATTGGTGCAAAAATATTTCCTCTTTTTAACAATCAACTTTAATGCTGTGTATCTCAGCTTAATATAAGATCCATTAATTTGAATAAGGACACTTTGAAACTCATTAACAATGAATTTTTTAATGGTATTTTGAGTAGCTGCTTGTTGGTTGGAAACTTTTCCTTGTGAAACAAAAATAAGAAGTATAAAAATATCAGGTTGTTTCAAAAATATTTTCAGTTTTTAACAATCAAATTTAATGCTGTGTAAATAAAATCTATCAATTAAAATAAGAACCCTTAGAATCTATTAATTCCTATCAATGAGCATAGAATTTTGGAGTTTTAGAACTGAAAGAATATTTTGAGCTGCTGCTTGATTGTCAAAGAACTCTTAGAGGAAGTTGAGAAAGTTGATGTTGTTTGGTTTTTATGGCATATCAACCTTTGTAGGTTATTAAATACCAAATCCATTTTTTCTGTAAATAATCAATTCTAGTTCAAAAAATTCAGTTTAGCGTAAGCACACAGTTTAAATTTAAGTACAGTTTAATTGTGAAAAACATTTCTATTTCAAGTTATTCAGTTTAGTCAAGCAGTTCTAATTCAGCTAAGTATAAGTACAGATTTTGTTTTCACACAGGTAAATGTCAATAGTTCTATATTAAACAAATCAGTTTAGTGTAAGTACAGTTTCAATGTCAAAAAACAGTTCAATTTCAAACAATTCAGTTTAGCATAAGCACACAGTTTAAATGTAAGTATGGCTTAATTGTCAAAAACATTTCTATTTCAAGCTATTCAGTTTAGTAAAAGTATACCGTTAGTTCTATTTAATCCATAGATAAGGCCTTATCAGGTGCTACCACACCGGGCCAGAGTGGACCTTGGAGCAATGGCAATGAAGGGGTGCTCCAACATTAATGGAACTTCACTATCAGATTGTTAAGTGTCATATCCAGGACACTCATTGGTGGGGGTCTTGCCCCTCTGCAGAGGTGCAGTCAGTGTATTCTACAGCCCCAGCCGACTGAGCAATGATAAAGTTGAAGTTGTAGTAAACTGAGTGAAGTAAAGTTTTATAGTCCCGTTTATTAGATTTTTCTATAATCATTTGTGAAACATCCATGTTGTCATGAAGAATTGGTCTTTTTCAGTTAACCAATGTCAGATGCAAACATTTCAGTTTTTGATGCATTTAATAAATTTCCTGGTAATAGTCTTCTGCTGTGATGATTTGGCCAAGATTTTCAGAAGTTGTAGTGGATTTTTTCACTTGCCAACTCCCAAACAATAACCAAAAGCTTCTTTTGATGCAGTTTTGGTTTTGGGGGGGATTTTTAGTGCTTCACTTTAGTGAAGCTACACTATGGAATGCTGTTGGTAACTGTGAATACAACCCGTTTTTTGTTACATGTTACAAAAGTGATCTAAAAATGAATCATTCTTTTTTCTTTTCTTTTTTTCATGTAACTAAATTGCCAAGCAGACTTCATAATGTCAAATATTTTGGTTTTGTTCAGCTTGTATCGTACCCATTTTTCAAGCTTTTTGATTTTCCAATTTGCTGCTAATATTGAACGATTGTTGAATGGTTAATTTTTAGTTAGTCTGCAACTGCTCAAATTGTTTGTGGAGGAGGTCTGCTTGATTAATAGCCCTTAATTGATTTTTCACCCCTTGCAGAAGGATGCCCTCAACCCTAACACTCACCTTCAAGACTCTTGTTCATGGTCCCCTGGCCAAATGCTTGGTTGATATTGTGAGCATTTTCTACAACTTTGTCTCATTGGGAACAAGTGCAATAAAATCAATCAAACTTGTTTTATTCTATCTATAATTGGACTGCCTGAAAATAAAAAGAAAAATACTAAAAACAAAACTCTTAGCATTAACCAGTAGTATCAAAGTGTCAGCTTTAAAATTCACAAACCAAAATGAACAAGAAATGCTGGGCCCCACTGGAGAATTATGGACCAACTCATAAGCAATATTCTCTGATGAACTCCTACACATGGACACACCAGTGTTGGCAGACTAGTAAGGACTTACATATATCAGCTCTGTGCAGACACTAGATGCAGTCTAGAGGACCTGCCAAGAGTGATAGAAGATAGGGATGGATGGTGAGAGAGAGTCAAGGAATTCCATGTAATCAGTACAACTTAATGACTATGATGATGATAGGAACATCGTTAAATAATAGTTTATTCCAAAATATGTGCAGGATTACCACATCATTTGTCTGTCAAAGAATTTCTGCAAATGATTGTTAGATGGTGTTGTGATAGCAGTATATAGAAAAGAAGCATTAAAATCTCATTTTCTGCAGAATGCCTTCAAGACAAGATTTACCTTGTACACCAGAACAAAGACGTTTTCTTCCCTGGTTGATCTGGAGTTGTATTGAACATAAGCTCAAAAAATGATAGACAGTATACAATGTTCAAAGCTTACTTGCTTACACTTGGGTATACAGTGTAACTCGGATATAAGAGAGATTTTCTCTGGTCCCAAATTAGAGCCTGTGTTACGTAAACAAAATAGACCAAACCCTCATATAAGAGAAACCCAGATATAAGAGACCCATCCTCTGATCATGACAACTCTATTATATCTGGTTTACACTGTATTTAATTCCACACAACCAACAATTCTATGGGTTAAATCTGTAAAATGATTAGGATGATTAATTAATTATATTCGTTATTTTATTTAATTGGTAAAACTGTAAGTTAGCTGAGGACTTTGAATGTAAGTGTTAAGTAAGTAAGGAGGTACCCGTGGTGTAATGGTTATCATCATAGGAAATGGACACGCCAACACAAGTTCAAATCCTGGACGATACTGATTGCATTTTATATAGCACTAATGCCCTTGGGAAAGGTATGAATCCAATTATTCTCCCTCCAGCTATGGGTAAATAGTAGGACAGACTGGGTTCTTCAGCCTTGGTTAGGCAGCTAGTCTAGGAGAAGGAAAACTCTGAATTCCAGCCTGTTAAACTCCGCTTAAAAAATTGACCTTATGTCATATCCTGCCTAAGCGGAGGGGTTGGGTAAATATGGTAAAGTAAGTAAGTAAGTAAAGTTGTCTCCCTTTAGTCAAGGGTGACCAGAAGGCTCCCTTTTCAATAGCTACTACACCAAGGTGTCGGGGAGGGCGCTACTCTTTCCCCCGTATTGTTCCACTTTACCTTTGATAAGTACCTTATAATGCTGAGCGTTAAGCAAGGAAGTATCAACTACCATTTTTTAAGTCTTTGGTAGGACTCAACCTGGGATTGAACCCTGGTCTCACAGACCATTGGTGAACACTGTACCCACTTGGCCAATGAACTTTGTAAATGTCATTCATGTGCACAGATGCTGACCAGATCGAATGCTTCACGTCAAAATGACACTGGAGAAGACAGGATATGGATAATAAACAAATCAAGGGTTATCAACTGGCATGTAGAAATAAGGGTTTGTGATACAGGTGATAATTTGGGAGTTAAATTTTGGACAGCAGGCATGATACAGCAGGCAGGTTTGTGTGGAGGTAGCTGTAGCAAGATATTTTCTTAAACCTTTTACAATTTTTCCTCTCTATCTTGTGTGATGACTGCTACGAAAATTTACGAGGTAATAAAGGCTTTTGTATCTGAACAACATGAGTCGCCTATCATTTTTGAATTTTGATGTTCAAGATGATATAAATAACTTTACATTTTGTCCTTCTACAAGGATGACTTTGGCATTAAATGATCCATGAAGGTTGATATGCCATTAACCAAACCAATCAACCAATAACTAAGTGACACTTTTCAATGTGATGACTTTGACTTACCT
Organism: Sepioteuthis lessoniana; assembly: GCA_963585895.1. Taxonomy (NCBI): domain Eukaryota; kingdom Metazoa; phylum Mollusca; class Cephalopoda; order Myopsida; family Loliginidae; genus Sepioteuthis; species Sepioteuthis lessoniana. The sequence continues at coordinate 16,510,307 of OY757929.1, forward strand.
GAAGCCAACAGGATGTGCTGCTTTGCATGTCCTTCATGTCTGTGGCCATTTGCAACTTGATTTGTGTGCATGCACACACAGGTTTCAGTCCTTAATATCACTATCACTTATGACTATGTTATCATGTGCGTAAAAGTGGGGCAGACTGGGCTCTTTAACCTTGGTATGGCAACCAGTCTAAAATGAGGAATAAAATTTGAATTCAATCCTGCTAAACTCCTCTTAAAAATTAAACTTTAGTCATATACTGCTCATGCGGAGGGATTGGAGAAAATGAATATTTATAGAGGCTATAAATGATTTCATCTTTAGCCATTAAGTGTTAAATCTTAAAGACGTACTGTTTAAAGCAGTCAAACACAGCTCCACTGTGAATGTGAAACTTTTATGACAGAGGTATAAATGTGCCAAACCCAGTGGGCTGAGCCTATAGACTACACCAAGAAAATCTCTGCAGAATGATATTAAACAACTTGATGGTGAGACTTTGGGGAATGCGAAGTACCCCTTTATCACCATTGCTCCCAGGTCCACTCTGGTCCAGAGTGGTAGCACTTGATAGGATTCTTTCTAGGGGTCAAATAGAACTGTTCGACATTTAAACTGAGTGCAAACAAATCACTTATGTTAAATTGAATTGTTAGAAATAAAACTGTTTGATCATTTAATTATGTACTTACTTGTACTTGTATCGGCTTTCACCCTGGTTGGGTAGAACCGGCTTCTTCCCAAGCAAGTAATATGTTGCTCATTGAAGAAGATACTTTTGGATTTGATTGAGGGAAGGGTCCCAAGTCCTACCCGGAAAAACGCCCTGTTTGCCGCAGATTTTCCACAGACACATTGATAGAGCAACCCAATGCTGCTGGTTACTGGAACAGACATGCCCTGGATTTTCACCAGAGCCCCTTTAGCCGGGTTGCGGTCCTAATACCGCTGGGTGCCAGACCAATCTGCTTTGGGCGGCCCTACCAGGAACTGAAGTTCCCGACAGCATAGCTCTGGCACTACCCGTTGCCACCGTCCTGCCACATTGAGGAGGGGTTGGACTTTAGGGATGTGTAAACAAAAGACTGATGTGTAAACTATGCGTAAACAAATGACTGATGTTTGATTGTTAGAGATACATAGTGTTGTAACCTAACAAAAAGTTACTGAATGAGAAATAACCAAAATGGAGGTTGGAAATGAAATGGAAATCTTTATAACATTAACAAAATACAATACTTGGCAGTGGTATGAAGAAGGTAACAGCTGCTAGTTGTAACTAATTAGTATTTCCCCTTAGCCCTCGCAATAGTGTCCATTTAAAAGAAGAGGGGTGTGGATGGTATGCAACTCAGCAACAGAAAAAAAAGAACATGTGGAATCAATTTCTTCTTAATAGAAGATGGGAAGCCAAGTTTCTACACTGAAAATATTCCTTTTTCTTCCTCAACAATCTTCTCCAGCAGTCCTACACTCAAGCTTGTCTCTTGTCATGCATTGCCAAGACTCAAAACGCTTTCTGACTCCGCTGCATTCAGGCAGGGCTTATATAATCATGCCAAAATGCCACATCCGGGTCAATCACACAATGTGGTAATTTACATGCGCTGACATCAAACAGGATTCCCGATCGGGAGGATGTGAGTTCGATCTTCCCAATCGCCTGTTTCTCTCTCCCTGATCTCATTTTACACGCCAGACATATTCGTCCATGCTTTGTGCTGCTGCGTGCATGATTTCTCTCGCTACACCAGCATATTTATAAGGAATAGAACACACTCATTAATGTTCCTAGGTAGGGTACATAACACATGGCAATACTTGGAACCATTTAACTTTTTTGACTTATGCTAAATTGAATTGTTAGAAATAGAACTGTTTGATCGTTTAACTGAGTGTAAAAAATTACTGATGTTTAATTGAATTCTTAGTGATATATAACAATACTTGGAACCATTTAAATGTGTGCAACAAAATGAGTAATGTTCGATAGAATAATTGGTGTTAAATAAGAACACTTGAAACAATTAACTATATGCATAAAAAAAAAACTGAGGCTTATTTAAAAATGTTATCGACAAAATGTGTTTACAAATCATATACATGGATCATTAAATAAGTTTCCAGACATTTTTCGCATGGGCACTTTTATTGATAGTACACACATGAAACTCTAGTCCCCTTCGAAGTAATCTCCTCCAGCTAAAATGCACTTGTTGTACCATTCCAACAACTTCTGGAAGGCCCCATGGAAGTCCTCTTGTGTGAGCGTGTCAATGACCTTCATCACAGCCTCTTTCATCTCATCAATTGTCTCATAATGACAGCCTCTGAGCTTAGGGAATAACCAAAAGTCACTGGGTGCAAGGTCTAGACTATAGGGATGGTGAGGAACTGTCTTGATGCCCATCTTGGTCAAATAGTCTGTGACAAGGATGGAGTTGTGGACTGGTGCATTGTCCTGGTGGAAATACCACTGACCTGATTTGAAGAGTGCTGGCCTTTCCAATGGAATCTCTTCTTGAACTCCCTTAAAACCTCAACATAGTAACCCTAACCCTAACCCTTTGGCTAATCAACTCTGGTCTATTGACTTCCTTACTCCTCACACACCTTTCATCATCCCCCACAGACTCTCTGCTTTCCTTGAATCTCTTATGCCACTCAAAAACTGATGCTCAATTCATGCAAGATGGTCGAAAAGCAGTCTGAAGCATTCCATACATTTCTGTGGTATTTTTCCAAGTTTAAAACAGAATTTTATTGCATATCGTTCTTCTAAAGTGTCCTCACATCCAGATTGCATTTTTGAAATTCACCAGCTGTGACAATCAGGCTTTAGTAGAGTGTATTCCGATTGCTGCTGTAGCTGTTGATTTGAACTTGAAATCATAAAAATTGGTCTGTCATCTCATAAGGTGTATAGCAATAACATACTGAATTTTCAAGAGTCTACGATAATTTTAAATGCCTGTACAAAAAGGTCTGGAAACTTATTGAAGGCACCACGCATATTTGATATAAAGAGGATTTGGTATTAAATAACCAACAATGGTTAATATGCCATACACACACATCCTAGTTAATCTTGGTTATTTTTATTTATAATATTTTATTGCTTTGCTAAACATAATTCTAGTTTTACACATCATTTTATGTAGAAAAATTGATAAAAACAATCCAAATGGAAGGAGAGATTTATTGAGGTCAACTTGGATCGTTATTATCAATTTTTCTACATATTGTCGGATTACAATCCTTTATTTACTTTTCACATCATTTTATGTAAATTTTGTTCTCTAACAAAAAATCCCATTTTGCCAAAACAAAGAAAAATTGATGCTGTGATTATAGAAAAATGAACAAATCTATATTTTTTTTATTTGAATTGGATTTACTTTGGCTTTCACCATGAATGGAGTTTATAGTAATTATTATCCATACTCTCTTACTAAGGTTTTAGGAATAATTATCTATACACTATGAATAGTATTTTCAGGAATAGTTCCTTTAATACCATTTAAATGGTTTTTAAGAAGAATTGTCCTTAACTGATTCACAAGATCTAGTTTATGCTTCAATTCAACCTGAAAAGCCAAATAAAGAACAACGTAATATTTAGTACAGGAAATTAACAATGCATTTCATCACTCTGATTAAATTTTCCCCATGATAATTTTTCAAATATTTTCTTATATCTTTATTTTTAAAAAATGCATCCAATTTATCTCCCCCACCCCAAGAAATTTCTTCTTAATAATAATTATTTCTTTTTACCCTAGGTTAAGAGATAATTGCTAGTGTATGAATAATGTCAAAACTCTAAAATGTTAATTGTTTTGTCTCCCTATATTGATCAGAAGAGGTACAGGTCATGTAATGGCTCTCATCATAAAAAATTAACTTGATGAAACCAAGTTCAAACCTGGACAAGGCTGTTTGCATTTCACTTTGGGAAAACTGGCTCATTGGTCTAGTGGGTAGAGTGTTCATCAATGGTCTGGGAGACCAAGGTTCAATCCCAGGTTGCGTCATACCAAAGACTTTAAAAATGGGACTTGATACCCCCTTGCTTAACACTCAGCAATAAAAGGTATATATCGAGGGTAAAGTGGAGCAATCCAGGGAATGGAGTAGCGCCCTCCCCGACACCTTGGTGTAGTAGCTATTGAAAAGGGAGCCTTCTGGTCGCCAGCTGTACTTTTACTTGGGAAAACCATGTGTAAAACAATATCATTTAGACATGTATCAGAACATAGGGTTGTCACCCATTTGTAGAGAAATAAATAAAAGTGGGGTCCTGATTGTGACATTAAGCTGCAACTGGCAGTGAAGCTCTAGTTCTGGAACCCTGAGAAATATCGAGTCACCCTTTCATTGCCATTACTCCAAGGTCCACTCTGACGGGGAGCAGTGGTACCTGTTATGGCATTATCTATAGTTCAAATAGATTCGTTTCAAAATTATTCATATTCCCTATGATCATGTACAAAAATAAATCCTCTGAAATAACTGCACAAAAATGTAAATATGAACATACAATAAATGCAATTTCCTCATCTCTAGGTATAAAATACTCCTGGATGGGTTGATATGCCATTAGAATCAATCACTACTTGATACCATATAACTGTGCAGACATTTGATTTTTGTTATTAAATAAAAAGTGTGATTTAAACAAAAATGATTGCAATGTAATCTTGAAAATAATCAAATATTTACAAATTAATCAAATTCCAGCTTCCAATACCCCAAGACAAGTTGATATTCCATTAAACAAATAAACCAAATGAAACAGATTTTTTTTTACCAATTCTTGAAAGCAAATATATTTGGAATTGTTAGATCAGAGGTTAAAGAGAACCATCTATATTTTGACACCTGATGTTTGAAACCTGGGGTGGGATGGGAAAAAACCCATTTGCAATGAAGATGGGAACGTTGATGAATATTTCTAGATTTGGTTAGATGGTTGAATTTATTCCCTGTATTGATCAATGCTCTATTTCTTGTCTACCATAATAATTTGAAATAAATAGAAAAAAGAGGTTGGTATTTATCCACCTCCTCCTCCATGAGCAGGATGCCATACAAGGTTAATTTTTAAGTGGAGCTTAACTAGTTTAAATTCAAAATTTTCCTTCTTTTAGGCTGGTTGCCATACCAAAGTTAGAGTCCAGTCTGCTCTACTATTTATTCATACATGGAAGAAGAATAATAAGTAAAGTTGGTGGCCATAGTCGATGGTGACCTGAAGGCTCCCTTTTCAATAGCTACTACAGCAAGGTGTAGAGTAGGGCACTTCTCCTTTCCCTGGATTGCTCCACTTTACCCTTGATCCCTACCTTATATTGCTGAGTGTTAAGTAAGGAGGCATGAAGTACCATTTTTTGAGTCTTTGGTATGACTCAGCCTGAGATTGAACCCAGGTCTCGGGTTGCTTTGTTCATTTCTTACAATGATAACAAGAAGAAGAAAAAAAACAGTGTGCATTATAATTTCATCTATAATCTCACCCTCCTAAAATGAAGGAACTGAAATTGCATATTCGACATGTAATGAATAATAAAAATAACTATAGAAACGGCTTAGAAAATTTTTAGAGCTTATGGCCAAAGTGTCATTACTGACTCCTAAATCTGAAACTGGTTTCCAAAGTTTTGTTCTGGTGAGATGAACTCAGATCAGGATGCTCAATGGACCTCGATCAAGATGTTTTAAGAAAACTGGTGAATGCAATTTGCACAAAAGTACACAAGAAGTAGCATTTGACCACAACACTTCCCAATCTACTACCATTTATGTTGTATATTGACCTACGACCCAGCCATGCTGTCAAAATAAGAAATGCACCTATGTAAATAACAGGTACATCTGGTTGAGGAATAGCAGAGTGTAGCCTTGACCATGGATGGGCTGAATGAGTGCAATTTGTGACGCCCACAAGAAGAAGGGGGCGTTGAACTATTATATAACTCGGTGAAGACAGGAAGTCAGTTAGTTTGGAGACTAGACCCGTTGGTGACAAGTTGCGGTAGAGAAAGGCAGCACCCAGCAGAGTGGGCCCCCAGTTGAGCAGCCCAGGAGAACGGGAAAGAAACGCGGTTATGGCCAATTGAGTGAGGGTCAATATGTTGCAGTTCTGTTCAGTCACCAACTCCCTCTCACACACAACCCTTTCAAATAAAGTGAGAGGTATATTTTTCTAGAGAACTGTGTAGCTCGTCGTTATTGTGTCGTTTGCATTCATCTGCATCTGACTAAACAACACTTAAAAAAGATGGTGAAAGTAAGCAAGGTGAACATTTGGATTCTTCATACATTTTATGAGAAGAATAAAGAAGATCCCATATCCATAGCAACAACTTTGTATCAAGGCAAAGAATTGACCTGTTTCTCAAGAATATCATTGAAGGTGATATCTATTGTATTGTATATTCCTTTTTGAGGAAAAGCAGCTGAACTCTTGGGGTGAGTCATAAACAATTTCCATGTTTATAAAATATAATTTATCCATGAATAATCTAACAATGAATGAATTACAATCAATAGTAAATTTGCCATTATTTTCAATTACCTTTTGCCATTTATCAGGTCACTTGTTAATTCCTCTCAAGTAACATTCAGCTGAAATTCTGGTTTCATTTGAAACATTGGAAATTTGAAATACATCATTACAACTTGTTTTTAAAAAATGGAAATTATTTGTTACCCAAATCATACAGTCTGGCAATATTTTTATGTTCGGTTCTATGGGTGGTCTCTATCTAGAAGTAGGGAAGACTAAATCCTGCATTCAGGTGCAGTCGGTTGGTTAGGAGAGTTGTGAAAGTGATTTGGTGGAAATCACTTCATTAATAATGAACAGAGAGATGAGTTAATTGCAGAAGATGGAAGCAGTTTGTTAACTGTACTCGTTGTTGGTGACCGTAGTTGAGGGCGACCTGAAGGGTCCCCTTTCAATAGCTAAAACACCAAAGTGTAGGGGAGGGCACGACTTCTTTTCCAGGATTGCTCCACTTTATCCTTGATCCATACCTTATAGCACTGAGTGAGGCAGCATTAAGTACCATTTTTTGAGTCTTTGATATGACTCGATCTGAGATTGAACCCCAGTCTCCCAGACCATTGCCGAAGACTCTAACCATTATGTCAATGGACTGTTAACAGTGACCATATATAGCTGAGCTAGGTTAAAATTTACACCACAAAGGAGAGAGCAGAGCTAAAGAAAGGTCCCAGAGTGTCATACTCACCGACTGTGTGAGCAACTTTTTCTTTGTTCTTGTGATGCCACTATCTGCTGGGCTTGTTCACTGTGATAGAGTACAAGAGTGTTGGTTTCCTAACATCACAGCACAGTAGAATATGCAGTGGTGTAACAAAGAATACATAATGCACAATGAGCCGATGTATGAATGGCAGGTGAGGCAGTTACATTACACTAGCATGCCACAGTGTTTGATAGAAAAAGATGTGGATGAATGAACACCTGGGAAAACCACTTTCCCATAAAAATCTCAACTTTGCAGGCAACAACAATTAGTATTATCATATTTACCAACCCCTCCGCTCGGGCAGGATATGACACACGGTCAATTTTTAAGCGGAGTTTAACAGGTTTGAATTCAGAGTTTTCCTTCTCCTAGACTAGTTGCCTCACCAAGGCTGAAGAACCTAATCTTGCCTACTATTTACCCATAGCTGGAGGGAGAATAATTGGATTCATACCTTTCCCAAGGGTATTAGTGCTATGTGAAATGCAATCAGTCTGGTCCAGGATTTGAACTCGAGTCGTCGTGTCCATTTCTATGACGATAACCATTAATTAGTATTATAGGTATTAGATATATCCTTGTTAGTGACTAATAGTGCTTGTCAAAAAAGCATAAGGGCTTAGAGGTAGGTGTTTCTATCCTTATAAACATATATATATTAAACATTGATAAATAGATATATAGATAGATAATGAACAGACTGAGATAGATAGAAAGATAGACTGATAAATAGGAAGACATAACAGAATGTGATATATATATATATATATATATATATATATATATATATGAGGCTAATTAAATAAGTTTCCAGCCATTTTTCGTATGGGCACTTTTATTGATAGTACACACATGAAACTCTAGTCCCCTTCGAAGTAATCTCCTCCAGCTGCAACGCACTTGTTGTACCATTCCAACAACTTCTGAAAGGCCCATGGAAGTCCTCTTGTGTCAGTGACCTTCATCACAGCCTCTTTCATCTCCTCAATTGTCTCTTAACGACAGCCTCTGAGCTTAGGGAATAAGCAAAAGTCACCGGGTTCAAGGTCTAGACTATAGTGAGGGTGAAGAACTGTCTTGATGCCCATCTTGGTCAAATAGTCTGTGACAAGGATGGAGTTGTGGACTGGTGCATTGTCCTGGTGGAAATACCACTGACCTGATTTGAAGAGTGCTGGCCTTTCCAATGGAATCTCTTCTTGAACTCCCTTAAAACCTCAACATAGTAACCCTAACTCTAACCGTAACTGTTTGGCCAATCAACTCTGGTCTATTGACTTCCTTACTCCTCACACACCTTTCATCATCCCCCACAGACTCTCTGCTTTCCTTGAATCTCTTATGCCACTCAAAAACTGATGCTCAATTCATGCAAGATGGTCGAAAAGCAGTCTGAAGCATTCCATACATTTCTGTGGTATTTTTCCAAGTTTAAAACAGAATTTTATTGCATATCATTCTTCTAAAGTGTCCTCACATCCAGATTGCATTTTTGAAATTCACCAGCTGTGACAATCAGGCTTTAGTAGGGTGTATTCCAGTTGCTGCTGTAGCTGTTCATTTAAACCTGATGTCATAAAAATTGGTCTGTCATCTCATAAGATGTATACCAATAACATATTGAATTTACAAGAGTCTACGACAATTATAAATGCCTGTACAAAAAAAGTCTGGAAACTTATTGAAGACACCAGATACATATAATATATAGGGAGAGAGAGAAAGAGAGAGAATAAGATCGATGTGAACAGAATACAGCTCAAAAGATAGAGAGATGAACAAACTGAAGTGGAGAGAGATTGATTAATAGACCGACATGAATATAATAAAAAGATAGAGATGGACTAGATGTGTGGTATTTTGTTTTGTCTACTAGATTTTATCTGCCACTAAAAGAATAGTATTCATTTTTTTTATGCAATATTTAATTTTTGTTCTCATGCTGAAAGATGAAATTTTATGGTCTGTTAAAACTTTTAAAGCTTCTGATAATTTATTTTCTCAGAGACGCAGATCAAACTTCCCTACTGACATATATATTTTTCAATTTTCTAATTATTTTTTCCTGATACGTTTTCATTTCGGTTTTGTCAATTTTTCATTGGACTACATTTTTGGAAATTCTGATAGAAATTATCATGCACCATTTTTGATGAATTTCAAATTCTGATTCTTATTTATTGAAACAATGTTTTTTAGGGACCCTAATTGTCTGTTTGAGCTTTATAATGGAAGTGCTTTACTAAATTTTTACCCTGTCAGTAGAACTTAGAATATGCTAACTGTATCGACTGCTGAGGGGTATGAGCTTCACAAAAAAATTCATGTTTTAGGTTTGACATTAAAATGCATCTCATGATGAGGTTCCAGTTCTGGAGATCTGGGGAATGTGGATTATCCTGGTATTGCCATTACTCCCTGGTCCACTCAGACCCCGAGCAGCCATACCTCTCAAGGTCTCATCAAATAGATCTGTTTAAAAATGATTCATATTTGATAGGGTTAAAAAAAAATAAGAAATAACTAGACAAAGAATATGAATATGAACATACAGTGAATGCAATTCTCTAGCCACTTGGTACAAAATAATCCTAGATGGGTTGATATTCCATTAAAATCAATCATTTACTATTTCTTTTTTTTTTTTTGCTCTTTGGATATACATTGTTTTTTTTTTTTTTCCAAATGTTTAAACTTTGTTTATTACTTTTAAAAATTCATTTCATACTTTAATTTCAGACTTAGCTATGTTGCAATTTTTGGGACTTTTTAAACATGTAACTTTTCAATGAAGATTTATGTATTTTTTCTACCCTCATACGTGTCTGGTTGGTGAGGCTGACTGTATCCCTGTCATTATTCACATTGTCAATTCTGATCTAGACTGGTTGTATTTATTTGGGTCCCATCTATGGATCAAATAGATCTGTTTGAAAATTGTTAGTATAAAACTTGAAACCTTATAAAAGCATACAAATTATTAGTATTAAATAGGAATACTTGAAACCTTATAAAAGCATACAAATTATTAATATTAGATAGGAATACTTGAAACCTTATAAAAGCATACAAATTATTAGTATTAGATAGGAATACTTGAAACCTTATAAAAGCATACAAATTATTAGTATTAGATAGGAATACTTGAAATTATATAACTGTTTGCATTTTTATTTGCCTAAAATCATTTGTTTACACTCAGTTATATCATTGCCTTAGTGGGTAGAGTGTTCGCCAATGGTCCAGGAGACCTGTGTTCAATCCTAGGTCGTGTCATACCAAAGACTTTTAAAATGGTACTTGATACCTCCTTGCTTAACAGTCAGCATTATAAGATATGTATCAAGGATAAAGTGGGAAAGGAAATCCATGGAAAGGAGTAGTGCCCTCCCCTACACCTCAGTGTAGTAGCTATTGAAAAGGGAGCCTTCTGTTCACCAACTTATATATCATGTATTTAAAAAAATTAAAAAATGTATATCATGTATTCATATCTAATATATTTTGCAAGCATTATATGAATTCTACTAAATAATAATAATAATAACAAATATATATATACCTTGCAAATGAACTAAAAAAAAACTATACAAGATGAAGATGACAATGATACCAGTTGTAATTGGTGCATTTAGAATAATCCCCAAAGAATTGATAAAATGGCTGGCAGGTTTGGAAATAAGAGGATGAGTGGAGACCACCCAAACTACTGTATTATTAAGATCGGCTAGAATACTGAGAAGAGTCCTGGAGATTTGAGGAGACCTGCTGTCACTCAAACTCTAGTGAAAAACCATCAGCTAACACTGGTGTAAAAAAAACTCTCAAATGAGTAAAATAATAATTCTTAGTACACAATTATAGCTTCAAGTAACTATTCTTAATGCAATGAATTTACACATTTATATGGTATCAAGTATTCCTATTAGAAATAACAGTTCTATTTGATCCATAGATAAGATCCTAACATGTTGAAGTGAATTTGTTACACTAAAGAACATATATAAAACAGCGATTAATTATACTCTGTGTGGTTGGCTCATTTAAACACCTGTCATAATCAATAAAAAATGTCTTATTAAGACATTTTTTACTGATTATGACAGGTGTCACCTCAGCAAAAATATGAGAGCTAAAACTGAAACCATGATAAATAATATTTGTTATGATTGTAAAGTTATAAAATCCTATTATTTTTGTGTGGGGTTTCTTATTTTTAGTTTAGAAAGAACTTTTTATAAAATATTTTTGGGGATGTTTCTTAGTTTTGGATGATGCTGTACACAGTGTATGTGGGGGGGTGCAATTGATGAGTTCAAAAGTTTTTCCCACTGACATGTGACAAGAATGATAACTCATATCTCATAAATAATTTTGCATTTCAAGTTTAAAGGTATATAATCAAATAAGGTAGTCTTGAGCACTTGATATTTTTATAATTGTGCAATAACTAACAAAAAGAAAAATTTGAAAATTACATCCTCATATCCCCACAGAGAGAGAGAGAGAGAGAGAGAGAGAGAGAGAACGAGAGAGAAAGTAAGAAAGTGAGTGAAAGAGAAATGTGGCTCATAGAGCTAATTCATTCTGACTCTAATGGTTTTTTGTTATTAGTCATTGGTCATCATGTTTTGAGGTTATCTAGTTTGGTTATTACATTGTAGATAATGAAAACAAAGTGTAGAAGGTTAATCTACTGTCAAATTGTCATTTGTTATAACTGAATCTCCACTTTAAAGGCGTTAATCTAATGATGACTCGGTAGCATATATTTATCTAACCTTCTCCACCGTGAGCAGATATATAAAAAAGGTTGATTTTTTAAGAGAGCATATACAAGTAATGGAGGTGCCCGTGGTGTAATGGTTATCATAATAGGAAATGGACACGGCGACACGAGTTCAAATCCTGGACCAGACTGATTGCATTTCACATAGCACTAATATCCTTGGGAAAGGTATGAATCCAGTTATTCTCCCTCCAGCTATGGGTAAATAGTAGGGTAGACTAGGTTCTTCAGCCTTGGTGAGGCAACTAGTCTAGGAGAAGGAAAACTCTGAATTCAAACCTGTTAAACTCCGCTTAAAAATTGACCTTGTGTTATATCCTGCCCGAGCAGAGGGGTTGGTAAATATATATACAAGGGTCATTTTAAAAAATTAGTGAATTTTTTGAAAAATATAGAATTCTTTTTTTTTCCAGAATTTTTTTCCGTAAATCTGAACTATTCATCTTTTGGAAATGGTTTATAGCAAAAATTATTTGGATCTTTCAAAAATATTTCTTTTGCAACTCTTCAAAATAGTGGCTAAACAGAGTGCTCCAAGCTTGAACAGAAGTCTGTCATCAAATTTTTGGTGGCTGAGAAGTGCAATCCATGTGAAATTCACTCAAAAATCTATGATGTTTATGGAGTTGCATGTTTTAATGAAAAAAGTGTTTACAAACGGCCTAAACATGGGTTTGCCACTCCAAGGCTGAATAATAGAGACAGTTTGTGGATTGGAAATTCACTGACTCTCCAGTAAAGAAAAAGTTCTGGGCACAGCAGTCAGTAAAGAAGGTTATGCTGGCAGTCTTCTGGGACATGAAAGGAACCATGACCATTGATTTTCTTGAAAAAGGTACAACATGTAAACAAGTGCTTTCAACTGCCAACTCCTTAGGCAAAATTTACCTTATTTATTGAATGACTCTCATATTTTACCCAACCCATTTTCCACAAGTGGGATGTGACACAAGGTTAATTTGTAAAGCTTGTTTGAATTCAAAGTTTTTCTTCTTCTAGACTAGTTGCCTAACTGAGGCTAAGGAAACCTGTCTGCCCAACTATTTACCCATGAGTGGAAGAAGAAAAGATGAATTCATGTCTTTCGTGTCTATGGCATAAGTATAAAGTGAAATGCAAACAGCCTTGTCCAGAATTTGAACTCAGATCACTAATTTCATTTCTTACAATGATAACCATTATGCTAAGTGCACCTCCTTAGCACAGTACAGATGGTTGCAGTTCAATTTTCCTTCTCTTAGACTGGTTGCCCAAGCTAAAGAACCTAGTCTGTCCTATCATTTACCCAAAGCTGGCATAGAGAAAAGATGTATTCATACCTTTCCCAAAGATAATAGGAAGTGAAACACAGTCCCATCCAGGATTTGAACTTGGCTCACTTGATCCATATCCTCCAGTGATAACTGTTATGCTATGTTGAAGTCTGCAAGAATTGACTTTTAACTGTTATGCCATGTTGAAGTCTGCAAGAATTGACTTTTAACCGTTATGCCATGTTGAGGTTTGCATGAATTGACTTTTAACTGTTATACCATGTTGAAGTCATCAAGAATTGACTTTTAACTGTCAACCGATTTGCATATCTAGGCTTCTCTTATTTGTTTTAGGAATTGAAATTTCTTGATCATTCCATAATTTTTTCCTCATCATTGGATTGTTCCATAATACTTTCCTCTGCATAGCTTGGAAAAAATTATACCATTGATTTAGATAATTGAATAAAATTTAGGAAATATTTTATGAATCCAGAATGTTCAGGTATTAAAAAAAAAATGTTTTGTGTCATATCTGTTATTAGTTTATTTACTGCTAAATAAAAACCTGACTGATTGTAACCCCTGCAGAGTAGTAAGACCTCTTGGCAAAAAAGAGATGTCCTATGTATGACACTAAATATTCATTGCTATTACTCCCATGTCCACTCTGACCCTGATTGGTAGTACCTGTTAGGGTTCCATCTATGTATCAAATCTGTTTAAAAATTATCCATATTCAAAAGGATGCCATATAACTGTAAATTATTTGTATTAGATTGGAATTCTTGAAACTATAGAACTGTGTGAAAATTATTTGTATTAGATAGGAATACTTGAAACTATAGAACTGTGTGAAAATTATTTGTATTAGATAGGAATACTTGGAACCATACAACTGTGTGAAAATTATTTGTATTAGATAGGAATACTTGAAACTATTGAACTGAGTGAAAATTATTTGTATTAGATTGGAATACTTGAAACTATACAACTGTGTGCAAAAAACCCTTAACAAACAAGTATAAAAAACAACGTTAATATAATTGTACAACAAATGCAATTCACTAACCTCTAAGCATAAAACAACCCTTGATTGGTTGACATGCCATTAAAACCAATCAATCTAAGTGTTGTAATTCCATGATTTTTGCCTGGGGTAGTATTTACCCATGACTGTTGGATTCATGACTTTCCTAAAGGTATTAGCATAAAGTGAAACACAGTAATGTCTTGGGTTTTAAAATTAGCAAACCAAGTTCAATTCCTATAAAAGTAACTGTCATGCCATGGGGGAAGGAAGGTAAGTGTATTTAGAAATGGATGCATTGCAGCTCTTTAATTAACAGACATCTAATGCATTTCAGATTCGCTTTGATAACAATAAAAAGTGCATCAAACGTGTTAAAATCAAGCTAAGTGCACAAAATGAACGAGGCTGTTTTAAGATCAAATTTCCACGCATTAACAATATCATGTAATGAATCGTATACAAAGATTAATGGGAGAAAAATAACTAATTTTAAATTCCTTTTCAAAATAATCTTCAACAAGGCCGATTGATCTTGGGACAATTAATAGGCAGTGAAAGAGAAGATGGAACTTCAAAGTAGGATACAGTTTATAAAAGTTAAATGAAATCATTAAAAGAGCTGTTTGACTTAGGGTTAACCCATGATAAAAGCACCAGTTCTCAATAGATTGCTCAAGTTAAGTATCAATGACCTTGCACAATACTTAGATGGGTGACTACTTAGAAACAGAAGCTACTGTAAGCAATCTCAGACTTGTGTGCCAGACCAAATTACCACTTTCAGTGATTTCAGCCAGACAAAACAAATCTCAATAAATTCTAAGTGTGCCTTACATGATGCAATGGTTAGGCTAGCAGATCATTACTAATAAGTTTGAATTTCACTGAGTGCCCTATATATTAGATCTTGTGCTATAACTTAGCTCCAACCCAGTCTGTGGGACTTAGAAGACACCAACTACATCTTCTGCTGAGAGATAAGACCCACCTGCCCTAAACACAAAAAAGAGGTTGTTCTGAGTATAACATTAAACTGCATTCAGCCGAAGCTCCAGTTTTGGAGCTCTAGAGAGTCTGGAGTTCTTCTTCATTGTCATTACTCCCAGGCCTACTCTAACCTGGTGTGGTTGTACTTGTTAGACTGTTATCTATGCTTTAAATAGATCTATTCAAATATAACAATGTACAAATTTTTTATGTTAAAAATAGTCACTAGAATCTGTAATTGTAATTTTTATGTTAAAAATAGTCACTAGAATCTGTAATTGTATACTAAGAATTATTATCATGAGTTACTTCAAACTACTTTAAAATTACTGCTGTTAAATTGGAATACTTTAAACCATATTACTGTGTGTAAGCAAATGATTATTATTGAATAGTAATAGTCACTTTAAACCATGTGAGTAAATTATCATTATTTGATTAGGTTCGGTTTCTTTGTTTAATGGCATATCAACTCTTTTTAGGTTATTTAATGCCAAAGCCATTCTCCTAGAAGAACAGTAGTGGTACTATTTAACCCATAGCTAGGAGGATAAGGGGGTTCATACCTTTCTCAAGGGTATTTGCCCGAAAGTGAACGTAATAGCGCGACTGGAGTACGAACTCGCGTACTACAATTCCGCAGTCCATCACTTTAACCATTACACCACGAGGAAACCCCCATTATTTGATTAGATTGCTTTCTATCATGTAACTATGTGCCAACAAATAATTATAGACAAAGTTAAATTTTTCAAAGAAATAGAATGGAACATTGAAAATAGTTATGATTACATTCAAATATTTACAAATGAATCAAATTTTCATATTAAATAACCAATAAAGAGTTGATATGCGGCTAAAAAAATAAACTAAAGCAAATCAAACCAAGTTGTGGCTGTGTCAATACTACTGTATAGATGCACCACATGGATGCTAAGAAAGCAGATAGAGAAAATGGCACAGTTTGCTGGGGCTGCAGAATACACCGACTGCATCTCTCCTGAGGGGTAAGACTCCCTCAACGAGTGTCCTAGATATGACACATACAGAAAAAGCTAGATAGTAACTACACAAGAATGCTACAAACTATATAGGATAAATTCTGGAAGCAACATCCTACAAAACAACAGCTGTATAGACACTTACCTCCCATCTCAAAAACCATCCTAGTAAGTTGAACAAGACATGTTGGATACTACTGGTGAAACAAGGACAAACTCATAAGTGATGTTCTTCTATGGACTCCGATACATGGACATGCTAGTTTTGGTCAATCAGCAAGAACTTATTTACATCAGCTCTGTGCAGACACAGGACATAGTTTGGAGGATGTACCTGGACCAATGGATGATAGGGATGGATAGAGGGAGAGAGAGTCATGGAAATCCATGCTAGCACCATGACTTGATGATTGAATCAAACATTTAGAAATCTATCAAATTTTGACATTAAATAACCCTTAAATAGTTGATATGTCATTAAACAACTAAAACAAACCAAAGAATTTAGTTATGCTTAGTGAATAACTATTTAAAGAGAAGTTAGATCACTGAAGTTAAGTATCAATGAACTTGCTCAATATTTAGATGGGTGACTACTTAGGAACAATAGGTACTATAAGTAATCTGAGACCTTTGTGCCAGACTAAGCAAAGCTCATTAAATTCTAAGGACATGTGTTGTAATAGTTAACAAACTAGGCTAGAAGACCATTATTAGTGACCGTGATTCTTACTGGATGCTTCATACTTCTGGCCTTGTGGCACAAATAATCTGAAGCTTTGTAAATAACCTCAGTGTAATGGTTAATGAGCTATACAAGCAAATCATTACTATTGACTTTGATTCTCATTGAGTACCTCATATTTCTGGTCTTGTGTCCCAAGTAATCTGAAGCTTAATAAATAACCTTAAACAGTGTAATCATTAACAAGCTATGCTAGCAGACCATTACTAATGACCTTGGTTCTCATTGAATACTCCATATTTCTGGCCTTGTACCACAAATAGGGTAAGCTTAGAAAATATTTAAGAGATGTTTACATGCCCAGACACCTTCATTAAAAAAAATGTGAAAAAAAAGATTTTGCCTTATCTTTTACTGAACATTCTAACTAGAGGTTATCTATTATTGGCATGTAGTATCGATAAGTGTCTCATAATGTAATTGACTGGTGATGACCATGAGGTCATTTGAAAGCTTGGCTTTCATTGGAGGAAAGTCACATGACTGAGTGATCCTAGAAGTTTAGAAGTGGATTACTACTTGACTTAAACCAGCAGAGAAACTTCCAGCAGTCTATGTTTCGGGCTCTGGCTGTTAACATAAAGTCAGTAAAAAGTTTTGTGGATATAAAAATGTGTTGTTCTTATTGATCCCAGTAAAACACTGTGAGATCTCTAAAGTGATAGCATGGTGAGGAGCCAAGATTGGTCGCATATGAGAAGTGACAACAGCCAGCAAAGTTAAACACAAAGAAAGGGGCTGGTCAGTCATAGAATAAGAGACGATGTAACATTAGTTTTTGTTGCGCTTTGTCCTGACAACACAGGAAGTCAATTAACAATGTGAATAGAACATAAGAAACAAGTTCCAGGCAAGAACCACACTTGAATCAATTTTGCCCTCGGAAACATTGTCATCCATACAAGTTGCTTTCACAATTGAGCTATCAGGAAATAAATGAGCGACCCCCTACTATAATTTCACATCAGTCACTGATCACAAATGAATATGCAGATAGTGTAATGGTTAACAAGCTATACTAGAAGACCATTACTAGTGACATTGATTCACATTGAGTACCTCATATTTCTGGCCTTGTGCTACAAGTAATCTGAAGCTTAGTAAATAACCTCAGAGTAATCATTTACAAGCTATGCTTGAAGACCATTACTAGTGACCTTGATTCTCACTAAGTACCCCATATTTCTAGCCTTGAGCCACAACTATGCTAACTTTAAAGAGAAGTTTAAATACCCAGGCATCATCATTGGAAAAAATAAAAGATTCTGCTTAATCTTTTACTGATATTTCCATCTTAGTTTTCATTACTCTTCATCCTAATGACAGAAGAAATCAATTAATAATGTGAATAGAACATAAAGAACGAGCTCCAGGCAAGACCCACACTTGAATCAATTTTGCCCCAGGAAACCTTGTTATTCATATGAGCTGCTTTAACAATTGAGCTAGCAGGAAAATAACTTAAGCTCAGACACTGATCTCTGATACCGTTGGGAAATATGCAGCTACCTAAGCTACTAAACTCGTTGACCACTTGGGAAATAATGCTAGAGTAAATAGGTAGAGTTGTATATATCATTATTATTATGCTTTGAAATAGAGAATGTTGTTCTTGCACTTTGTGGAAGGTATATTCTATATGGCCATTGACCGCATAAAATTTTGGAAAGGTTGTTATGAGTATTTCTCAGAGTAAACTGAATACCACTTGTTTCTAGTGAATGTAGTGTAATCCAGTTGATGAAGCTATAACAAAGAAACTTCAGGTGACTTTAGTTAATATATATATATATATATATATGTGTGTGTCTGTGTGTATACACACAATTATGATTAAAATTACATGCTTAAAGAGTTTATAGTCTGTAAAATCTTTACTGTGCTCAGTGGACTAAAATGCAGAGCACTATCACAATAGATTTCAAATGTTAGAATATGGGAAATACACAGGATAGAACCTAACAACTAAGATTTTCATGGTTTCAATCCTCAGGCGAATTAGTATTCAACATGTCTGACATTTCCTTTTTCGCGATGTGTTTTTGATACATTTAAAATATGTATATATATATATAACCGATTTGGAAGAAGGAAAACTCTGAATTCAAACCATGGTTTTCAAATAGATTTTTGTACTGCCACACTTCTCAGCAGACCCATGTAGCACTACGGTGCCACATAGTTCTAACGGGTCTATGAGTGTAGCACTCTGCATCAAGTTTCAGTTGAACCTTCTTTTAACCTCATCAGGAGAAAAAGTGATGAACACACAAAACATTGTCTTGGTTCGCTAATACAAAAGTTTATTCTCTTCTACCCTTCATTCATAGTCACTGAAGAAAGAAAAAACAGAACATAAACTGTGTCTACTGCTTTAGATAGATAGAGAGAAATAAACTGTCGCAGGACAAGAAAAATTGACACAGGCCTTGTTATTCATTTTTCCACCCTGGTTGTTTTCTCTTGTAGTTCTTGCACATGCCTATTTGGGGTCCTGTCTTTTCATTCCGACATCTGGGCTCTAACTCTTTTCCTCTTTTCTGTCCCATGTCCACTTTCACATTTCTTCTGCTTGAGCTTCTTTCAGCCAATCACAGCCAGTGACCAATTTGCTGCTGATACATTTTTATTTTTAACTTGGGTGTCAGCTGCTATTCTGACTGAGACCTAAAGAATCTCTAAGTCTAGCTAGGAAACAACTTACTACAAAAATAATCAACCAGAGTCCCTAATTATATAACCAAAATATGAAAAAACAAGGTATTCAGAGGATGAGTTTATTTCTTGTTGAATGATCCACCTGCGTTAAATATCTTGGTTTTTATATCAAACTATCACTAGGGCAATGTTAATATGTAATGTTATATTTTCTAAATTATATTATAAAATGAAATGAAAAAGTGAGAAAAGCCCTAGCATTCTATTACTGCTGGTAGCATTCAGTTTTAAATGTGATGTAATTAGCATTCAATATCTATTTTAAAGTATTATGTATTTGCTATGGATTTTAAGTTTTTAAAAACATTGAAAAATTTTAGAAATTCTTATTGCTATTTATAATTTAGGAAGAATTGATTTTGAAATGAGTAGAGTGTTCACCAATAGTCCGGGAGATTGGAGTTCAATCCCAGGTCGAGTCATGTCAAAGACTCAAAAAATGGTACTATATGCCACCTTGCTTAACACTCAGCATTATAAGGCAAGAATCAAGGGTAAAGTGGAGCAATCTAAGGAATGGAGTCATGCTCTCTCCTACTCCTCGGTGTGGTAGCTATTGGAAAGGGAGCCTGTAGGTCACCCTCAGGTCACCCTCGACTAAAGTCGTCAACTTTATTTTACTTTTTTTATTATCAAAAAACATTAAGATGTAAATATAAATAATTAATGAAATCTATTTTAGATAAGGGATCTTGTAACTTTTTAGCTCTAATCTAATTAAGGAAGAAGATAAGTTGAAAAAAAAACGAGACTTTGATAGTGTTAGAAGTGTTGTATTTCTTTGTTGCTGGTATTATTAGAAGATAACACAAACTTGAATTAATGATGTTTTATTTTTGGTATAAAAATTTAGGTTTTTTACATCAAGTTACAACCTTTTAAACTTTGTTGATACAGGAGCGGACTCACTGAGTTCTGTTCACTGTGAGATTCTAGTAATAATCTCGCCTATCCCTTTTGGACTATAGTCATCAACTGGCTAGCGTCTTCCCTTTTCAAATCTCCTACACAAACTCTTGTCTCTAACTCCTACTTCTTATCTTAATCTTCTCCTACCAAAAGAAACGGTTCCTTATTTTGCCACCCAATTTTGAATTCTTGGTGTCAGTGTGTCTACATTTTTCTATTTTTAGAACACTCACCAATCACCATTTTATAAACCATAACATAAGAAATAATGTTAAATTCAGCAATCTTTCTATGTTATTTACTATTTTTATTTACTAACATTTTAGAATCTTTTAAGTTAAAATTGTGATTAGTTTCTAAATTATGTGTTGCTCATTCATCTTTACAAAAAATGGTGGTGGTATTAGTATTAGTAGTGGTAGCAATGAAAATAATGTTAGACCTGTCATATTGTTTGGTTTGGTTTTAACATCAACATTGTAGGTTATTAATACCAAATAGATTTTTATACATATAAACAGTTCTATTTCAAACAATTCAGTTGAGTATAAGTATAGTTTTTTGTTTACAAACAGATAAATGTCAAAACAGTTCTATTTCAAACAATTCAGTTGAGTATAAGTATAGTTTTTTGTTTACAAACAGATAAATGTCAAAACAGTTCTATTTCAAACAATTCAGTTGAGTATAAGTATAGTTTTTTGTTTACAAACAGATAAATGTCAAAACAGTTCTATTTCAAACAATTCAGTTGAGTATAAGTATAGTTTTTTGTTTACAAACAGATAAATGTCAAAACAGTTCTATTTCAAACAATTCAGTTGAGTATAAGTATAGTTTTTTGTTTACAAACAGATAAATGTCAAAACAGTTCTATTTCAAACAATTCAGTTGAGCATAAGTACACAGTTTCAATGCCTGTCATATTCTTTCGCTGATATTCTCATAACCACTATATAGCAGTCAATGTGTCATAAAACCATGTTCATTCGTTCCTTCTGAACCTTTGCATAATGAAGAGAATTTGATGTATATATTCAGGTGGTTGTGAAATTTCAGTCACACTGACATTTGTCTAGCATTAATTCTTCTGCTTATATCCTCTTGTACGCATTGCTATTCATGACCAGACTTCAAAACATAGATCAGTTAATGTAGAAGACATAGACGTGTGCCCATTGGCTGCACCCCACCAAGCCGAGTTCTTCTAAACGCATTGTCATTTCAGAAGATCAGAACACATCTCTTTATTTCTGCGGTGCTGATTTTAATAGCTTTTACACTTCTTCGGCAGACACACCAAAGCAATGGGTCTGACATGTTGAGATTGATATATTCATAGTTCTTCAGTTACGACCAAAAAAATTTATGGCAGTCAATCAATTATAGGATGCCAGAATATTTTATCTAGTTTGTCTTGTTGCTATGGGTGCTTCCTAATTTTAAATCCAAAATTTGCTTTTTATGTGATATTAAAGTTATTATCATTCTTTTGGAAGAAAAGGACTTTCCATCTCATTCTTTTTTATAAATTTCTTGATCTTTTTGATTAGTTTTAACTTACAGAGAGTTGGGTAGTAGGAATGTTCTTTGAGAAATAGTTGAAGTTTTTCTCCATGCCACCAGTTTAGCCTAGTTGGCTGGGGCTGGATAATACATTGACTGCATCTCTGCAGAGGGGTAAGACTCCCCCAATGAGTGTCCTGGATATGATACTAAACAATATGATGGTGAGGTTCTAGTAATGCTGTAGCTTTGGGGAATGCAGAGTACCCCTTAATGTTATTGTTCCCAGGTCCACTCTGGCCTGGAGTGGTAGTACCTAATAGGGTCATATCTATGTCAAATAAAACTAAACTATTTTTCTTATGTTCAACTGAATTGTTTGAAATAGAACTGTTTTGAAATTTAACAGTGTGTAAACAAAAACTATGTTTATACTAATCTAAACTGTTTGAAAAAGATCTGTTTACATGTATAAAAATAGATTTGGCATTAAATAACCTACAATAGTAGATGTGCCATCAAACCGTACCAAACCATGTCACTGGTTAAATAAATAAGCCCAGAGGGCTCTACTAGGCTCCTAGGTGCAATATATCAGTAAGGCAGTTTTCTATATTTATCAATAAAAAGTGCTCAATATCAGTGATAGAGCATATGTAGATGAAAGTTTTGATAGTGTAGGCATGGTCAACAGCATTATCATTTATAAATATGACAAACTGCATTTTATATATATATGTATATATATAATTTCTCATTCTCCAAACATTTGAATTAAGACTATGTTTAACCTAGATGTATTAAAATTCAAAGACTAGGAACTCGGCAAGAGTTTTGACTCTGTCATCAATGACTCCTAGAAAAATTCTGAATGAGTAACTCTTTAACAGAGTAACTGTTGTAACAGAAAGAAAAGAACTAAGAGTCTCGCAGCACAAAAGTGTAAAACTCAATGAAAACAAATACATACATAGAGGCAAGTATTTGTTTTCATTTTGTTTTACATTTTTGTACTGTGAGACTCGTAGTTCTTTTTTTTTCTTTCTGTTACAACTGCGGAAGAGATAGATTGGCGCTCTTTCACCATCTTTGATATGCCCAGAAAAGTCATCCGGGCCGAATGGTATTTGGCATCCCCATTGGGTGAAATTATATGACGAGACCAACGGTCAAGATAATTTGCGTGCCAAACATACAAAGTTCTTTTTGCTACTCTGTATTAATCTTTGGGACTCTGTAGAAGGCAACAATATACAACAGCAATAATAGTTAGAATAATAACAGCAACACTTACCAGAGGTCCAGCATACTCAAGACTAATGCTTGAACTGGACAGGGTTGGTATTTATGAACAAACATATCCAATGAGATGTTCTAGCCAATCACAATCCAAGAAATGGACTGGCCAATATGTGCACATTGGAATCTCCCAATGTGCCATAAATAGCTCTTTCATTGAGGACTGACTTACTTTACTTTAGTTTTAGCCTTGCTAAAGACTTTGCTCTTAGCCTAGCTACTGACTAAAAGTGTGTTTTGTGATTCAACACACTCTACTACAAGAACATGCTTGTAAAATCTGTTCACTTAAAAACTTACATAAACTTTGAGATTATATATAAGTAGTTTGCTTTTACAGGCCATTGGCCTAATAAGTAGAGTGTTTGCCAATGGTCCGGGAGGCTAGGGTTCAATCCCAGGTTGCGTCATACCAAAAACTTAAAAATGGTACTTGATACTGCTTTGCTTAACACTCAGCATTACAAGGTAAGGATCAAGGGTAAAGTGGAGCAATCCAGGGAATGGAGTAGTTCTCTCCCCTACACCTTGGTGTGATAGCTATTGAAAAATGAGCCTTCCGGTCACCCTTGACTAAAGTCGCCAACTTTACTTTAAACCGGGTCATTGACCTAATAAGTAGAGTGTTCGCCAGTGGTCTGGGAGACCGGGGTTCAATCTCAGGTCGAGTTATATCAAAGACTTAAAAATGGTACTTGATGCTGCCTTACTTAATACTCAGTATTATAAGGTAAGGATCAAGGGTAAAGTGGAACAATCCAGGAAATGGAGTTGTGCCCTCCCTTACACCTTGGTGTAGTAGCTATTAAAAAGGGGGCCTTCAGGTCACCCTTGACTATGGTCGCCAACAACAACTTAGTTTGCTTAGGAGTAATGTTTATTGAGCTACTCTGGTTGATCATTATGGCTGTAATGAGTTTAATCATCATGGAAATTCTTTAGCACTAAGATGAAAATGATAAATAATCATATTTGATTCTTGCTACTTAGAGTATTGTCTTTAAATTAATACACACCAACCAACTTTTTATTAAGAGTTAGATTTCTTCTAAACCAAAAATAGCAGGATTTTATTATTTCCAGTGAAACATACCCTCAAAATGGACATTATTAAGTATTATTTATTACCAAACTCTACTCTTACTCCATTCGAATGATGTAATAAAAAATATGAGCATTTAGCCGTTCAAAAATAAGTACAGCCTTTATATATATAGATTTCAATTTTAGTTTCTCTGGTATAGAGTCTGGTCATGAATAATAACTAATAATATCCATTTAGATTGTATGATATTTCACAAGAAATAATAATCTCCTCGGATATTTAGTTTAGAAGAAAATGAGATTTTATAAAGAAATTTTAGGGTGTATTCATTTATAGGTGATACTATGATACTTAATAATGTCCATTTTGATTGTATAATGGTCAACTAGAAATTATAAAATCCTAGTAACTTTAGTTTATAAGAAAATCGTTTTTTTATTTAAAAGAAAATTGTTACAGGCTTACTTATTTATGGATGTTACTGGAAATAATACCTGATAATATCCATTTTGAATGTATAATATTCTAGAAATAATAAAATGCTGGTATCTTTCGTTCTGAAGAAAATAAACTTTTTATTAAAAAGATTGTTTGGGGTGTACTTATTTATATGTGATATTGAAATACTTAATAATATCAATTTTGATTGTTTAATGTTTATACTAGACTGATGGAATTCTATCATAAGGCTCAGTAGCAAGGAATCAGATTGGGATGTTTCACTATTCGAAGGTGGCCAAGTCCATTCCCTGGACAGTGATGGGTTACTGGCCCAATGAGTGGGCATATTAGTATATATATATACACTAGCTTGCTTCAGTCATATTTCAGGTGTTATAGGTTCGGTATTAAATTACTACCCATTCTACTTTTTGTCTGCCAGCTGGGGCCGCTGATCCAGTAAATGTTGTTATTCTTGTTTATTCTGCATGTTAGAGCAGGGACTTCTGCACTAGACATAATAAAATCCTGATCAACATTCACATTGCTAATGCATGGAATGTTATTGATATGTTATTGACGATATATAAATCTGATCTCGGATAAATCAAAACAGGAATTCTTCCAAACTGTAGCCATATGAGTATTATTGTGTGGCTGCACCACTTTGACTCTAACAAAATGTTTTCCTAGTCGGCCAGGGCTGCAGAATACACTGACTACATCTCTGCAGAAGGATAAGATTTTTCCAATGAGTATCCTGGGTATGACACTAAACAATCTGATGGTGAGGCTCCAGTAATG
This sequence comes from Sepioteuthis lessoniana, assembly GCA_963585895.1. NCBI lineage: Eukaryota > Metazoa > Mollusca > Cephalopoda > Myopsida > Loliginidae > Sepioteuthis > Sepioteuthis lessoniana. The sequence goes on from OY757929.1 coordinate 16,536,102, forward strand.
TTAGAGCTCTGGGGAATGCGGAGTACCCCTTCATTGCCATCACTCCCAGGCTCACTCTGGTCCAGAATGGTTGCACCTGATTGGGTCATATCTTTGGGTCAAATAGAAATAAACTGTGTAGTTTGAAAGAACTTTTTTTTTTACATTTAAACTGTAGTTATGCTAAACTGAATTGTTTGAAATGGATCTGTTTTTGATATTGAAACTGTATGCTTAAGCTAAACTAAATTGTTTAAAATAGAACTGTTTTGACATTGAAACTGTGTACTTATTCTAAACTGAATTGTTTGAAATAGAACTGTTTTGACATTTAAGTGTGTAAATGAAAAAAACTATACTTATACTAAACTAGATTGTTTGAAATAGAACTGTTTATATGAATAAAAATGGATTTGGCATTAATGACCTTCAATGGTTGATGTGCCATAAAACCAAACCAAACCAATATAACAAAACGTATGGAGAAAAATCTATATGGGAACTACATAAGGATGCTATATGCTGTTTTGAACAAATCTTGGAAGTAAAAACCAACAAAGAGCAACTGTACGGCCACTTACCTCCCATCTGCAAGTAAGAGGAAGAAGACATGCTGGGCATTGCCGGTGAAGTAAGGATGAACTCATAAATGATGTTCTCCAATGAACTTCTATGCTAGGACACACTAGTTTTAATCAACCAGCTCTGTGTGGACCCTGGGTGCCATCTAATGGACCTACTAAGAGTGATGGCCAATAAGGACAAATGATAAAGTGTCACAAGAATCTTTTTTATCAGCATGCATTGATGATAATGATGATCTTTAGAAGAAAACTTTTCTTAAAAACATTGTTAGGGGTTTACTTATTTATGAGCAATAATATACATGAGTCATGGTAATCTTTCATTGGCTATTTTTTTCTTTTCCTTGTCAATAGACGTCACACTTATAGATGAATAGCAATAGTTTCCTGACTGAGTTATTTAATCCTGGCTGTTAACCAATGAAATTCTTCTGCCCAGCATCTGGTGAAGCTCAACCATTGACTCAACTTTGGATTCATAAGTCTTACTTCACATCCACCATGCTGCTTCCCAAAAAACTTAGTAAAAAAAGGGTTTAGCCATAAATGTATCAAGTTTTGATTTAGTTACAGTCTTACTGTTCACTTTTTGTTTATAAAAACCTGTTAGTTTTATTTTAGTTTGTTACTTAAACTTATTTACATTCTTTAATTGTTCAGACGAAGAACAACTGCTTGGAATGATGGATGATAGGGATAGATGGAGAGAGAGATTCAGGGAAATTTGTGCTGTCAGCATGACTTGATGATGATGATGACATATATGATACATAAGTAAAGTAAAGTAGGCAACCATAGTCGAGGGTGACCCAAAGGCTCCCTTTTCGATAGCTTACTACACCAAGGTGTAGGGGAGGGCGCTACTCCTTTCCCTGGATTGCTCCACTTTACCCTTGATCCATACCTTATATTGCTGAGTGTTAAGCAAGGAGGCATCAAGTACCATTTTTTGAGTCTTTGGTATGACTCGACCTGGGATTGAACCCAGGTCTCCCGGGCGATTGGCGAACACTCTAACCGCTAGGCCAATGTCCGGTTAGATATGATACATAGTTTTCTCAAAATCACTTATTTATGAGAAATATATTTAAATTCAGATGAACCAAATGAAATGTAATAAAGAAGGAAGTAAAATTAACTGATAAAAGAAAATACAAGTCAAAATTAATAATAATAATTCATAAATGTTTTATTTTATTTTCTCTCTGATTTTAATTTTGATATTTTATCAATCTTATTTAATCTAAACAATTAACAAGATTATAACTAAATTTCTATATCGTCTTTCTATTGAATTGTTATACATTGCCACTATATGACTTAGACAAAGTAATTGACCTCAAACCTGCGAGAGTGACCTTCACTCCTCAGATAGATCTGTCTATTCTTCTAATGTACTTGGATGATTTGAAAGTACATATCACTTCCTTGTTTCACATACATCAAAGAAAACTTTTCTCTATAAAAAAGAAAAAAAAAATTTCCTATTGTTTTTTTTTTCAAACAATAAAACTTCCATTTGAAGCTAATCTATAATTATATTCATTTATTTATGATATGAGTCACACGAACAAAGGTAAATCTATAAACATTATCCCTTCCAGCGAAGGAATTAGCCCCAGTGTTAAATAATGCAAAAAAAAAAAAGCTTATTGTAAAGACTTATTTAAAAGAAGCAGTTATTAATATTTTTTGTTACTATTTTCATCGAAAATTATTGAATTCCTCATTTCTCCAACTGTGAGGAACGACACAAGGGACAGTAAGAAAAGATAAAATATTCCAGTTTAAGGAAACCTGGTCATCCATATTTTACTGTCCCTTCCTCTACATATTCCTGTTCTCAGTGACAAACTTCACTTCATTATTGGGGGTAAGAATATGATGACTGTATTCCCTGCAGAGGGATAAGACCACCCCCTAAAAAAAGAGGGTGTCCTAGGTAGGTCATTAAACTGTACCTGATGGTGAGGCTCCAGTTTTTTATCTGGCAGGTGTAGAGTACTTCTTCATTGCTATAACTCTTGAATTCTATGCAGAGGAGTAAGACCCCTCCCCAAAAAAAACCCTGACAAAAAAGAGAGTATTCTAAGTATGTCACTAAACTGTATCTGATAGTGAGGCTCTAGTTTTGGATATCTGGCTGGTGTGGAGTACCTCTATATAGCCATTACTCCCAGGTCCACTTTGACCCTGAGTGGCAGTATCAGTTAGGTCTTATCTACAGTTCAAATGGATCTGTTTAAAAATTCAGTAGAAAAAAATTGATCTGTTTAAAAATTCAGTAGAAAAACTCTCAAGAAATGACGATATAAAAATAAGAATAATAATGTACAATAAATGCTATTCCCAACCTCTTGGCTTAAAGTAACCCTTTATTTTAAATTTGTTTCTATATGTAGCAGATATCGAAGTATGAATTTCAAATAAAATGCTATAACACACCAGTATAAATACTAAAAACTTTCAAAGTATTAATATACATACCAAGTTCACATCACTTTTGCAATATACACACCTCTTATGATGGCCCAAGATTGGGCTGAAAGTACTTGGGTACCAATTAGTTATGGGAGTTTAATTAAACAATTCCTGCTGAATACCATAAAATTTAATGCAGTAACTCAAAAGTATATATACAAAAATGTGTATATTATTTAATGAAATATTCATTAATGAAGAAATGCTGCCCAAATACACACTTACATATATATAGTAAAGTTGGCGACCTTAGTTGAGGGTGACCCGAAGGCTCCCTTTTCAATAGCTACTACACCAAGGTGTAGAGGAGGGTGCTACTCCATTCCCTGGATTGTTCCACTTTACCCTAGATCTTTACCTTATAATGTTAAGCAAGGTGGGATCAAGTACCATTTTTGAGTCTTTGGTATGACTCAACCCGGGATTGAACCCTGATCTCCTGGACCATTGACAAACACTCTACTCATTAGGCCAAATTAAACAGATGATAATTACTTTGACCAAAAATTTTTATGATTTAAAAACGAATAATAATGAATCATTAATTCAATGATGCTAGATAGCAATGTCAAATTTAACAGGAAAATTGAGATAACGTTTGATATAATTCAGGTTCCAGCTGGTAATTTATACTGATAAATAAATAGGTTAATTTCATCTTTGTCTCTTCAGTAAAAAGATCTTTTCTGTGAAAATAAAATCTAAGTCTTAAGCAGGCCATTCAGAAAGCACTGCGGACTACAGTTTACTCACAACTGTTTTAAACAAAAGAAAATCTTGAAGCCTTATTATATTTACCAACCCCTCCGCTTGGGCAGGATATGACACAAGGTCAATTTTTAAGCGGAGTTTAACAGGTTTGAATTCAGAGTTTTCCTTCTCCTAGACTAGTTGCCCCACCAAGGCTGAAGAACCTAGTCTGCCCTACTATTTATCCATAGCTGGAGGGAGAATAATTGGATTCATACCTTTCCCAAGGGTATTAGTGCTATGTGAAATGCAATCAGTCTCGTCCAGGATTTGAACTCGTGTTGCCGTGTCCATTTCCTGTTATGATAACCATTACACCACGGGCACCTCCTCTTGAAGCCTTATTTAGTGTTTATATTTGTAGATAGTCATTGCATTCTATCACCTTTAACTGCATTGATATGATGTCTGGATGTGGAAGTTTGATGTATGCAGATTTGCTTTTTAAGTATAGTTTATGGCCTGTTGGTTGGGGTTTGGAGTGTTACAATATACAATGAGAAAAAACTTCATTTAATACAAGACAAACAAGGAACATCTAATATTTAAACAATTTTTATAAAACAAAAATGTCAACTTGGATTTGAATGTTCAGAAGTTCCCCTTCGCAAGTAGTGAATTTTCGAAGTGGTGGAAAGTCAGATATCAAAAAACAGGGGAAAGGAGGAGAATGTTTTTAACGAGTACTTATTCCTTTTTCTTTTCTTTTCTTTTCTTTTCTTCTTTTATGGTCAAGCAGTGGAATTAGCAGAGAGGTAGTTTCGGCTCTTAACTCGAGGGCGGACGTTACTTCTCTACTGGTTATCGTATTTACGTGCTTCCTTGGGTCTCCTTTTGTTCTCACTGACCCGGTTCACAGAAAAACCTGAGTATTTATCTCTCTCCACCGGCTCCAAATTCGCCACTCCAAAATCCTTCTAATTTTGGCGCGACCGCTTCCCGTTGGCTACTTTACTTTTTATTATTTTTCTTTTTTTCTGATTTTTAACCAGATGGATGCGTGGAGCCTTATGCGTGGTGACGCGTTTATACATTTTGTATGTGGCAGCCGACGAGTCAACATCCGCTTGGGAGTTTTATTGTTAATTCCTAAATCCCCACAAGTTAAATCTTATGAAATGAAAAAAAAAGAAAGAAATCAATAGTTATAATTCTCAATGGTCCAAGAACTTCAGAGACAATCAATAAGAACATGGAGAGTTATTGGCTGGGGCAGATGCTGAGACAGTCATCTCAGGTAAAGTTTGTATGTTAAGAGTTTTTTAATGCATTCACCTGTTGACCAGTGCATTGAAAGCATATATCCATGTGTTTGGGAAAGAGGGTATTTGAATGTCATCATCATCATCATGTCACACCATCAGCACAGATATCTTTGAACCTCTCCTGCCACCCTTCTCTGTTGTCCATTGCTTCCAGTAGGTCTTCAAGGCTACATCCTGTATCAGAACAGACCTGTTGTATGTAGGTTCTAGCTGGTTGTCCTGCCTTTGCTCGTCTATGTAAAGGGGTCCACCGGAGTATGTCACTTATGAATCTGTCCCTACTTCTCCAGCAGTGTCCCACATGTCTGGTTTGTCGAACCTGGATAGTTTTTGTGATGGGTGGTAGATGGCCACACATTTGCTGCTCCGTTGGGTGCTGCCTCCAGGACTTGTTCAATATTGCTCACAGCATTCTTGTGTAGTTGCCGTCTAGCTTTTTCTCCAGATGTTTAGTTAGCGTCCACGTAGTGCATCTATACAGCAGTATCGACACAACCGCTGCTTGGAAAAAACTACATTTCATTTTATTAGTCAGGTCTGACTTCCATATGACTGATAGCCTATTGATAGCTGTCCATGCCTTTGCTAGTCATGTGTTGATGTCTGTCTCGGTTGATGAGGCACTAGTTCCTAGGTAGGTGAACTTGTCTACTAGATTTAGAGAGTTACTGTTTAGTGTGGAGATGTCGCCTGTTTGATTAAAGCACATGTATTCTGTCTTGACATGGAGGCCGATCCCTGCAGCTGCTCGTTCCATACTATGTAGCTGGGTTTCAGCTTGGGCGGGTGTATTTGCCAGAAGCGCTAGGTCATAGGTGTAGTTCACGTCCATAATTGAAACTGTTCTCTTTCATTTTATCAATAGTTTATCTTTGAATGTACAAATTCAAACGATACCAGATTAGCTAAATTTATTTGACAGTTTATCTGTAATGCAATATCAGTGTGAAACATTCTATAAACTAACTCAAATATTTTCCTTTTAATTGTTGCTTTGTTCCTTTTTTTTTTAATTACTTTACATTGCTAAGTGCATGACTTTTATAACCTCTGTCCTATAATAGTTGTTACATTTGTAGCAGTATTGTCTGCAACCTGACCAGTTTCACCAGCTAAACCTCAATCCCACATCTGCCATGTTTGCTGGGGTTGTAGAATACACTGAGTGTACCTCTGCAGAGGAGTAAGACTTCCACCACACAACAAGTGCCCTGGATGACTCTAAACTATCTGATAATGAGGCTCCTGTCCTGGAGCTTTGGGGAATGCAGAGCACCCCCTTCATTGCCATTACTCTTAGATTCACTTTTTATCAGAATTATAGTTAGGATTCCATCTATAGGCCAAATAGAACTATTTAATCATTTACTATACTTGAAACTGCTTAACTATGTCCAAACAAATTATTAATATTAAATTGAATTATTATCGTTCGATAACAATGCTTGAAACCATTTAACTGTGTGTTCTAATTACTAGCAGAAGCAAAACCTAAAAAGATGCACAAATACCTGTACAAATAATACCCATACCCACAAAGAAAGAATAAAACAAAAACATCTTTGGCATAAAATAGCCCAAGATGGGTTGACATGCCGTAAAATCAAACCAACAAATAAATCCCACATTGTGTTTGTTTTTAAGGAAAGATCATTTGGCTGCAGCTTTTGGTTGAAACAAATGATACTGCTACTAATTAATTCAATAACTGTTATGGGACAGAGATTATAAAAGTTATACTCTTGTAATGTAATTAAAAAAAGAACATAGCAACAATTAAAATGAAAATATTTGAGTTTAGAGAATGTTAAACATTGATATTGCATTACATCTAAACAGTATTAGATAAATGTGGCAAATCTTGTATCATTTGGGTTCGTAAATTCAAATATCCCCTCCTCCATACATTAAAGTATCTAATAGTAAGGCTCCAATCTTGGAGCTTTGGGGAATGCAGATTACCCCTTCATTACCATTGATCCCAGATCCACTCTGACCCAGGGTGGTAGTACCTGATGGGGTCCTATCTAAAGGGATAAGACTTCTCTTTTTTATCACTTCTCTTCAAACAAAGTAGACATATTCTTTCATCAATGTTAAGTGAGCAGAATTTGTAACCACTTCACTGTCTGCAAACAAAGGATTAATGTTAATTAGTGTTAGCAGCAATTGAAACCATTAACTGTATAGAAAAAATAGCAATTCCTATGGGCAAATAAATTACTTCTAACTCATCTAAAAATCAAATTACCTTCAATATATTCCCTTACAAATCATAGGTATATCCATTTATGTATGTGCTAACAAATGACTGATATCAAACTGATACTGTTATATTGTAATACATGTAACTGTATGCAAAAAAGAGCTCGGGCTTGTTTAAAAATGTTATTAACAAAATGTATTAACAAATCATATATATTTGATATATATGTATAAAAAATACAAATAGAACTGTTTGACAATCAAACTGTGTACTTATGCTAAAGTGATTTGTTTGAAATAGAACTGTTTTTACATTTAACTGTGTAAACAAATTACTGATTTATCTAGAAAATATGTCTAGAAATTCTATATGTTTAATATATATAAAGAGGATTTGGCAGTAAATAATCTACAATGGTTGATATGCCATAAAACTGAACCAAACCAAATCCTATATATATAATATATATGTATAAAGAGGATTTGGCATTAAATACCCTACAATGGTTGATATGCCATAAAACCAAACTAAACCAAATCATATATATTTAATATATATGTATAAAGAGGATTTGGCATTAAATAACCTACAACGGTTGATATGCCATAAAACCAAACCAAACTAATGATTGAGAAATGTTGGTGAAAGTTGCTCATGATTTATTTTAATTGATTTAAATCCATTACTAATTAAAATCATATCTCCATTCCTTTTTAACATATATATATATGTACTAACAATTGTGAGATAAAAGTACAATTTGCAAATAGTCTATTAACAAGTTGTTATGTGATAATCATGTTTAAGCACTTATCATTCTATGAAGTTTGTTAATTGTTGTGTCATATTAATTTTGTATCAAAATAAATGTTTGATAACATTTTTATTACATGGACACCAAATGAATACAAGATTTAATTTGTATGTCACAATATTGAAAAATATCTTTTTGTTTGTTTCTTTGCTTTGCAATTTTAATCTGCATACAACAAAAATAGAATTATAAGATGATAGTAACCTGTCAATTACTTGATAACATTAATTACCATTCTCCATAAAAAATTTTTTAAAAAGACCTGTGAAAACGCACAATTAGATAAAGGGTTCTGTAAGATTACATGATCTTCAGCAATGTAACATCAGCTGATTCTTTAAAAAAAAAATCAATTCACCTTGCAAAAGTGTTCTGTAAGATCCCATGATATTTAGCAACCTCATCAATGTAACATTAACTGATTTTTTTAAAAAATCAACTCACCTTCTAGAAGATTGTTTAAGAGTTCCATCTTCATTTGAAAACTCGACAATGATAAACTAGTGACTCATTAAACAAAAGCTTAGATATCTACACTTTGATAAATTGTCCACCTCATGTGGTATAATGTTAAACTCACTGACCATTACTAGTAAGTTCACAACATTTTTAGTCTAATGATTATCATTGTATGAAATGGAATCAGTGTCCTGGTTCTGTTTGTATTTCTCTGTGTGCTTATACCCTTTGGAAAGGCATGAATCTGTCTGTTCTGTAAGTAGTAAGACGGACTGGGTTTCTTAACCTTGAATAGGTTACCTGTCTAGGAGAAAGAAAATTCTAAATTCAAACCTGTAAAACTCTGTTTAAAAAATTGACTTTCTGTCACATCCTGTCCATGGTCAAAGCCTTGGGTTTCATAAGTTTAAGTCTCACTGGGTACCGCATATTTCTGTATTTGTGCTACAATTAAACAAAGTTTATTAATTAACTGCAATTTGTTACATGTGAACATGTGTGTGTGTTTATAATTATGTATATATATAGCACTATATATATTGTTATGGCATCAATCTGTCTCACAAGACTGTGTTTGGACATCAATACAGGCTTGGCAAGGTTGTATGGAGGACTCTCAGTTTCCCATGCAGCAGATCTCCCCTTTCCAAAATATCAGTGTTGTCCTAGGGAACAACTTAAGGAGAGATAATTGGGCATCAATAGTATCACAGTAAGTAAAGTAGCTGGCGACCATAGTCGTGAGCAATCAGAAGGCTCCCTTTTCAATAGCTACTACACCAAGGTGTAGGGGAGGGCACTACTCCTTTCCCTGGATTGCTCCACTTTACCCTTGATATGTACCTTATATTGCTGAGTGCTAAGCAAGGAGGTATCAAGTACCATTTTTAAAGTCTTTGGTATGACGCCACCTGGGATTCAGTAGTTCTCTGAAATGAGGTTGAAAACTAATATATATAATTGCATTTGGTATATTATTAAATACAAATATAAAAGTATAAAGTTTGTTTATATTTGAAAAATTTCTTAAATATATTTGCTTTGCGATATATATATGAGATTGAATCAATAAATTTACAGACTGGCATAGAGCTATGAGTTAGTTTCTGTTCTGAAATTTTCACTGTATAACATTTAATCTGTGTGGTTCATATTCACCAGTGCATGAATGGAAAACACTGAATTCAAACCAGCTTTACTTCACTTAATAATTGACCTTGCGTCACATCCTGTCTGTAGCTGAGGGTTTAGATAAATGCATACTTTAAAAGTTAATCCTTTGAGTTTTGAGAGCAGGTGATTGGCTTATCTGAAAATAATCAAATTAATCATTAATTTGTGTTCTGACAAGTAAATTGGATAAAGAAATAAAATACAGCTTACAATCAGCTGTTTTATATATATATATTTTTTTTTTTTTTTTTCTAGGAAATTGTATTCTCATTTAAATTACTTTAGTACCATTCTCATACATGTACAAGATAATGATTTCCCAAATTACCATCTTTGCGCATGATATGAGAGGAAGTAGTTTAATAAATGTCTCTAGTTCTGTGATTAAGCATTTCATTATTCTATGACATTTTCAGATGCATATTCTCATCTTTCAACCATTTTGAGAATGGTCATTAACAGACAATGAATTCTTCTTGTAGGAAGCATTTGTTGTGTAAAGAATGGGCATGGAGACCCGAGTTCAAATCCTTGATGAGGTTGTTTGCATTTCACATTGCATTTATACCATTGTGAAAAGTATGCCTCAAACTATCCTCCTTCCAGCTATGAGTAAATAATAGGGTAAACAGGGATATTTAACTTTGGTTTGGGAACCAGTCTGGGAGAAGGAAAACTCTGAATTCAAACCTGTTACATCGATATGGCCGGGGACCACCTTCAGAAACCAGTCCCCAATAAACTCTGTACATGTATTCATGTGCGGGGCCAGCTTAATCCACATCAGGGGAATGCTGTCTCTCTCTCTCACACACACACACACAGAATTCATGAAACTTTCTTTAGCTATAGCAGCAAGGCTTAGAATATGGTAACTGTATCCTCTGCAAACAGATAAGACCCTCCCCCAACACACAGAAAAAAGGTGTCCTGGGTATGACAGTAAACTGCATCTGGTGATGTGGCTTCAACTCTGGAACTCTAAAGTCACTTCTTCATTGCCATTACTCCCTGGTCCACTCTCACCAATGTGGTACTATCTGTTAGCATCCTATCTATGGGTCAAATAGATCTGTTTGAGAATTATTAGTATTGGATAGAAATATATGAAACCATATCACTGTGTGCAAAGAACTGACTATTATCAAATAAAAATATTCATGTTAGATAAGAATACTTGAAAGCATTTAACTGTATACAAATTATTTGTATTACGAATCATTTTTTGAAGCTACATATTATTAGCAAATATTATTAATTACTTGAAATCGTTTGTGTAAATTATCTATCATCCTTGTTGACAAGGCCTAGAATATGCTAAATGCATCCTCTGTATCGGGCTAAGACCCCCAACACCTAAAAGGGGTATCCAGTGTATGACACTAAACTACATTTGGTGGTGAGGCTCAACTTCTTCTGAGTATGGAGTATTCCTTGCCACTACTTCCAGGTTCACTTTGACTTGAATTGGTAGTACCTTTTAGGGTCCTATCTTTGGATCAAATAGATCCGTTTAAAAATTATTTTTATTAGGTTGGAATGCTTAAAACCATATGCTGTGTTCGAGCAAATGATAATTATTTAATAATATATTGTATCAGACACCAAAAAACACCCAAAATAGCTATAACTGCTTTATGAATTATTAGTATTATATGAGAATACTTAAAACCATACGACAGTTTGAAAATCATTAAAATTACATAGGATTACTTGATATCATTTAACTGATTTTATCATTATGGGTTTTCGGACTATTTTCTACATCTTGATTGTTATTTCCACAACGTTTCAGCTGATATGTCCTCTGGCCTTCTTCAGGTGTTTGTCGAACATGTATCTTCGAACTTTATTGAATCCACAGGGGTCACCTGTTCTGATTCCGTTAGCCATAACCGGGTACAAGTGTTAAGTATTCCTGTATTGTTACTCACCGGCAGTCAGGATTGAACCTGCAACTTCCAGATGATTGTCTCCTCAGAAGCTTAGGGAACTAATGCCTATAACCGTTACACCAATTGTCCTGCTGGACAATTCAGAGTGAATTTTTGGGACTTATAAACTTAATGTTCTTACTTTTCTACTATTATGTATGATTTTTTACCTGTGCTCATATTCAGATTTTTTTTTTTTTAACTGTGCAAAATAATGATTTTAGACAAATGGAACATAAAAAATATAGTGATGATTTGCAAATGTATACAAATGAATTAAATTTTGGTATTAAATAACCCGTAAGGATTTGATATTCCATTAAACAAACAAACAAAAGTAAAACAAATTTCCTTATTTTTGTTGTTCACGACATTTCAAAGAGTACATTCTCTGACCATCGACAGGTGTAATATGCACCTGCATAAGAAAAGAGGCTTTTGTTCTGGTCTTTTCTTATGAGCATAGTGCAAAAACAAACATTTTTTGTTTTGTTTTCAAGGTCACCATTGTTATAAGAGTTGGATGAATTTAACAAATTATGCATAATGAGTTCGGAACAAAATGTAGCAGAGGAGTTTTCTCTGTAATGAAAAAATTCATGTTCAATTATAAAATAAAACAGGCAAACACAAAATAAACAATAGGAGGTTGAGTTGAACAGACATTATTTTTTAATGCATCATTTTAGCTATAAACAATAATTTGCAAAATATATTTTTCTGTGAGTATTCATTTTTGTACGTATACCATGTAGATTAATGTTTATTGTATTCTTTTACAATTGCTTACTTGCATGGCAGCTCCGAATTCCTTTGAGGATAAAATTTGGTTATTGCCATGAAATTCAGGGTTGATATTTTTATCTAAAAGTCTTGAGTATCTAAGGCCTGTCTTCTTTAACTGTTTGACTGCTACTGACTAGAATGGGATTTAGCTGACATTCAGAACCATTAGATTTTGGTGATAAAAAAGGAAAAAAATTATTTTTAGAAATTTTGACACATACTGGTCTTTTTTCTATTTTTTTGATTAGATGAAACACCCAGGTTAAGGACTACTACAGGTTTTTTTCCCTGTAATCCATTAGGTTTGATATCATTTTTGTGCACTGAAGAAGGCCAGTGAATATACTTGTTGAAACTTCATATGAACAGCAAAATAAGAAATTTAACTGTTCAAAGAATTTTTTGTGCATCCTCATTGTTTTTATTTTTATCACCATGTTTTACCAATAAGTTCTTTTGGTTTTATGTTGCTTTCATTAATCTTTGAGCACTGCCCAATATATCCTCTCCACCTGCCCAGTTTGTAAATCGGATCATGAAAGCCTCACAGTCATGTAGGAAGTTCCGTGTCTAGACAAAAAGAAAAACAAAACAGCCATGTCTACTAAAACAGTATGTCAACTTAATGGTCATTTTTTGGCTTTTTTAAATCTCTTTTGTCTACTGGATTTCATGTAAAATATATAAGTTATATATATGACAAGTTACATAGTTTATAGGATGTTGTGCCCAAAAATTTCCAACACCATAAAAATTGGCCACAGAATTACTTCTACGAACATCTCCACATTTCATTCATGTAAAATATTACCCATAAATTCAAAAGCAGTAAAACTCTATACCAAAAATTATAGCAATATAGGAATCCGAAAATAAGTACACTTCTTACATATATTTATGCAAGTTTATTTGTTATTATAGTTTCAATGGCCTAGTGGGTAGAGTGTTCACCAATGGTCCGGGAGACCTGGGTTCAATCCTAGGTTGTGTCTTACCAATGACTTTAGAAATGGTACTTGATACCTCTTTGCTTTACACTCAGCAATATAAGGTACGTATCAAGGGTAAAGTGGAGCAATCCAGGGAAAGGAGTAACACCCTCCCCTACACCTTGATGTAGTAGCTATTGAAAAGGGAGCCTTCTGGTCACCCTCAACTACAGTCGCCAACTTTACTTTTATAGTTTCAATGCTACAGTCGCCAACTTATATAGGGATAATTGCATTAATTTAGTTGGCTGGTTTTACAGAATACCAATGCATTTTGGATTATTTTATGCTGAATGAGACTATTTTGATTGGTTAGTTGGTTGGTTAGTTGTAGACATGTTAGCTCTTGTAGACCAAGGACAGTTTTTTTAACAATTTTATAGTTCCAAGTAAAGATTCATATTTGTTTGCATATATTTATAGGGCTTAATAATTCCTGATACAAATAATTTGCACCCAGTTATATGGTTTCAAGTATTCCTATCCAATATGGATAATTTTCAAATAAATCTATTTGACCTATACATGGAACCTTAACTGTCACTATATCTCCTAACACTCAGCAATATAAGGTACATATTAAGGGTAAAGTGGAGCAATCCAGGGAAAGGAGTAACACCCTCCCCTACACCTTGGTGTAGTAGCTATTGAAAAGGGAGCCTTCTGGTCACCCTCAACTACAGTCGCCAACTTTACTTTTATAGTTTCAATGCTGTTAAGTTAGCTAATAAATAATGATATCTGTTTTGATTGTATAATGTGTAATGAAGTGGCCACACCCACCACCAATGAACTTGGTGACCGTTAAGGGTTAATCATGTCAAAATGGTTGAGTTTGGTAGATGTGAGTCAGCACTCAGTCGCATAACAAGTTGAGTTATGAGTTGAAGTGAACTCTACAGAACTCTGAGGGAGGGGAGATTTTATGGTTATTAGGGCATTCTATTATGTGCATGTGGTTAAGTCCATTCCCTGGACTGTGATTGGTTGCTGGCCCAGGAATAGATATATTAGTGAAATTTGCTGTTTTGGATTACAGCCTGTTTTATATTTGTCTGCCAACTGGATGCTAGTTGGGACTGCTGAGCCGGTAAGTGTTTTTATTATCATATTTACCAACCCCTCCACTTGGGCAGGATATGACACAAGTTCAGTTTTTAAGCGGGGTTTAACAGGTTTAAATTCAGAGTTTTCCTTCTCCTAGACTAGTTGCCTAACCAAGGCTGAAGAACCCAGTCTGTCCTACTATTTACCCATAGCTTGAGGGAGAATAATTGGATTCATACCTTTCCCAAGTGTTTTTATTATTGTTCTTTATTCTGCACATTAGAGCAGTGACTTCTACAAATCATGGGAACTTTTATGACATGTACGAGAAATATTCACATGCGAGTGTTCAGAATTTTTTGAAGAGGGTCAAGCAGTCAGTTATTAACTGGTGGAGGACAAAGAATGACTTAAATTTCCTCTGTAGTGACACCCCACCCACCATTTGGGTTTGGATTATAATTTAACAATTTATTGATTGACTCAAAAATACCACTTCAGATCTTCCTATTTTTCTGAGATGGGTCCAGTGGGAGGTTGAAACATACTAATAAAGTGGGTGGTATTTTTCCGTGACCACCTGTCAGACTTTTTTCTCTTCTTTGTGTGAACTTGATGTCATCTCTTCATTATCTCTGCTAACTTTCTTCAAAACCATACAATACCACTAATGTTACACTAGAAATAATAAAATCCTGCTATCTTTGGTTGTGAATAAAATTCATTTTTTATTTTTTTAAATTGTTTGCGATGTTCTTATTTATGAATGATACTATATATTTTCTTAAATATCTTTTTACAGTGGTGTTTGTAATTCACTGAAATTCTGTAAATGCCAAATTTGTTTAGATATCAAAGCACTCAGTTATTTAAGAGAAAAAAGAGCCAAGTAATATAGGCTGTGGTAAAATATTGAAATTTTTCTGCTATTGATATTAACAAAATTGACTCGTATTACTGAAAGAATTAAATTGGATTCCTGCCTTTCCCAAGAGCATTTAGCATAAAGTAAAATACAAAAAGCAATGGAATTGATGCGCCAAGTTTACAAATCCTGCAAAATTCTTGTAGACCATTGCCAGTGTAGTGAGTTTGAGCCTCAGTTATTGTTTAATGGATGAGACTCTGTGCCGGATTGAACTAAACTTTGTAGAACTGGGTAGATACAAAAAACTAATTCATCAGACATTTTTAAGGAAAAGAATAAAAATAGTCTTTTTGAAGAAAAGTTTCTTTTAACAAATACTCAGTAAGGACTGTAAATTTGTGAATATTGCAATGTTTATTCACATCATCCTCAGAACATTAAGAATCAAAGTAACTTTCTCTGCTTATTTAGAAAATAATAATTCCATAATAACGAATAAGAAAACATAAGCAGATGAAATCAAGTTAGGAGTAAAATAATGCACGTAATTAAAAAACTTGGATTAAAATATTTTAATTTTCCTGTTATTCATATAAACAAATATAACTCATATTACGAAAAGATTTAAATTGCACAATCAGTTTTATTTTGGTGATATTTGAATGATAAAAATTTAATTAACTTTCATCTATCCCGTAAGAATTGTCACATTTGTTTAGGTAATATTTGAATGATAGAAATTTAAATAACTTTTATCCATCCCATAAGAATTGTCACTATTTATTTAGGTAATATTTGAATGATAAAAATCTAATTAACTTTCATCTATCCCATAAGAATTGTCACATTTATTTAGGTAATATTTGAATGATAGAAATTTAAATAACTTTTATCCATCCCATAAGAATTGTCACATTTATTTAGGTAATATTTGAATGATAGAAATTTAAATAACTTTTATCCATCCCATAAGAATTGTCACATTTATTTAGGTAATATTTGAATGATAGAAATTTAAATAACTTTTATCCATCCCGTAAGAATTGTCACATTTATTTAGGTAATATTTGTATGATAGAAATTTAATTAACTTTTATCCATCCCATAAGAGTTGTCACATTCATATATACATTTCATGCCACAACTTTTATGGGGTAGAGATAGTATTTTTTCTATAATTCCTTCTGTTCTCTTATTGTTGTTATTTATGAAGCTTTGCTTAGTCAGACATATTGGCCTAATTTCTTGAAATACTTATCATTCATATAAGTAATGGAGTGGAGTCCCTAATCTCTTATTTTTCTTTTACAAGGATTGCTTTGGCATTAAATAACCCATCAAGGTTGATGTGTCATTAAACAAAGCTTGTTGTAAAAAATAAGCTCATATTAGGAGAAACAAAATTATAAACAAACACACATTCCAGTGGATATTTCTCTGTAAAGGCACAACAATTAGTTTGGACTATAGATATTCCTTACTTTCAGTCATCCGGTCCCTAATATGGTGAGGCATGTGGCTGGAAAAAAATTAATTATATAGTTCTTGTGTATAATACACACCTCTGACTTTCAGGCTGAAAAATCTGGAAAAATCGTGCATCTTATATACAAATAATTATGGTATTTAATTCATACGAACTTACTACGCTATCCCAAATCTGTAAAATGGTGGAATAGTAGTTCTTGATTAACTCTAATGGCTGTGTAAATCTTACTGTGTACTATTCTGTGATTTTTTTTTTTTTGTACACAGATCAGATAAGTAAGTAAAAAATGGAGGAATTTAATTGGTGAGGACTCATATCTATTTTTCTTTATTCATTTATTGAATTTCTTTATTGTATTTCTTGTTAAGCCTGTCTAATCATGTCAGTTTTGATCACAACTTTTATGGTACAATTCATTTACTGTTCATAAACGTGAACTATTTGATTAAAATAGATTTTCTCACCTTGCAAAATCAGATAAAATGCTGAGAGAAAAAAGAAAAAAAAAAAAAGACACAAGTTTCATTGGCTAAATCAAAACTTTAACATCAAACAGCCATTTTCTGTAATTAATTTTTTGTCTTTTTCAGGAAAATGTTTCAACTTGAAGGCCAAGAAAAAACATCAGAGTTGATAAAATAATTAAGTATGAAAAAAAATAAATAAATAAATAAAATAAAAGGAAAAAAAAAATGACATGGACAAATTTACTGAGTAAAGATCTTTATTTTGATTTCTGCTTTTTTGAGGCTTTGCTTTTTTTTTTACTTTTCTTGTTTTCTTTGTTCATTACTGAATATGAACAGTCAATTAGCAAAAACATTTCAAAGATTAATGCAAAATTTGTATACAAAAGCAAAAATAAAGCATTTGCAGTAACAAGTCTTAAAAGTCTGTAGTGGAAGGAAGTGATTTTGAACAAGTGATGTTTATAGCTATCAACTGTTTAAAGTTTACTTTTCCATAATTCCTACATAAGTGAATACTTTAAATTTTAACTCATGACTTCCAGCTGTGCTCGGTAATATAAAGCTCACTATATTTATACTAGAGTCCATGCCTTTTTCTTTTTTGGATATTTTTCACTGTGTTCTATGCAATTCAGTAGAAGGGAAAAAATTAGCCTTGTCCTATTTCACTCTGTACTCTAGATCATCCAACAGACAGCTGGCCATGTCAAAAAAGATGGATCAGACTTCTATCATTCCACTGTTTCTGAAATCAAAAGTGTCTCACTTAATTTGACCAGAAATGACACATTTTGCCATCTGATAACTTCCAATGATCTCAAATGACTTTAGTGGTCAACTTTCCTTAGTCTATGTTGAATCCTGAAGTGAAGTCGATATCTTAACAAAAAATCATGTCTGTTTTGGCCAGAAATTGCATATTTTAACATCTGATGACTTCCAGTGATCTCAAATGACCTTGGAGGTTGACCTCCCAGAGTCTACATTGAAGTCAAGTCAATATCCATGCAAAAAGTCAGGTCCCTAGAGCTTTCCGTTTGGCCATGATTGTCTGACAGACATATACACACAAACGTCAGTACAATAGCACATACATGTAAATGTCTTTTTACTCATTGATAATCATATGTACATATATATTTAAATTATCTTTGCAAAGCATAATAGTTCTAATGCAGATATTGCCAAAATTTAAAGTTGGAATATAATAGATTTGCTTAACTTGTCTCATAGCATTTAGCAGAAAACTCATTATTTTAATATCAGATACAGCAAAAACAAATAAAAACAGTTTTAATTTGTGTCTTAGAGCAAAGATAATGGTCAATTAATAGTACTGGCCAAACATCAAATAACAAAAGGCATTTTGAAGCTTTAGATGTTTTTGTTTTGCCTCTCATGGGGAACATAATCAAAAAGAGAGAACCAAATTACTAGTGGATCATGTGACAGTTATAGGCCAATAAAATTGCTGGACCATTTGTATACTGGCATTCAGTAACCTACCCCGGCTTTGATTATTATTCTAGACAAGACTTAAAGTGGCTAATTCCCTTTCCATTCTCTCTTCTGGTTATATCTCTTTTCCAGTTCAGGATACTTCCTTATTGTATATAATGGGTGTTCTTTTTTTGGATATGACAATTTCGCTGTGTCCCTTACTTAGACTTGCAGATGTGCCACCAAAAAAATATCTGTTTAGTATTTGCCTTTTTATTATCTGAAGTCAAGTATGCATTTATTCATGGACATTTTGACTGATTAATGTACAACTTGCAAATCTGTCTTCTTCATTGTTTTTTTTATTCTTTCAGATGTTGCTTTTTTGTAGCTAATACTAGCTCAATGGTTACAGTGCTTAACAGAAGGCCATAAAACATTTATTGTTGTATTTATCCAAATAGTTATATATTTACTTCATGGACTCATTTGCATCAAAAAAGTTACTTGTTAGCATTAGTCCTTTGAAACTATAAGCCTGATATTTCAGGCTGAGCACTATTTTACTATACACCATATGCCCAATATTTCAGGTTAAGCACTATTTTACTATACACTATAAGACCAATATTTCCAGTGAAACACTATTTTATTATACACTATAAGCCCAATATTTCAGGCTAAAAACTATTTTGCTATCAGGGGTGTCCTCATGCTTTAATGGTTAAAGCGATGGACTGCGGGATCGTTGTAAGCAAGTTCGTACTCCAGTCGCACTATTACATTCACTTTCGGGCAAATACCCTTGGGAAAGGTATGAACACCCTTATCCTCCCATCTGTGGGTTTAATAGTACCACTACTGTTCTTATAGGAGAATGGCTTTGGCATTAAATAACCTACAAAGGTTGATATGCCATTAAAAAAGAAACCAAATATTTTGCTATATTGTCCTTGGTAAGATATTAAACTGAATCTGATGTTGACGCTCCACTCTTGGAGTTTGGAGGATGTGGAGTACCCTTTTGTTACCCTTAATCTTAGTTCCCCTCTGGCCTCGAGTATTTTACCTGTTGGAGTTCCATCTAGGGGTCAAATAGAACTGTTCAATCTTTTGTTAGGTATTATTATTATTATTATTAGTTATCTGAAACCATACAGCTGTGTGTAGATTGGTTGTATCTGAATAAATACTTGATAGAATTACTAAAGTTAAATAACCATTTTGAAACCATTTAATGGTGTACAAATAAATGATTAATATTAAATTAAATCCTTAGTGTGAAATAACAATATTGAAACCATTTAACAGTGTGCAAAAAAATGATTAACATTAAATAGGAATACTTGATAAATGGAATTAGTAACTCTAAATAGAAATACTTGAAACCATTTAAACTGTGTGCAAACAAATGAACAGTGGCTCATTTTTTTTTTTTATGAAAGTTATCCACAAACTATTTGCTTACAAATCCTATATGTATAAACAGAATTTAGCATTAAATAAACATTAAGGGTTGATGTGCAATTAAACCAAATAACCTAACCTATTTTGCTCTACACCATAAGCCTAATATTTCTAACTCAACTCTATTCTATTATACACTATATACCCAATATTTTAGGATAAGCATAATTTTACTGTATATCATAAGCCGAATGTCGAAGTATTCTGTGTCTCCATCTGGTGACTTCGACATTGTAGCAGGAGTACTACAAGGGGACACGCTGGCTCCGTATCTCTTCATCATTTGTCTAGACTACGTACTTAGAACATCGATTGACAAAATCAAAGAGAATGGCTTCGAACTGACGAAGAAAAGAAGCAGAAGATACCCCACAACAACAATTACCGACGCCGACTACGCAGCGATACTGGCAAATACACCTGAACAAGCCGAAACACTTCTGCATAGTTTGGAACGAGCAGCAGCAAGCATAGGCCTCCATGTTAATGCACACAAAACGGAATATATGTGCTATAACCAAACGGGGGACATCTCCACTCTAGAAGGAACCCCTCTTAAACTAGTAGACAAATTCACGTACCTAGGAAGCAGCGTCGAATCAACCGAAAAGGACATCGAAACGAGGTTAACGAAAGCATGGACAGCTATCAATAGGCTATCGACTATATGGAAATCAGACCTAACCGATAAAATGAAACGCAGTTTCTTCCAGGCAGCGGTCACATCGATACTGCTATATGGATGCACTACATGGACGCTAACAAAACGGCTGGAGAAGAAACTAGATGGCAATTACACAAGAATGCTGCGTGCAATCCTGAACAAGTCCTGGCAGCAACACCCCACAAGACACCAACTGTACGGCCACCTGCCCCCTATCACGAAAACTATTCAAGTTAGGCGAACCAGACATGCAGGACATTGCTGGAGAAGCAGAGATGAACTCATAAGAGATGTACTCTTATGGATCCCAACACACGGCCGCGCAAAAGCAAGACGACCAGCACGAACGTACATTCAGCAGCTATGTGAGGATACAGGTTGTTGTCCTGAAGACCTACCTAGGGCGATGAACGATAGGGAGGAGTGGCGAGAGAGGGTCAGGGATATCCGTGCTGCCAGCACGATATGATGATGATGATGATAAGCCGAATATTGCAGACTGAGCACTATTTTACTATACATTCTAAGCCCAGTATTTTGTTTTACATTATAAGCCCAATATTTCAGACTGAGCATTATTTTACTATTCATTCTGCCAAGTATTTTGTTATACACTATAAGCCCTGTATTTCTGGCTGAGCACTATTTTACTATTTATGATGAGTCTAATATTTTAGGTTTAGGGTGAAATATTCATAATACAAAAATAATTATCATGACCAAGAACTAGAAGAGTGGTCTCCAAACTTATTTTGTCACAAAACAGTTATAAAAAGTAAAGTTGGCAACCTTAGTCAAGGGTGACCTGAAGGCTCTCTTTTCAATAGTTATTACACTGAGGCGTAGGAGAGGGTGCTACTCCATTCCCTTGATTGCTCCACTTTACCCTTGATCCTTACCTTATAATGCTGAGTGTTAAGCAAGTAGGCATCAAGTACTATTTTTGAGTCTTTGGTACGACTCGACCTGGGATTGAACCCCGGTCTTCTGGACTATTGGTGAACACTCTATTCTTTAGGCCAACAGTTATAGTTTTCTTAAAATTAAAGAACCTATACTTTATATTCTATAGACAGCTCCTGCTACTCTGATTTTAATAAGGCAATAGATGAAACAAAAATATTGAAAAAAAAAAGAATTTCTTCATATAAAAATACATAAGCAATAAGTAAAAGCATTAAAATAAAAACTATATTTTTCTTTGTGATAAACTTGTGAAAAATTATTGAAAACAGATTAATACAAGATTTGATTTTTGAGTTGAATTTTTTTCACTTCTTTCCTTGCAGAGGTAGATATAATTCATTCAATTTAAAAAAAGAAAAGAAAAAATTTTAAATAATGACTACCGTTATTTTTTAATAAGTTTTCTTACATTTTTATTGCTTAATGTAAATCTTAAGGATCCCCGGAATTTTTTCAGAGAATATTAGAGGTTCATAAAACCTACTTCTGAAATCATTGAAGCAAACTAATTCTTTGTGCATATATTTTCAGTCTTTTTACACAGCCCAGTTGTCGAAGTGGGGGGCTGTAGAATATGCCAACTGCATCTTTGCAGAGAAGGGTAAGACTCCCACCCAATGAGTGTCCTGGATATGACATTAAACTATCTGATGGTGAGGTTCCAGTCCTGTAGCTTTAGTGAATGTGGAGTACCCCTTCATTGCCATTACTCCTGGGTCCACTCTGCCACAGAGTGGTAGTACCAGTTAGGGTCCCATCTATGGGCCAAATGGAAATGTCTAATCATTTACTATACTTGAAAATATTTAACTGTGAGCAAACAACAAATTGTAATACTTGAAACTGTTAAAATGTGTCCAACTAGAAATATTAGTGTTAGATAACAATAGTTGAAAACATTTAACTGTGTGCAAACAAATGAACTCTGGCTCATTTTTGCCCAGTTGGCTGGGGCTGTAGAATACACAAACTGCTTCTCTGCAGAGGGGTAAGACCCCCTCCCAATGAGTGTCCTTTGGCCCTGAGCGGTAACACCTGATAGGGACCTATCTATGGGTCAAATAGAAATAAACTGTGTACTTATGCTAAGCTGAATTGTTTAAAATAGAACAGTTTTGACATTTTTATGCTAAACTGAATTGATTGAAATGGAACTTTTTTGTATGCTTAACTGAATTGTTTGACATTTAATAGAATGTAAACAAAAAACTGTTCTTATACTAAACTGAATTGTTTGAAATAGAACTGTTTACATGTATAAAAATGGATTTGGCATTAAATAACCTACAATGGTTGATATGCCATAAAACCAAACCAAACCAAAACTTTGGCTCATTTTAAAATGTTTTCTACAAACTATTCGCTTATATGATATGTATGTTTAAACTGGATCTAGCATTAAATAACCCACAGTGGTTGATATGCCATAAAACACAACTAAACTAAGTATTAGATATAATTATTAGTGTTAGATAACAATACTTGAAGCCATTTAACTGTAAGCTATTCATTTACAAGTAATATATATATATTTACAAGATTTGGCATTAAATAACCCAGCCCAGTCAGTATCTCTGCAGAGTGGTAAGACACCCCCACCCGCTAATAAGTATCCTGGATATGACACTAAAAAATCTGATTGTAAAGCTCCAGTAATGCTTGAGCTTTGGGGAATGCGGACTACCCTCTTATTGCCATCACTCCCAGGTCCACTCTGGCCCAGAGTGGTAGCACCTGATAGGGTCCTATCTATGGGTCAAATAGAACTGTTTGACATTTAAACTGAGAGAAAGAAATGACTTATGCTAAATTGAGTTGTTAGAAATAGAACTGTTTGATCCTTTAACTGTGTGTATCTACAAAATATGTTTACAAATCATATATTTAGTATACATGTAAAACCAGGATTTGGCATTAAATAACCAACAATGGTTGATATGCCAGAGAACCAAACCAAATTTAAATTAAATAATCCACAAGGGTTGACACAAACAAACATATTTTACATATTCTGCATACATCTTCATTTGTTGGTGGCTTGACAGTTATCATTATTGGGAATCAATCCAGAAACCCAAGTTCAAATCTTGGATAGGGCATTTTTATTTCACATAGAGCTAATAGGCTTGGGAAAGGTATGAGTCCAACTATTCTCCCTCCAGCTATGGGTAAAATAGTTGAGCAGACTAGGCTTTTTAACCTTGGTATGGCAACCAATCTAGGAGAAAGAAAAACTCTGTTTTTACGCTATCTTAACTTAGGTCTATGTACTCTGTAACTGATATTGAGCACTCGTTATTTAAAAATATAGCAGACTACATTATCACTACATATATGTATACATGGAGTGTGTTTTGTTACTTGTTTTAATTACCAAATACAAGCAGAATATTGTAACTGTTCAAAAGAGATGTCGACGAGTAGATTTTTTTTTTTTTTCTTTTTTTTTTTATAGATAACACTTCCAATATTTTGAGTCATTCTTTGCTATTGGGTGTGTATGTGCATATATATATATATATATATATATATATATATAACAGTATTCCTTGTTGTAATATAAAATGATGGCCACTTATCATTCACATTGCTTTCACCTACATTATATTGAATTCTCTCTAACAAAAATGGCTTCACACTCTATAATTTCAAATGTGGCAACTCAATAACTGGTAATGCCAAAACAATCAAAACACCACTGAAGACCATTTACTGTCTGGAGCCTATATAAATCTTTTTTTTTTTCTAAAGGTTATAAATATGAAGGCACCCCAGAGTTTGTTAGTCATGAGAATAATTAGCTGTGACTATTGAAGCTTCTTTCACGCTATTTCATGGAGTTACTACACTTTCTAATGTGATTCGCTCTCACTACCCACAAGAATATATAAGCATTATTCACCCAAAATAAAACAATAGAATATTCATTGCATCCAGGAATAAAACTCTAAAAATTCTATCCCTTAATAGCCAAACAGTGACACAATACAAAATGTGATCAAAAAGTAGAGAGACTGAAGTTTGAAAATTTTTAATTCTAAAACTTAAATTTGAATAAAGATGTGTGCACATGTGTGAGGGAATTTGAAATAAAGTGATGATGTCGAGACGTGTTGATGAATCAGTGCCAATTCGCAAATTTTTGGTGAAATACAAGATTGTATAAGTGCTGCACCCTCCATACCAGTAATTATAACACTAGAATTTGATTGATTGATTGATTTATTGATTTTAATGGGATATCAACCGGTTTGGGTTTATTTTATGCCTCTAGGTTAAGGAATTGTATACATAGTTTATTTATATTTACACTTTTTGTGTACTTCCTTAAGTTTTTGAACCACAACTATGTTTCAAGAATTCCATTACAATACGAATAATTTTCTAAGAGATCTTTTTCACTCATAGATAGCACTCTAACATGTACTACCACTCTGGGTCAGAGTGGACCTGGGAATAATGGCAATGAAGGAGTAGTCATAAGCAACACAGTTCTTTTGACAGGAACTTACTCCCCTACAGAAGATACATTCAGTATATTCTAAGCCCTAGTAGGCTGACACTAGAATTAGATGGATTTTGCTTAAGATCAAGAGACAGCAAGTCATTTGAGTTTATCAAGGTGAACTTGGTGTGTATCTTGTTCTCTTCTCTCTTGCATTATATTTTATTTCAATTCAAATCCTTTCCTACTCCAAAAACTTTAACTATAAATTATGTAAATTTAGTTTCTTGTTTACTCAACTAAAAATTAATCTCAACGGGGAAGAATTTTGAGGACATGGACGACATTAAAGAAGATATGATGGTGCAGCTTCACATCATATCAAAAGAAAAATTTCAGAGTTGCTTTGACCAATGGAGAACTCACTGGAACAAGATTTTTGACTTCTAAGAGGACTATTTTAAAGAATGTTGTTGTTTTTATTCATTGTCCAATTGACTTAGTAGATATTTTTGAGATGTACCACATATAAAGTAAAGTTGGCGACTTTAGTCGAGGGTGACCAGAAGGCTCCCTTTTCAATAGTTACTACGCCAAGGTGCAGGGGAGGGTGCTACTCCTTTCCCTGGATTACTCCACTTTACCCTCGATATGTACTTTATAATGCTGAGTGTTAAGCAAGTAGGTATCAAGTACCATTTCTGAAGTCTTTGGTATAACCCAACCTGGGATTGAACACGGCTCTCCCAAGCCATTGGCGAACACTCTACCCACTGGGCCACACATCAAATAGTCAAGTTCTCACTATTAGTAAATGACTACAAAATAGCAAGATACTTATTAGCTTATTTATTTTCTGTTATTAATTAATGTTTATGGTGATGTGTCAACCTAACTAAAACTGTCTTCACTTTTATTGAAAGCAGAGAACATTAAGTTGACTGATATCCAGGTTATATACATATATATATATATATTTGTGTGTGTGTAATGAAGAAAGTAGAAAAAACAAAAAAAAATCCAAATTTGATGAATTTATTATGAAAGTCAATATTAAACGTTTCGGCTTTAATGACCTTCTTCAGGGTTTTAAAATCATGAAAAATGTTATTCAAACAGTGATGGCTCTTTATGGAAATAATTATGAGGCATTCTTGTGTAGGTCTCATTTAACTTTATTTTAACAAAACTCCATTGCTGTTTAAACATTTTTGATGATACTAAGGTCCTGAAGAAGTTTATTAAAACCGAAACATTTAACATTGACTTTCATAATGAATTAGTCAAATTTAAACTATTTTGTTTTTTCTACTTTCTTCATACTATTGGATTTAATTTCCATATTTACTTCCATATATATATATATATATATATATATATAGTATACATGATAATAATCATCATTCACGTTGACAGCACAGAGTTCTCTGACTCTCTCTTGCTATCTGTTCTTATCATCCATCACTCTTGGTAGGTCCTCCAGACTGCATCTGGTGTCCACACAGAGGTGGTGTATGTAAGGCTAACACTGGTGCATCCATGTGTAGATTATCTATAAAAGAATACTGCTTATGATTCTCTCGTAACTTTTCCATCAGTGTCCAAGTTTTTGTTTTACTTAGATGGTTTGTGAGATGGGAGGGAGGTGGCCATACAGCTGGTTTTTCTGTGGAGTGTTGCTTCCAGGATTCGTTTAAAACAGCATGTAGCATTCTTGTGCAGGTCTACTCTAACTTTTTCTGTATGTGTTTTGTTTGCATCTTTGTAGTGCCACTACATGGTAGTATGGTCACAGCTACCGCTCAGAAGAAATCTCGATTTATTTTATATGAGGGGCCAGATTTCCATATGATAACTTAACAATAGTATTCTATGCCTACTCTAAGCATATGTTGACATCAATTTCAGTAGATGAGATATTGCTACTGAGGTATGTGAACTGGTTCACTAATTTTAGAATCTAGCCACTTAGAGTAGAAATGTCTCCTTGTTTAAAATAAATGAACTCTATTTTATTTGCATTCATACAGAGCCTAATGCCTCCTGCTGTTTACTCTGGGTTATGCAGTAGGGATTCCGCTTGGGCTGGTGAATCTGTGAGAAGCACTAGATCATCTACGTAATCTGCGTCTTGACTCTTTTTAATGTGAAACCATTTTCTTATTTTAGCTCTATTGACATTTCAAGTATGCTGTTTAGGCAGAATATAAGCATTAAATGTAGCACACATAAGTGACAGCTGGATTCTCTCTTTACTATTTACTGATTTTAAGGCACGAGGACTGAGAAGCATTTCTATGCTTCCTACGTTGGTATTGACTGAGTTTTTCCATTCAGATATTGAGGGAAATGTCTACCCATTACTTATGCTATGGTATCTTAATTCTCGTTCACTATGGTAATATCTGTATTCTTGCATGCATATAATGTCAATATTGTGCTCAGCTGTAAATGTTGTAAGCTCAGGGAGCTGGTTTATTGTGTTTAAAGTCCTACCATTAAAAGTCATTGTGTTAAGATGGGTTTGGACTCTGTATCTGTGTTTATGAATTCTGGGGCCAGAGCTCCAACTGCAGTAGAACATGCCTCTTACTTATCCGCGTGAAGAGCAGTGCAGTTTGGATTAGAGTAGTTGTTCCCAACCGATTTTGAGCCTTGCTCCACTTTGGTATTTCAAAAATTCTGACGCCCTATGGGATTTCAAGATAATTTATGTTGTTGTTTGCTATCTGACTCCATTGAAGTTATTCTATTCTTACTCCACGTTATTTTGCTGGTTTAACTTCTTGAATATGAAATCTGTAAAGGAATTATATGAAAGAAGACAGAAGAGAAGATAGGAGGCTAAGATATCTTTTATATTTTGTCATTATTTCTGGGTTCAACAACCATTCAGTGGGTGAGGAAATTCTTCCTAAATACAAATGAAATGGTTGCGTCTCCCAGTCAAGGTGTTAAAATGTGTTAATTGTTCTTAGGTATATATGTCCAAATTTGGTGTTCAAGGCGTTGACAATGTGTTAAATGCTTTTAGGAGATATGTCTAAATCAGGTGTTTTCAGTTGGAGTTGTCATGTCCATTATATGGTGTCTTCATTGTGATTTTGACGAGTCCATTATTTGGAGTTTTTAGTCGTGGGTTGTTGGTAAAAGAGACGGCTGCTACTAGTGGAAAGGTTAGCCAACGTGTTGTCTAAAGATGGACGCATGGTGCCTTCCACCAATAGCAAGATAGATTTAGGCGTTGTAACTCCGCTGGTCACTGCTGAAAAAGAACAGTTCTCTTTCTTTTGCTGAGAGAATTCTTTCTTTGCGCATGTGATGCCCCTTTTCCTGTCAGGGGCATCTAGGAGTTTCTGCATTTTTTATATTTATTTTTAATTTAATTTTGTTTTATTTTCATTTTATTCATCTTTATTAATTCCCACAGCACCCCACCATGATATTTAATTCTTACATATTCAAAATTTCACTGCAATTCACGTGAAAGAAGCTTAAAAGGTCATTAATTTTGTCTCTAAACAAGTCCAACTGGTGGGACATGCACCCCATGCTGAGAATAACTGGATTAAAGTCATGGTAATATTTCGTTGGCTGCTCTCTCTCTCTCTCTCTCTCTCTCTCTCTCTCTGATCAGTAGAGACCACTCTTAAAGATGAATAGCAGTAGTTTCCTGACGGGACTATTTGTTCTTTGTTGTTGACCTGTGAGATCCTTCTGCCCAGCATCTGGTGAAGATTTCTGTTGACTTTTGGATTCATCCACCTTACTTCACATTCACCATGCTGCTTTCCGTGGTTTCCATTAGTATGTGCACGTGCGGCTCGTAGAATACTCTCCCCTCTCAAAAACTGTAATCCAATGATAAAACAAGACAGGATATATGTGGTTATGGAGGTGAAAACAAAAAGCTCCTCTTGTTTCCTTAAGTTTTCAGTCCAGTTATCCTCTTTTGGCTTGATCAGTTACATGTGGGATTATCTCATCCTTGACAAAATCATTCTTTAAAAATTGATTTGGAATTTTCTGATACGAATTAAACATTTTTATTCTAGTGGATTTTTTTGTTTCATTTCTATATACTTTTTTTCGTGTCTTTATTTTTTCTTCTTCTAAACGGGACTTGTGAAAGGGTATAATAATTAAGCTATTATATACTTTGCTTTTAAACTATGTAAGTTTTAACTTAGCCTTTTTTTCCTAGTCAAGTTTGATGGATTGGTCTTACACGCTGATTTGTAATACTACTTCTCTTCTTTTAGCAGATTGAAAGAAGAAGGGTGGATAGTATGCCTTCACAGCAATAGAAAGAAAAGAGTCTCTCGTAACTGAACACGTGGAATCGATTTCAAGTGCCGTAGCTGTATCGTCTTTTTCTTAATAGAAGGTACTATTTACCAACCCCTCTGCTCGGGCAGGATATGACACAAGGTCAATTTTTAAGCGGGGTTTGAATTCAGAGTTTTCCTTCTCC
Source organism: Sepioteuthis lessoniana (assembly GCA_963585895.1). Classification (NCBI taxonomy): domain Eukaryota; kingdom Metazoa; phylum Mollusca; class Cephalopoda; order Myopsida; family Loliginidae; genus Sepioteuthis; species Sepioteuthis lessoniana. The sequence continues at coordinate 16,565,852 of OY757929.1, forward strand.
TAGACTAGTTGCCTCACCAAGGCTGAAGAACCTAGTCCGTCCTACTATTTACCCATAGCTGGAGGGAGAATAAGGGGGTTCATACCTTTCCCAAGGGTATTTGCCCGAAAGTGAACGTAATAGCGCGACTGGAGTACGAACTCGCGTACTACGATTCCGCAGTTCATCGCTTTAACCATTACACCACGAGGACACCTTAATAGAAGGTAGACAGCCAAATTTATACGCTGAAAATATTCCTTTTTGCCTGCAACAATCTTCCTTAGTGGTCCTACACCCAAGCTCGTCTCTTGTCGTGCGTCACCAAGACTCAAAACGCCTGGGTATTTGTCATCCGTCCCACTACCGGACAAGTATGGTACAAGGCCGTTTTTAAGGTGGGTCCGGTCGTAGGGCCGAAGCCCACACGCGTCCGGCATTGCCAAAAATACCCTCGGCCCCGTCGGCATTCCCCTTATCAGGGGTGCCTCAGGCGCCAGACGACAAACCTACCCCCGAAGGAGGTAAAAGCCTGGAGGGACGGCCCCCTGAAACCGGAGGAAAATCTCCAGTACCGAGGCGAACTCGGCCGGTCGAATGCGACCCAACAATTGGAGAGGAGACGAAAAATGCCTCTCTCCCTTGCCCGGTGCATTCAGGCAGGAGTTAAATAATCATACCAAAATGCCACATCCGGGTCAATCGCACAATGTGATAATTTACATGCGCACCAGCGTGTAAGTAGTCCTGACGTCAAATACGATTCACGATCGGGAGGATGAGAGTTCGATCTCCCCAATCGCCCGTTTCTCTCTCCCTGATCTCATTTTACACGCCAGACATATTCGTGCACGCGATTTCTCTCGCCACACAGATTTAATGTCACCATTATTTAGTCATTCTTCGTTTCTAAATTCTCAGCTGAGAGTTTAACATCTGTGTTTCTACTTTTTTTTAAATTTACATTTTGAGGGTTAGGGACTAGTTAAAATTTCCAAATGTTCCTGCACCAGTAAATTGTGGGGGACGGTTTATATATATATATATATATATATATATATATATATATATATATATATAAACCGTCCCCCACAATTCATAATGTTTTATATATATAACATTATGAATAGATCATATGTATTTACCCAACCCGTCCACCATGGGCAAGCCGGGACACAAGATTAGTTTTTAAGTGGAGTACTGTTTGTTTGAATTTAGAGTTTTCCAAAGTGAAATACGGCCAGCTTTGCTGCAGATTTGAGCTCGTGTCGCCTATTCCATTTCCTACGACGATAACCGTTACGCTTAAAAGAGTTCGTAATTCGTTAAGAAAATGTCCATAAAGGCCGATCGAATACTACTAATAAATTCTTAACTCCGCAGTACAAAAAAAAATCTCTGATGCTCTAAATCAAATGGCTAAATGATTGTTATTTCGGGAGTTGATAAAAGCAATAAGAAACTCAAATTTCTCAGAAGAAATAGATTTGTTAAATAAAGAAAACCGGATTAGTGTCAAATTGTACTACATGTTGTGATGTGTTAAAATCGACTCGTGACCCTAAAAGGGATAAGAAATGGATTAGTAATCTTAAGTGGAAATTATTAGCTAACGATAAAATCAAACACACAATTGTTTGAATATTCAAACAATAGTTTTGCTCAATTCCTAGCGCCAAGAGGAAGCATTTTCTCAAAAGCTTTTATCACCTCGGCTGAGATGGATGTACTTTTTCTTTCTGGTAAGGAATGCACATGCCTTCTAAGTCCTCAGACTTAGCAGGCATGTTGTGTCTCCTGCTACTCATAGCTCCCGCTGAATGTATCCACGGAACACAGAGACACATGGTGGTTCTTCAAACTTACAATTTGCAAAAGAAGACTCTATTATGTTCTTTTGTCTGAGGGAACCGATGAAGACATGAATTTGGTTTGATTTTGTAGCAGAAAAAAGGGGGAAAAAAAGTCAATTGTGTTGCCGATCGTCTCAGTCCTCTAAACATGTCCTGAATCACTGACAATCACGCTTTGTAAATATTCCAGCCAAACTAGACTGTCCCGAGTTTATGTAAACTAGTGCTGATTGGTTGGTTCTTTGACCAATCAGGAGAGGTCTGTCATGAGAAAAGCCAGCCCCAGAATGATCGTTCTCTTCTTTTCCTCACGACTCACCGCCCGTCTCACAACTTATCCCAGATACATAAATCTTGTCTTTTGTGGTAAAAAAAATACACGCCACCTGACTCTCTTTAATCTTTGTGGTAACTGTTCATTATAGCTTTACGGCATATCAACTCCTTATGGATAATTTGATGCCGAAATTTGATTAATTTCTAAATGTTTAATTACAACCGTAACAATATTTTCAATGTTCCATTGCATTTCTTTAAATTATACTTTTTTGTCTATGTGGTTTCATGCGCTCCTATTGAGATAATTTTCAACCAGATCTATTTGACCCATAGATGAGACCCTAAAATTGCTAATTGTAAAAAAAAAAGGAGTGGATAGATAGAGAGTGAGAGAGAAAAATACTGAATTTGAGGCATCGGCCATGTCTGTCTGTAATGTGGGGATTGAATAAGTGCAGAGATCAATAATGTAAATAAAATAAATACAAAAGTAACAGTCTCCCAAGAGGCCACTGACAAAATTGACGCATGCCTAGAAATGGCGCTTCCTAGTGTGGGATTTAAAGGTTTTTAGCGTCGAGGTCACCAATGTGGGGTTAGAAAGGTATTTATGAAGATCAGTGGCTAAGGGCAAGGCTGTGTTGCCGTAAGATATCTGACTCCATATTTTGGTTATATTATTTTACCCCACGTTGGCTGGCTGGCGCAATGCCTTGCCCAAAGAAGGTCCAAAAGAAATATACAAAAGGAAAAGATAAAAAACAGATAAGAGACGAAAACATTTCTTTCATACTTTCCTTTATTTACTTGGTGAATGGACTAACCAACGCTACGTCCCAAGACACAGCGTGGTGCCCAAAACACCAGATAGTAAAATCGGTGTTGTCGGTTCGATGTCACTACCCGAAAAAAGAGGTCGGTTCACAGAAAACCTGGGTATTTATCTCTCTTCACCGGCTCCAAATTCGCCACTCCAAAATCCTTCTAATTTTGGCGCGACCGCTTCTCATTGGCTACTTTACCTTTTATTATTTTTCTTTTTTCTGATTTTAACCGGATGGATGCGTGGAGCCTTATGCGTGGCGACGCGTTTATACATTTTGTATCTGGCAGCCGACGAGTCAATATCCGGTTGGGAGTTTTTTTGTTAATTCCTAAATCGCCACACTAGCGCCAAGAGGAAGCACTTTCTCAAAAGTTTTTACCACCTCGGCTGAGATGCATGTACTTTTTCTTTCTGGTAGGGAATGCACAAGCTTGCTAATTCCTCAGACTTAGCAGCATTTTGTGTCTCCTGTTAGTCACAGCTTCGGCTGAACATATCCACTGAACACAGAGACACATGGTGGTACTTCTAACTTATAATTTGCAAAAGATGATTCCATTATGTTCTTCAAACGCCCTGTCTAGGGAAGCCTGACTATTTCTGCTGGTTCAGGAAAACATTCAACACCACAGAATAGTTGTAAAACCCCTGAAATAAGATTTGAGTCTAAAGGTACCCTTGTCCTTAATTCCTTTGCAGCTTTGACAAACAAATAAGAAGATAACAAATGAATGGAATCAGAAGAAAAAGGATTCAGACATAAGTCTCAGAATTTCCCAACAACAATTAACCACTACCTAAAAAAAACCCTTTCATTTGCCCTAGAGATATCAATGTGACTAATCCATTTTTTTTATTTTCTCCTTGCATTTATGTCCAGCAGTTGACTCAAAATCATGAAGGAAATACTTGTGGACTGTGATTCTCTAAGTGATTTAGTTATCATGCAACCTGTTCTCAACTACATCTGCACATACTAACAGAAATCATATAGATATTAAATAATCAGCTCATTACAATTTTTGTTTCGAACATCTTGACTTCATCAAGTGCAATCATCAAAATTTATAACTAAGTTTTTGATTCATTGATTTAATTGATGTAATACACACATACGTCTGTAGAAATCTGTTAAGAGTTACCATAAATTGCTGCGTATAAGTTGAACTTGAAAAATCTCTACAAAACTAAGATTGACTTATACAGCAAGGCTAAAATTCAAATCTTTACCACTGGTTGACTGCTCTGTGGTAAATATTTTGATTTTAGCCCAGCCATATAAGTCAATCCTAATTTTGTAGAAATTTTTTCAGGCTTTAAAATTCTACTTGTACGTTACAATTTAAAGTAAGTTTAAATGATTCCTACTTTGCATATAGATATGAATGGAATGAATGAAAAAGTATAGAAGACTGGGAAAAATATATAGCATTAAATGATAATAGTGTTGAAAATTTAACTTGTAACTTTAAAGTAATAAAGTGTTATATAACATATGACATGGATTTTTAGTTCATTCCTAGTGACCCCGTGTGCTTTGACAAGCTGTCATATTTTGATTAGAAAACTGGAAGATCCTATTTACCAACCCCTCCACTCGGGCAGGATATGACACACGGTCAATTTTTAAGCAGAGTTTTACAGGTTTGAATTCAGAGTTTCCCTTCTCCTAGATTAGTTGCCTCACCAAGGCTGAAGAACCTAGATTGCCCTACTATTTACCCATAGCTGGAGGGAGAATAATTGGATTCATACCTTTCCCAAGGGTATTAGTGCTATGTGAAATGCAATCAGTCTCGTCCAGGATTTGAATTCGTGTCACCGTGTCCATTTCCTACGACGATAACCATTACACCAAGGGCACCTCCAGGAAACAGGAAGATGATAGCGCATCAGGACACTCAGGTCAAACAGGTGTGTAACCGGAAGAAGACCACGTGATGAGAACCACGCAGTCAGATTCAGACAGAGTGGAGAGAATCACAGTCAAGCAAGGGACATACAGCTGATCAGAGGTGTCTCAGCTTTCAAGGGGGTGCAAGCATTGGCACCCCCTGGCTCCCAGAAGAAGATATGGGAAGAAGTCCTCTCTCTGAGTATATGTCTCTCCATCTATCTCTCAACTAACAACTAACTAATGGGCCCTTTAGAGAATAAAATGAGAGATATATTTTTATTTAAAAAAAAAACTTTCATTCGTTCATTGAATTTCTTAAAACATATTTGATTACTGTATAACAAAAGGAGTAAAAGTTCTATATGTAGTAATTGGTGCATGACCTGTTTTGAAGGAGAGAGATCAAAGAAAGGATGGTGACAACATTTGCTATGTTTGTTGTGAAGTTGTTGTGTTTGATTTCACTTTTATTCACACAAAAGAGTTGTTAATTTCTTTGGCTTTTCAACAGGTGAGGTCTGAGTGAGTAGTTGGGTTTGATAAAGAGTTTTTTTAGGAAGATCATGAATTTTAAATATGATAAACATCACATGTTTAACTCATAACAACATTTACTGAATGACAAACAAGAATAAACTGGCTTTTCTTGTCCTATAGGGACAAAGCAAACCTATGTGGCAACACCCAAAGCAAGCCTATAAATGATTTGAAAGAGGTTCAGAATGTTGCTATTATTACTCATATAATGTGTGGATCTGTGTGTATAGATGCACTTTTCATATCTGACTACTGATTTTTGGCTAACTGAATCATGGGCAGGTTTGTCTGTTTGCTGTGAGGTTTTTTTTGTTGTTTTTTAAAATTTAGTTTGTGTGAGTTAACCACACAAGCCAAAAGTTTATAATTTGGTCAATGGATGTCTCTGAATGTATTCTATTGACTGTCTACCCTGTCAACAAGGCTTATCCAATGCAGAGAAATTAGAGCCCCCTGCCCCCAAAAAGAAAAGGCATGTCCTGTGCATGACACGCAACTGCATCTGATGACGAGGCTCCAATTCTGGAGATCTGAGAAGTGTAGAGTACCTCTTCATTACTATTACTCCCAGGTCCACTCTGACCTAGTGTGGGCACCTTGGGTGACATAATGGTTAACAAGCTAAACTCACAAACCTTCATGAGTGAGTTTGAGTTTCATTGGGTTCCCCATTCATAGTATGTTCTGCCACATCTATACAAAAAGCTTAGTGAATTACTTTTCTGACTCCAAGTAGTAGTTCCTGTTTGTGTCTCATCTATGGGTTAAGTAGATCAGGCTGCAAATTATTTTTATCAGATTGGAATACTTGATATCATATAATCATGTACGAAAACTTTAGTAACTGCACAAAAAATGTAACTAAAAATATACAGTGAATGTGATTCCCTAATCTGTTGGCATAAAATACCTCCAGACAGGTTTAAATGCCATTAAAATCTATCAAATCCTAAATTCAATTACAGTATAAAAGACTGAACTGAACTGAATGACAGGCATTTGAAACAGCCTTTATTTTGATCAAACAGAATTTGCTGGCATCAGAGATTTGCCTGCTATCAATATCCCTATCATTACAGCTAAAAAAAATTACAGTTGTGCCACCAACAAAGCCTTCATCAAATGATAACTCAGGGGAGGGGGGTCAAGTATATTTAGGGAGTCAAAGCATTATTACCACTTAGCCATGGCTTCTTAGCAGTACTTGGGAAATGCTGGGTATGTCTGCTCGTGTGTGTGTATGTATGTATGTATGTGTGTGTGTGTACAGGGTGGAACGATAAAATTGTCGTCCTAAAGAAAACAACGCTACAGCTTTATTTTAAAACTTTTATTGAAAAAAATCAATTCAAGTAACTTGATTATGTAGTAGAGCTAACATCTATTCAATGTAGCTGCCTTCAGCCTCAATCACTGCCTCGATACGGATCCAGAACTGGGAGCATGCTTTTTCCACAAGCACTGGCGGGAGCTTGGCGAATACTTGGCAGATGGTCGCAATCAGGCTGGCTTTGGTGTTGTGGGAGGTCATGTTGGTGATGTTCTCTACATATGACCAAACGAAGTAGTCCAGCGGGTTCAGGTCGGGGGAGGAGGGGGCGCTGACAGATTTGATTAGCCTGAGGTTCTTTGTCTTCTCAGTCAAGATCTGGCTTGTCTGGCATCTCTAGGACCTACACTTCTAAGTCCTCCTTCACACATGCATTCACAGTTGTGTGTGAGACACCTAAATCTCTGGCAATCTGCAGAATAGGCCGCTGGGGAGTTTCATCAATGATTGCCTGGACCTTTTCAATGAACTCCTTGATCCAGGTCTTCCTGGTGGTGTCCTTCTAGGGCGACAATTTTATCATTCCACCATATATATATATATATATATATATATATATATATTTCTTTAAGAAAAACAGCTCTGTGATATCAGTTACATTGAGCTCTTTACCAGGAAAATTTAAATGTTCATAGTTGAATGATTTTTTGTCCTGATGGAATTATTCCTGACTCCAGTTTAATGACTGAATGATACATACATACATATATATATATATATATATATATATATATATATATATATATATATATTGTCAGACTGTTTCCTTATATCACAACTCTTCAATCACCTGGTAAAATGTCATTAAAATCAATCAATAAACTATGTAAATCTCATTTTGTACATATAAAATATATCATAGGACATATTTTTATTGAGTTGTCATGCTAAATTATTTTCCTTGGGCAATGCTAAATATCTCAGCTAGTGTGTACATTAGATTTCATAGACTTGCTGCTGAAAAAAAATGACAAGGTCTTCATCATATGATTATTCTTGGGGTTAAGTATGTTTTAGGAGCCAAAACATCATTACCACTAAGCCATAGCTTCTCAGTAGTACTTTATAATACCTCCAAACTTTGTTGGTATTTTGGTCACTTTGTTGAAATTCAACCTGATTATTATGTAATCCTTTGTTGTACTCACCACTTTTTAGTCAATGTGAATAAACCCAGCAGCGAAGTGTTAATTCAATCATAGACGATTTCAATCAAATGACAAGGTCAAGACACTGAACATGGAATTGGACAATGAAGTTAATGTTCCAAGTCAATGTAGAAAAGCTCAATAATAAAGTATTAATTCAATGATGTAAGATTTGAATTATATCATGAGATGACATTAGTTTCAGCTGAAAAGTTAAGACACTGTTCAACATAGTTCAAGTTTAAATGATTATTTAAAAACAATAGTTATTTTTCCCTTGGGAAATGCTGGGTATGTCTGCTAGTCTCTGTATTTATATATGTGCGTATATATATATATATATATGTGTATGTGTGTGTACTAACCCTTGAAAAAATAATGGAATTAACTCACTCAGAGAATATTCACCTTTTTTTTTTATTGAACAGTAAGTAAGCTATAATAGATAAAACATTTTTCTGAAATAACTGAACATTCTGGCTTCATAGAATATACTTCAAACAAACTAGATTTAATTATTAAAATTGATGGTATAATGCTTTCTTAGCCATTCAGAAGAAAGTTTAAATATACTTATAAATGTTATTTAAATAAAAGATTTAAGAGAACATCGTCTAATTCCATAATTTTTGTCAGGGCTCATAGTATATATACAGGGTGTTTTAAAAAAGAAATTATCATTTGAGATGTACAGGGTATTTTAGAAAAATTGAGATTATTTCATAATTTAATAACTTGACCAATTCTCATTCAAATGACCTCAAATTTTTGTAGAAATGACTAAAAATTCTACATTTAATGTTTAAACATCTTTTCTTTTTCTGTGAATGACATTTTTATTGCTGAAAAGAAAAAAAATACATTAAACATGAAATTATTGAGTTATTTTTACACAGGCTGTTAAAATTTGAGTTTATTTTAAGAAGATTTCGTCAAGTTATTTTCATTACAAAACAATATAAATTTTTCTGAAACACCCTGTGTGTGTGTATATATATATATATATATATATATACTCTGTGTGTGTGTGTATATATATATATATATATACTGTAATTCATGACGGCCAAGTTGACCTTTTAAACCTGACAACAATCTCTGCAAAACTAGTGTTCAGTTTATACGGAATAATTCATAATCTAAACCTTTACCAGAGTGCTCAACCAGTGAAAAAGTGCTCCTAACAATTGATATACCTCCCTTACTGTAACTCCAACAGACTGTTATGAACGTTTCCAAATTAAAGTCATGTTTGGTGAACATATTCAACAAATTAATGCAAAAATTATTAGAAAACAATAAAACTGTAATACAAATTCACTATTATTTTAACATTATATTACATGCCATTTCCAACAGTTGAAGCACTGACTGTAAACAGTTACCAAAACATCACAGTAGACTATTGAATGTTGGCAGGGGTCAACCTATACAGCAGATATAAGTTTAACTCATGATTTTGAGCTAAAATTCCACAGGTCAACTTATATTTCATAATTTACGGTGCATAATATATATGGCCTTGTTGGTTGGGTTTGGAGGGTTACAACATACAATGAGAAAAACTTCATTTAAAACAAGACAAACAAGGAACATCTAGAATTTAAACAATTTTTATAAAACAATAAAGTGTCAACTTGGATTTGAATGTTCAGAAGTTCCCTTTTACAAGTAGTAAATTTTCGAAGTGGTGGAAAGTCAGATATTAGGAAAAAAGGGGAAAGGAGGAGAATGTTTTTAACGAGTACTTATTCCTTTTTCTTTTCTTTTCTTCTCTTTCTTTTAAGGTCAGGTAGTGGAACTAGCAGAAAAGTAGTTTCAGCTCTTAACTCTAGGGCGGATGTTACTTCTCGACTGATCACTGTATCTATGTGCTTCCTTGGGTCTCTTTTGTCCTCACTGACCCGGTTCACAGGAAACCCGAGTATTTATCTCTTCCCACCGGCTCCAAATTCGTCACTCCAAAATCCTTCTCATTTTGGCACGACCGCTTCCCATTGGCTACTTTAATTTTTATTATTTTTCTTTTTTTCTGATTTTTAACCAGATGGGTGCGTGGAGCCGATGCGTGGCGATGCGTTTATACATTTTGTATGTGGCAGCCGACAAGTCAACATCCGGTTGGGAGTTTTATTGTTAATTCCTAAATCCCCACATATATATATATATATGTAGAGAGAGAGAGATTTTCATTTCATATTTGATTTGATGAAGTCCTGTTAATTTTTTTAGAGCATTGACTTATATCAATGCTTTTAACAGGATGGAAATAAATTTATTATCCTAATGTGACCAATTGTTGTTTTTAGGGGGAAAATATAGTGTGTGTGTGTGTGTGTGTGAAAGAAAGAAAAGATTGGAATCAACAGGCAGACAAGTTTGAGAATCATAATGCTTTATTTTCTGCAGAATGAGATGAAATTACTACTCATCCCTCAAAAAAAAAATGTCTATTCCCTTTTGTATTCCAACTATCAGAACTTGATTTTAGAAGAACTTGTATTTGCCTGCATCTATTTGACTAACATGGAAAGTGATTTGTATGATTCTTTCCGTAGGATTCCTAATCAAAATGATCTGATGTCTTTCTTGATTAGAAATCAATGAACCCTGATTACCTGGCACCAATAAATGAGGAGGGCCATTAACTTTCATGATTGCTGATTTGTCATGGAGAGTCTGTTGTACGTTGAGAAATAATTTGTTTTTTGTTTTTCTTCTTAATTCTGTCAGAGGAGGAAAAAATATTTTGTATTCAACAATCAGTGATTTTTTTTTTTTTGAATAAGATACAAATGAAGGAAAGCTTTATTAAATGTTATACAAACGAAAAAAAAAAAGGCAAGCTTTTTCTTGAAAGTGACACAAATGAAGGAAAAAGAAGGAAAATTTTTTTTCTTGGATGGGATACAACTGAAAGAAAGAATAAAAAATGGTTTTCTTTGATGGGATACCAAAGAAAGAAAAAAGGAATTTTTTTTCTTGAATGTCATATAAATGAAAGAAAAAATAAGGAAAGTTTTTTTTTGGAATGTGTTACAAATGAAAAAAAAAAAAAGGAAAGTTTTTTTTTTTTTTTAATGTGTTACAAATGAAGGAAAAAATAAGGAAAGTTTTTTTGTTTTGAATGTGCTACAAATGAAGGAAAAAATAAGGAAAGTTTTTTTTTTGAATGTGTTACAAATGAAAGAAAAAATAAGGAAAGTTTTTTTTTTTGAATGTGCTACAAATGAAAGAAAAAATAAGGAAAGTTTTTTTTTTGAATGTGCTACAAATGAAGAAAAAAATAAGGAAAGTTTTTTTGTTTTGAATGTGCTACAAATAAAAGAAAAAATAAGGAAAGTTTTTTTTTTTTGAATGTGTTACAAATGAAAGAAAAAATAAGGAAAGTTTTTTTGTTTTGAATGTGCTACAAATGAAGGAAAAAATAAGGAAAGTTTTTTTTTTGAATGTGTTACAAATGAAAGAAAAAATAAGGAAAGTTTTTTTTTTTTTTTAATGTGTTATAAATGAAGGAAAAAATAAGGAAAGTTTTTTTTTTGAATGTGTTACAAATGAAAGAAAAAATAAGGAAAGTTTTTTTTTTGAATGTGCTACAAATGAAGGAAAAAATAAGGAAAGTTTTTTTGTTTTGAATGTGCTACAAATGAAAGAAAAAATAAGGAAAGTTTTTTTTTTTTGAATGTGTTACAAATGAAAGAAAAAATAAGGAAAGTTTTTTTGTTTTGAATGTGCTACAAATGAAGGAAAAAATAAGGAAAGTTTTTTTTTTGAATGTGTTACAAATGAAAGAAAAAATAAGGAAAGTTTTTTTTTTGAATGTGTTACAAATGAAAGAAAAAATAAGGAAAGTTTTTTTTTTGAATGTGTTACAAATGAAAGAAAAAATAAGGAAAGTTTTTTTTTTGAATGTGCTACAAATGAAGGAAAATATAAGGAAAGTTTTTTTGTTTTGAATGTGCTACAAATGAAAGAAAAAATAAGGAAAGTTTTTTTTTTTTGAATGTGTTACAAATGAAAGAAAAAATAAGGAAAGTTTTTTTGTTTTGAATGTGCTACAAATGAAGTAAAAAATAAGGAAAGTTTTTTTTTTGAATGTGCTACAAATGAAAGAAAAAATAAGGAAAGTTTTTTTTTTGAATGTGCTACAAATGAAGGAAAAAATAAGGAAAGTTTTTTTGTTTTGAATGTGCTACAAATGAAAGAAAAAATAAGGAAAGTTTTTTTTTTGAATGTGCTACAAATGAAAGAAAAAATAAGGAAAGTTTTTTTTTTGAATGTGCTACAAATGAAGGAAAAAATAAGGAAAGTTTTTTTGTTTTTAATGTGTTATAAATGAAGGAAAAAATAAGGAAAGTTTTTTTTTTTGAATGTGCTACAAATGAAAGAAAAAATAAGGAAAGTTTTTTTTTTGAATGTGCTACAAATGAAGGAAAAAATAAGGAAAGTTTTTTTTTTGAATGTGCTACAAATGAAAGAAAAAATAAGGAAAGTTTTTTTTTTGAATGTGCTACAAATGAAGGAAAAAATAAGGAAAGTTTTTTTTTTTTTTTAATGTGTTATAAATGAAGGAAAAAATAAGGAAAGTTTTTTTTTTTTAATGTGTTACAAATGAAAGAAAAAATAAGGAAAGTTTTTTTTTTGAATGTGCTACAAATGAAGGAAAAAATAAGGAAAGTTTTTTTGTTTTGAATGTGCTACAAATGAAAGAAAAAATAAGGAAAGTTTTTTTTTTTTGAATGTGTTACAAATGAAAGAAAAAATAAGGAAAGTTTTTTTGTTTTGAATGTGCTACAAATGAAGGAAAAAATAAGGAAAGTTTTTTTTTTGAATGTGTTACAAATGAAAGAAAAAATAAGGAAAGTTTTTTTTTTGAATGTGTTACAAATGAAAGAAAAAATAAGGAAAGTTTTTTTTTTGAATGTGTTACAAATGAAAGAAAAAATAAGGAAAGTTTTTTTTTTGAATGTGCTACAAATGAAGGAAAAAATAAGGAAAGTTTTTTTGTTTTGAATGTGCTACAAATGAAAGAAAAAATAAGGAAAGTTTTTTTTTTTTGAATGTGTTACAAATGAAAGAAAAAATAAGGAAAGTTTTTTTGTTTTGAATGTGCTACAAATGAAGGAAAAAATAAGGAAAGTTTTTTTTTTGAATGTGCTACAAATGAAAGAAAAAATAAGGAAAGTTTTTTTTTTGAATGTGCTACAAATGAAGGAAAAAATAAGGAAAGTTTTTTTTTTTTTTAATGTGTTATAAATGAAGGAAAAAATAAGGAAAGTTTTTTTTTTTGAATGTGTTACAAATGAAAGAAAAAATAAGGAAAGTTTTTTTTTTGAATGTGCTACAAATGAAGGAAAAAATAAGGAAAGTTTTTTTGTTTTGAATGTGCTACAAATGAAAGAAAAAATAAGGAAAGTTTTTTTTTTTTGAATGTGTTACAAATGAAAGAAAAAATAAGGAAAGTTTTTTTGTTTTGAATGTGCTACAAATGAAGGAAAAAATAAGGAAAGTTTTTTTTTGAATGTGTTACAAATGAAAGAAAAAATAAGGAAAGTTTTTTTTTTGAATGTGTTACAAATGAAAGAAAAAATAAGGAAAGTTTTTTTTTTGAATGTGTTACAAATGAAAGAAAAAATAAGGAAAGTTTTTTTTTTGAATGTGCTACAAATGAAGGAAAAAATAAGGAAAGTTTTTTTGTTTTGAATGTGCTACAAATGAAAGAAAAAATAAGGAAAGTTTTTTTTTTTTGAATGTGTTACAAATGAAAGAAAAAATAAGGAAAGTTTTTTTGTTTTGAATGTGCTACAAATGAAGGAAAAAATAAGGAAAGTTTTTTTTTTGAATGTGCTACAAATGAAAGAAAAAATAAGGAAAGTTTTTTTTTTGAATGTGCTACAAATGAAGGAAAAAATAAGGAAAGTTTTTTTGTTTTGAATGTGCTACAAATGAAAGAAAAAATAAGGAAAGTTTTTTTTTTGAATGTGCTACAAATGAAAGAAAAAATAAGGAAAGTTTTTTTTTTGAATGTGCTACAAATGAAGGAAAAAAAAAGGAAAGTTTTTTTTTTTTTTAATGTGTTATAAATGAAGGAAAAAATAAGGAAAGTTTTTTTTTTTGAATGTGCTACAAATGAAAGAAAAAATAAGGAAAGTTTTTTTTTTGAATGTGCTACAAATGAAGGAAAAAATAAGGAAAGTTTTTTTTTTGAATGTGCTACAAATGAAAGAAAAAATAAGGAAAGTTTTTTTTTTGAATGTGCTACAAATGAAGGAAAAAATAAGGAAAGTTTTTTTTTTTTTTTAATGTGTTATAAATGAAGGAAAAATAAGGAAAGTTTTTTTTTTTGAATGTGTTAAAAATGAAAGAAAAAATAAGGAAAGTTTTTTTTTTGAATGTGCTACAAATGAAGGAAAAAATAAGGAAAGTTTTTTTGTTTTGAATGTGCTACAAATGAAAGAAAAAATAAGGAAAGTTTTTTTTTTTTGAATGTGTTACAAATGAAAGAAAAAATAAGGAAAGTTTTTTTGTTTTGAATGTGCTACAAATGAAGGAAAAAATAAGGAAAGTTTTTTTTTTGAATGTGTTACAAATGAAAGAAAAAATAAGGAAAGTTTTTTTTTTTTGAATGTGTTACAAATGAAAGAAAAAATAAGGAAAGTTTTTTTGTTTTGAATGTGCTACAAATGAAGGAAAAAATAAGGAAAGTTTTTTTTTTGAATGTGTTACAAATGAAAGAAAAAATAAGGAAAGTTTTTTTTTTTTGAATGTGTTACAAATGAAAGAAAAAATAAGGAAAGTTTTTTTGTTTTGAATGTGCTACAAATGAAGGAAAAAATAAGGAAAGTTTTTTTTTTGAATGTGTTACAAATGAAAGAAAAAATAAGGAAAGTTTTTTTTTTGAATGTGCTACAAATGAAGGAAAAAATAAGGAAAGTTTTTTTTTTTTTTTAATGTGTTATAAATGAAGGAAAAAATAAGGAAAGTTTTTTTTTTTGAATGTGTTACAAATGAAAGAAAAAATAAGGAAAGTTTTTTTTTTGAATGTGCTACAAATGAAGGAAAAAATAAGGAAAGTTTTTTTTTTTTTTAATGTGTTATAAATGAAGGAAAAAATAAGGAAAGTTTTTTTTTTGAATTTGCTACAAATGAAAGAAAAAATAAGGAAAGTTTTTTTTTTGAATGTGCTACAAATGAAGGAAAAAATAAGGAAAGTTTTTTTTTTGAATGTGCTACAAATGAAAGAAAAAATAAGGAAAGTTTTTTTTTTTGAATGTGTTACAAATGAAAGAAAAAATAAGGAAAGTTTTTTTGTTTTGAATGTGCTACAAATGAAGGAAAAAATAAGGAAAGTTTTTTTTTTGAATGTGTTACAAATGAAAGAAAAAATAAGGAAAGTTTTTTTTTTGAATGTGCTACAAATGAAGGAAAAAATAAGGAAAGTTTTTTTTTTTTTTTTAATGTGTTATAAATGAAGGAAAAAATAAGGAAAGTTTTTTTTTTTGAATGTGTTACAAATGAAAGAAAAAATAAGGAAAGTTTTTTTTTTGAATGTGCTACAAATGAAGGAAAAAATAAGGAAAGTTTTTTTTTTTTTTAATGTGTTATAAATGAAGGAAAAAATAAGGAAAGTTTTTTTTTTGAATGTGCTACAAATGAAAGAAAAAATAAGGAAAGTTTTTTTTTTGAATGTGCTACAAATGAAGGAAAAAATAAGGAAAGTTTTTTTTTTGAATGTGCTACAAATGAAAGAAAAAATAAGGAAAGTTTTTTTTTTTGAATGTGTTACAAATGAAAGAAAAAATAAGGAAAGTTTTTTTTTTGAATGTGCTACAAATGAAGGAAAAAATAAGGAAAGTTTTTTTTTTTTTTAATGTGTTATAAATGAAGGAAAAAATAAGGAAAGTTTTTTTTTTGAATGTGCTACAAATGAAAGAAAAAATAAGGAAAGTTTTTTTTTTGAATGTGCTACAAATGAAGGAAAAAATAAGGAAAGTTTTTTTTTTGAATGTGCTACAAATGAAAGAAAAAATAAGGAAAGTTTTTTTTTTGAATGTGCTACAAATGAAGGAAAAAATAAGGAAAGTTTTTTTTTTTTTTTAATGTGTTATAAATGAAGGAAAAAATAAGGAAAGTTTTTTTTTTTGAATGTGTTACAAATGAAAGAAAAAATAAGGAAAGTTTTTTTTTTGAATGTGCTACAAATGAAGGAAAAAATAAGGAAAGTTTTTTTGTTTTGAATGTGCTACAAATGAAAGAAAAAATAAGGAAAGTTTTTTTTTTTTGAATGTGTTACAAATGAAAGAAAACATAAGGAAAGTTTTTTTGTTTTGAATGTGCTACAAATGAAGGAAAAAATAAGGAAAGTTTTTTTTTTGAATGTGCTACAAATGAAGGAAAAAATAAGGAAAGTTTTTTTTTTTTTTTAATGTGTTATAAATGAAGGAAAAAATAAGGAAAGTTTTTTTTTTTGAATGTGTTACAAATGAAAGAAAAAATAAGGAAAGTTTTTTTTTTGAATGTGCTACAAATGAAGGAAAAAATAAGGAAAGTTTTTTTGTTTTGAATGTGCTACAAATGAAGGAAAAAATAAGGAAAGTTTTTTTTTTGAATGTGTTACAAATGAAAGAAAAAATAAGGAAAGTTTTTTTTTTGAATGTGCTACAAATGAAGGAAAAAATAAGGAAAGTTTTTTTGTTTTGAATGTGCTACAAATGAAAGAAAAAATAAGGAAAGTTTTTTTTTTTTGAATGTGTTACAAATGAAAGAAAAAATAAGGAAAGTTTTTTTGTTTTGAATGTGCTACAAATGAAGGAAAAAATAAGGAAAGTTTTTTTTTTGAATGTGTTACAAATGAAAGAAAAAATAAGGAAAGTTTTTTTTTTGAATGTGCTACAAATGAAGGAAAAAATAAGGAAAGTTTTTTTTTTTTTTTAATGTGTTATAAATGAAGGAAAAAATAAGGAAAGTTTTTTTTTTTTTTTAATGTGTTACAAATGAAGGAAAAAATAAGGAAAGTTTTTTTTTTGAATGTGCTACAAATGAAAGAAAAAATAAGGAAAGTTTTTTTTTTGAATGTGCTACAAATGAAGGAAAAAATAAGGAAAGTTTTTTTTTTTTTTAATGTGTTATAAATGAAGGAAAAAATAAGGAAAGTTTTTTTTTTTGAATGTGTTACAAATGAAAGAAAAAATAAGGAAAGTTTTTTTTTTGAATGTGCTACAAATGAAGGAAAAAATAAGGAAAGTTTTTTTGTTTTGAATGTGCTACAAATGAAAGAAAAAATAAGGAAAGTTTTTTTTTTTTGAATGTGTTACAAATGAAAGAAAAAATAAGGAAAGTTTTTTTGTTTTGAATGTGCTACAAATGAAGGAAAAAATAAGGAAAGTTTTTTTTTTGAATGTGTTACAAATGAAAGAAAAAATAAGGAAAGTTTTTTTTTTGAATGTGCTACAAATGAAGGAAAAAATAAGGAAAGTTTTTTTTTTTTTTTAATGTGTTATAAATGAAGGAAAAAATAAGGAAAGTTTTTTTTTTTGAATGTGTTACAAATGAAAGAAAAAATAAGGAAAGTTTTTTTTTTGAATGTGCTACAAATGAAGGAAAAAATAAGGAAAGTTTTTTTGTTTTGAATGTGCTACAAATGAAAGAAAAAATAAGGAAAGTTTTTTTTTTTTGAATGTGCTACAAATGAAGGAAAAAATAAGGAAAGTTTTTTTTTTGAATGTGTTACAAATGAAAGAAAAAATAAGGAAAGTTTTCTTTTTGAATGTGCTACAATCGAAAGAAAAAATAAGGAAAGATTTTTTTTGAATGTGCTACAAATGAAGGAAAAAATAAGGAAAGTTTTTTTTTTTTTTAATGTGTTATAAATGAAGGAAAAAATAAGGAAAGTTTTTTTTTTGAATGTGCTACAAATGAAGGAAAAAATAAGGAAAGTTTTTTTTTTGAATGTGTTACAAATGAAAGAAAAAATAAGGAAAGTTTTTTTTTTGAATGTGCTACAAATGAAGGAAAAAATAAGGAAAGTTTTTTTTTTTTTTTAATGTGTTATAAATGAAGGAAAAAATAAGGAAAGTTTTTTTTTTGAATGTGTTACAAATGAAAGAAAAAATAAGGAAAGTTTTTTTTTTGAATGTGCTACAAATGAAAGAAAAAATAAGGAAAGTTTTTTTTTTGAATGTGTTACAAATGAAAGAAAAAATAAGGAAAGTTTTTTTTTTGAATGTGCTACAAATGAAGGAAAAAATAAGGAAAGTTTTTTTTTTTTTTAATGTGTTATAAATGAAGGAAAAAATAAGGAAAGTTTTTTTTTTTGAATGTGTTACAAATGAAAGAAAAAATAAGGAAAGTTTTTTTTTTGAATGTGTTACAAATGAAAGAAAAAATAAGGAAAGTTTTTTTTTTGAATGTGTTACAAATGAAAGAAAAAATAAGGAAAGTTTTTTTTTTGAATGTGCTACAAATGAAGGAAAAAATAAGGAAAGTTTTTTTTTTTTTTAATGTGTTATAAATGAAGGAAAAAATAAGGAAAGTTTTTTTTTTTGAATGTGTTACAAATGAAAGAAAAAATAAGGAAAGTTTTTTTTTTGAATGTGCTACAAATGAAGGAAAAAATAAGGAAAGTTTTTTTGTTTTGAATGTGCTACAAATGAAGGAAAAAATAAGGAAAGTTTTTTTTTTAATGTGTTACAAATGAAAGAAAAAATAAGGAAAGTTTTTTTTTTTGAATGTGCTACAAATGAAGGAAAAAATAAGGAAAGTTTTTTTTTTGAATGTGTTACAAATGAAAGAAAAAATAAGGAAAGTTTTTTTTTTTAATGTGTTACAAATGAAGGAAAAAATAAGGAAAGTTTTTTTTTTTTGAATGTGTTACAAATGAAAGAAAAAATAAGGAAAGTTTTTTTTTTGAATGTGCTACAAATGAAGGAAAAAATAAGGAAAGTTTTTTTGTTTTGAATGTGCTACAAATGAAGGAAAAAATAAGGAAAGTTTTTTTTTTTTTTTAATGTGTTATAAATGAAGGAAAAAATAAGGAAAGTTTTTTTTTTTGAATGTGTTACAAATGAAAGAAAAAATAAGGAAAGTTTTTTTTTTGAATGTGCTACAAATGAAGGAAAAAATAAGGAAAGTTTTTTTGTTTTGAATGTGCTACAAATGAAGGAAAAAAAAAGGAAAGTTTTTTTTTTTTGAATGTGTTACAAATGAAAGAAAAAATAAGGAAAGTTTTTTTTTTGAATGTGCTACAAATGAAGGAAAAAATAAGGAAAGTTTTTTTGTTTTGAATGTGTTACAAATGAAAGAAAAAATAAGGAAAGTTTTTTTGTTTTGAATGTGCTACAAATGAAGGAAAAAATAAGGAAAGTTTTTTTTTTGAATGTGTTACAAATGAAAAAAAAATAAGGAAAGTTTTTTTGTTTTGAATGTGCTACAAATGAAGGAAAAAATAAGGAAAGTTTTTTTGTTTTGAATGTGCTACAAATGAAAGAAAAAATAAGGAAAGTTTTTTTTTTTTGAATGTGTTACAAATGAAAGAAAAAATAAGGAAAGTTTTTTTTTTTGAATGTGCTACAAATGAAGGAAAAAATAAGGAAAGTTTTTTTCTTTTGAATGTGTTACAAATGAAAGAAAAAATAAGGAAAGTTTTTTTGTTTTGAATGTGCTACAAATGAAGGAAAAAATAAGGAAAGTTTTTTTTTTTGAATGTGTTACAAATGAAAGAAAAAATAAGGAAAGTTTTTTTTTTGAATGTGTTACAAATGAAAGAAAAAATAAGGAAAGTTTTTTTTTTGAATGTGCTACAAATGAAGGAAAATTAAGGAAAGTTTTTTTGTTTTGAATGTGTTACAAATGAAAGAAAAAATAAGGAAAGTTTTTTTGTTTTGAATGTGCTACAAATGAAGGAAAAAATAAGGAAAGTTTTTTTTTTGAATGTGTTACAAATGAAAGAAAAAATAAGGAAAGTTTTTTTTTTGAATGTGCTACAAATGAAGGAAAAAATAAGGAAAGTTTTTTTGTTTTGAATGTGTTACAAATGAAAGAAAAAATAAGGAAAGTTTTTTTGTTTTGAATGTGCTACAAATGAAGGAAAAAATAAGGAAAGTTTTTTTTTTGAATGTGTTACAAATGAAAAAAAAATAAGGAAAGTTTTTTTGTTTTGAATGTGCTACAAATGAAGGAAAAAATAAGGAAAGTTTTTTTGTTTTGAATGTGCTACAAATGAAAGAAAAAATAAGGAAAGTTTTTTTTTTTTGAATGTGTTACAAATGAAAGAAAAAATAAGGAAAGTTTTTTTTTTGAATGTGCTACAAATGAAGGAAAAAATAAGGAAAGTTTTTTTCTTTTGAATGTGCTACAAATGAAGGAAAAAATAAGGAAAGTTTTTTTTTTTTTTTAATGTGTTATAAATGAAGGAAAAAATAAGGAAAGTTTTTTTTTTTGAATGTGTTACAAATGAAAGAAAAAATAAGGAAAGTTTTTTTTTTGAATGTGCTACAAATGAAGGAAAAAATAAGGAAAGTTTTTTTTTTTTTTTAATGTGTTATAAATGAAGGAAAAAATAAGGAAAGTTTTTTTGTTTTGAATGTGTTACAAATGAAAGAAAAAATAAGGAAAGTTTTTTTGTTTTGAATGCGCTACAAATGAAGGAAAAAATAAGTAAAGTTTTTTTTTTGAATGTGTTACAAATGAAAGAAAAAATAAGGAAAGTTTTTTTTTTGAATGTGTTACAAATGAAAGAAAAAATAAGGAAAGTTTTTTTTTTGAATGTGTTACAAAAGAAAGAAAAAATAAGGAAAGTTTTTTTTTTGAATGTGTTACAAATGAAGGAAAAAATAATGAAAGTTTTTTTTTTTTGAATGTGTTACAAATGAAAGAAAAAATAAGGAAAGTTTTTTTTTTGAATGTGCTACAAATGAAGGAAAAAATAAGGAAAGTTTTTTTGTTTTGAATGTGCTACAAATGAAAGAAAAAATAAGGAAAGTTTTTTTTTTTTGAATGTGCTACAAATGAAGGAAAAAATAAGGAAAGTTTTTTTTTGAATGTGTTACAAATGAAAGAAAAAATAAGGAAAGTTTTTTTTTTGAATGTGCTACAAATGAAAGAAAAAATAAGGAAAGTTTTTTTTTTGAATGTGCTACAAATGAAGGAAAAAATAAGGAAAGTTTTTTTTTTTTTTAATGTGTTATAAATGAAGGAAAAAATAAGGAAAGTTTTTTTTTTGAATGTGCTACAAATGAAGGAAAAAATAAGGAAAGTTTTTTTTTTGAATGTGTTACAAATGAAAGAAAAAATAAGGAAAGTTTTTTTTTTGAATGTGCTACAAATGAAGGAAAAAATAAGGAAAGTTTTTTGTTTTTTTTAATGTGTTATAAATGAAGGAAAAAATAAGGAAAGTTTTTTTGTTTTGAATGTGCTACAAATGAAAGAAAAAATAAGGAAAGTTTTTTTTTTTTGAATGTGTTACAAATGAAGGAAAAAATAAGGAAAGTTTTTTTTTTGAATGTGTTACAAATGAAAGAAAAAAAAAGGAAAGTTTTTTTTTTGAATGTGCTACAAATGAAAGAAAAAATAAGGAAAGTTTTTTTTTTGAATGTGCTACAAATGAAGGAAAAAATAAGGAAAGTTTTTTTGTTTTGAATGTGCTACAAATGAAAGAAAAAATAAGGAAAGTTTTTTTTTTTTGAATGTGTTACAAATGAAAGAAAAAATAAGGAAAGTTTTTTTTTTGAATGTGCTACAAATGAAGGAAAAAATAAGGAAAGTTTTTTTCTTTTGAATGTGTTACAAATGAAAGAAAAAATAAGGAAAGTTTTTTTGTTTTGAATGTGCTACAAATGAAGGAAAAAATAAGGAAAGTTTTTTTTTTTGAATGTGTTACAAATGAAAGAAAAAATAAGGAAAGTTTTTTTTTTGAATGTGTTACAAATGAAAGAAAAAATAAGGAAAGTTTTTTTTTTGAATGTGCTACAAATGAAGGAAAATTAAGGAAAGTTTTTTTGTTTTGAATGTGTTACAAATGAAAGAAAAAATAAGGCAAGTTTTTTTGTTTTGAATGTGCTACAAATGAAGGAAAAAATAAGGAAAGTTTTTTTTTTGAATGTGTTACAAATGAAAGAAAAAATAAGGAAAGTTTTTTTTTTGAATGTGCTACAAATGAAGGAAAAAATAAGGAAAGTTTTTTTGTTTTGAATGTGTTATAAATGAAAGAAAAAATAAGGAAAGTTTTTTTGTTTTGAATGTGCTACAAATGAAGGAAAAAATAAGGAAAGTTTTTTTTTTGAATGTGTTACAAATGAAAAAAAAATAAGGAAAGTTTTTTTGTTTTGAATGTGCTACAAATGAAGGAAAAAATAAGGAAAGTTTTTTTGTTTTGAATGTGCTACAAATGAAAGAAAAAATAAGGAAAGTTTTTTTTTTTTGAATGTGTTACAAATGAAAGAAAAAATAAGGAAAGTTTTTTTTTTGAATGTGCTACAAATGAAGGAAAAAATAAGGAAAGTTTTTTTCTTTTGAATGTGCTACAAATGAAGGAAAAAATAAGGAAAGTTTTTTTTTTTTTTTAATGTGTTATAAATGAAGGAAAAAATAAGGAAAGTTTTTTTTTTTGAATGTGTTACAAATGAAAGAAAAAATAAGGAAAGTTTTTTTTTTGAATGTGCTACAAATGAAGGAAAAAATAAGGAAAGTTTTTTTTTTTTTTTAATGTGTTATAAATGAAGGAAAAAATAAGGAAAGTTTTTTTGTTTTGAATGTGTTACAAATGAAAGAAAAAATAAGGAAAGTTTTTTTGTTTTGAATGTGCTACAAATGAAGGAAAAAATAAGTAAAGTTTTTTTTTTGAATGTGTTACAAATGAAAGAAAAAATAAGGAAAGTTTTTTTTTTGAATGTGTTACAAATGAAAGAAAAAATAAGGAAAGTTTTTTTTTTGAATGTGTTACAAATGAAAGAAAAAATAAGGAAAGTTTTTTTTTTGAATGTGTTACAAATGAAGGAAAAAATAATGAAAGTTTTTTTTTTTTGAATGTGTTACAAATGAAAGAAAAAATAAGGAAAGTTTTTTTTTTGAATGTGCTACAAATGAAGGAAAAAATAAGGAAAGTTTTTTTGTTTTGAATGTGCTACAAATGAAAGAAAAAATAAGGAAAGTTTTTTTTTTGAATGTGTTACAAATGAAAGAAAAAATAAGGAAAGTTTTTTTTTTGAATGTGTTACAAATGAAAGAAAAAATAAGGAAAGTTTTTTTTTTGAATGTGTTACAAATGAAAGAAAAAAAAAGGAAAGTTTTTTTTTTTTTTTAATGTGTTATAAATGAAGGAAAAAATAAGGAAATTTTTTTTTTTTGAATGTGTTACAAATGAAAGAAAAAATAAGGAAAGTTTTTTTTTTGAATGTGTTACAAATGAAAGAAAAAATAAGGAAAGTTTTTTTTTTGAATGTGTTACAAATGAAAGAAAAAATAAGGAAAGTTTTTTTTTTGAATGTGCTACAAATGAAGGAAAAAATAAGGAAAGTTTTTTTTTTTTTTTAATGTGTTATAAATGAAGGAAAAAATAAGGAAAGTTTTTTTGTTTTGAATGTGTTACAAATGAAAGAAAAAATAAGGAAAGTTTTTTTGTTTTGAATGTGCTACAAATGAAGGAAAAAATAAGGAAAGTTTTTTTTTTGAATGTGTTACAAATGAAAGAAAAAATAAGGAAAGTTTTTTTTTTGAATGTGTTACAAATGAAAGAAAAAATAAGGAAAGTTTTTTTTTTGAATGTGTTACAAATGAAAGAAAAAATAAGGAAAGTTTTTTTTTTGAATGTGTTACAAATGAAAGAAAAAATAAGGAAAGTTTTTTTTTTGAATGTGTTACAAATGAAGGAAAAAATAAGGAAAGTTTTTTTTTTGAATGTGTTACAAATGAAGGAAAAAATAATGAAAGTTTTTTTTTTTTGAATGTGTTACAAATGAAAGAAAAAATAAGGAAAGTTTTTTTTTTGAATGTGCTACAAATGAAGGAAAAAATAAGGAAAGTTTTTTTGTTTTGAATGTGCTACAAATGAAAGAAAAAATAAGGAAAGTTTTTTTTTTTTTAATGTGCTACAAATGAAGGAAAAAATAAGGAAAGTTTTTTTTTGAATGTGTTACAAATGAAAGAAAAAATAAGGAAAGTTTTTTTTTTGAATGTGCTACAAATAAAAGAAAAAATAAGGAAAGTTTTTTTTTTGAATGTGCTACAAATGAAGGAAAAAATAAGGAAAGTTTTTTTTTTTTTTAATGTGTTATAAATGAAGGAAAAAATAAGGAAAGTTTTTTTTTTTGAATGTGCTACAAATGAAGGAAAAAATAAGGAAAGTTTTTTTTTTGAATGTGTTACAAATGAAAGAAAAAATAAGGAAAGTTTTTTTTTTGAATGTGCTACAAATGAAGGAAAAAATAAGGAAAGTTTTTTTTTTTTTTAATGTGTTATAAATGAAGGAAAAAATAAGGAAAGTTTTTTTGTTTTGAATGTGCTACAAATGAAAGAAAAAATAAGGAAAGTTTTTTTTTTTTGAATGTGTTACAAATGAAGGAAAAAATAAGGAAAGTTTTTTTTTTGAATGTGTTACAAATGAAAGAAAAAAAAAGGAAAGTTTTTTTTTTGAATGTGCTACAAATGAAAGAAAAAATAAGGAAAGTTTTTTTTTTGAATGTGTTACAAATGAAAGAAAAAATAAGGAAAGTTTTTTTTTTGAATGTGCTACAAATGAAGGAAAAAATAAGGAAAGTTTTTTTTTTTTTTTTAATGTGTTATAAATGAAGGAAAAAATAAGGAAAGTTTTTTTTTTTGAATGTGTTACAAATGAAAGAAAAAATAAGGAAAGTTTTTTTTTTGAATGTGTTACAAATGAAAGAAAAAATAAGGAAAGTTTTTTTTTTGAATGTGTTACAAATGAAAGAAAAAATAAGGAAAGTTTTTTTTTTGAATGTGCTACAAATGAAGGAAAAAATAAGGAAAGTTTTTTTTTTTTTTTAATGTGTTATAAATGAAGGAAAAAATAAGGAAAGTTTTTTTTTTTGAATGTGTTACAAATGAAAGAAAAAATAAGGAAAGTTTTTTTTTTGAATGTGCTACAAATGAAGGAAAAAATAAGGAAAGTTTTTTTGTTTTGAATGTGCTACAAATGAAGGAAAAAATAAGGAAAGTTTTTTTTTTGAATGTGTTACAAATGAAAGAAAAAATAAGGAAAGTTTTTTTTTTGAATGTGCTACAAATGAAGGAAAAAATAAGGAAAGTTTTTTTTTTGAATGTGTTACAAATGAAAGAAAAAATAAGGAAAGTTTTTTTTTTTAATGTGTTACAAATGAAGGAAAAAATAAGGAAAGTTTTTTTTTTTTGAATGTGTTACAAATGAAAGAAAAAATAAGGAAAGTTTTTTTTTTGAATGTGCTACAAATGAAGGAAAAAATAAGGAAAGTTTTTTTGTTTTGAATGTGCTACAAATGAAGGAAAAAATAAGGAAAGTTTTTTTTTTGAATGTGTTACAAATGAAAGAAAAAATAAGGAAAGTTTTTTTTTTGAATGTGTTACAAATGAAAGAAAAAATAAGGAAAGTTTTTTTTTTGAATGTGCTACAAATGAAGGAAAAAATAAGGAAAGTTTTTTTTTTTTTTTAATGTGTTATAAATGAAGGAAAAAATAAGGAAAGTTTTTTTGTTTTGAATGTGTTACAAATGAAAGAAAAAATAAGGAAAGTTTTTTTGTTTTGAATGTGCTACAAATGAAGGAAAAAATAAGGAAAGTTTTTTTTTTGAATGTGTTACAAATGAAAGAAAAAATAAGGAAAGTTTTTTTTTTGAATGTGTTACAAATGAAAGAAAAAATAAGGAAAGTTTTTTTTTTGAATGTGTTACAAATGAAAGAAAAAATAAGGAAAGTTTTTTTTTTGAATGTGTTACAAATGAAGGAAAAAATAATGAAAGTTTTTTTTTTTTGAATGTGTTACAAATGAAAGAAAAAATAAGGAAAGTTTTTTTTTTGAATGTGCTACAAATGAAGGAAAAAATAAGGAAAGTTTTTTTGTTTTGAATGTGCTACAAATGAAAGAAAAAATAAGGAAAGTTTTTTTTTTTTGAATGTGCTACAAATGAAGGAAAAAATAAGGAAAGTTTTTTTTTGAATGTGTTACAAATGAAAGAAAAAATAAGGAAAGTTTTTTTTTTGAATGTGCTACAAATGAAAGAAAAAATAAGGAAAGTTTTTTTTTGAATGTGCTACAAATGAAGGAAAAAATAAGGAAAGTTTTTTTTTTTTTTAATGTGTTATAAATGAAGGAAAAAATAAGGAAAGTTTTTTTTTTTGAATGTGCTACAAATGAAGGAAAAAATAAGGAAAGTTTTTTTTTTTAATGTGTTACAAATGAAAGAAAAAATAAGGAAAGTTTTTTTTTTGAATGTGCTACAAATGAAGGAAAAAATAAGGAAAGTTTTTTTTTTTTTTTAATGTGTTATAAATGAAGGAAAAAATAAGGAAAGTTTTTTTGTTTTGAATGTGCTACAAATGAAAGAAAAAATAAGGAAAGTTTTTTTTTTTTGAATGTGTTACAAATGAAGGAAAAAATAAGGAAAGTTTTTTTTTTGAATGTGTTACAAATGAAAGAAAAAAAAAGGAAAGTTTTTTTTTTGAATGTGCTACAAATGAAAGAAAAAATAAGGAAAGTTTTTTTTTTGAATGTGTTACAAATGAAAGAAAAAATAAGGAAAGTTTTTTTTTTGAATGTGCTACAAATGAAGGAAAAAATAAGGAAAGTTTTTTTTTTTTTTTAATCTGTTATAAATGAAGGAAAAAATAAGGAAAGTTTTTTTTTTTGAATGTGTTACAAATGAAAGAAAAAATAAGGAAAGTTTTTTTTTTGAATGTGTTACAAATGAAAGAAAAAATAAGGAAAGTTTTTTTTTTGAATGTGTTACAAATGAAAGAAAAAATAAGGAAAGTTTTTTTTTTGAATGTGCTACAAATGAAGGAAGAAATAAGGAAAGTTTTTTTTTTTTTTTAATGTGTTATAAATGAAGGAAAAAATAAGGAAAGTTTTTTTTTTTGAATGTGTTACAAATGAAAGAAAAAATAAGGAAAGTTTTTTTTTTGAATGTGCTACAAATGAAGGAAAAAATAAGGAAAGTTTTTTTGTTTTGAATGTGCTACAAATGAAGGAAAAAATAAGGAAAGTTTTTTTTTTGAATGTGTTACAAATGAAAGAAAAAATAAGGAAAGTTTTTTTTTTTGAATGTGCTACAAATGAAGGAAAAAATAAGGAAAGTTTTTTTTTTGAATGTGTTACAAATGAAAGAAAAAATAAGGAAAGTTTTTTTTTTTAATGTGTTACAAATGAAGGAAAAAATAAGGAAAGTTTTTTTTTTTTGAATGTGTTACAAATGAAAGAAAAAATAAG
Source organism: Sepioteuthis lessoniana (assembly GCA_963585895.1). Classification (NCBI taxonomy): domain Eukaryota; kingdom Metazoa; phylum Mollusca; class Cephalopoda; order Myopsida; family Loliginidae; genus Sepioteuthis; species Sepioteuthis lessoniana. Next base: position 16,593,112 of record OY757929.1, read on the forward strand.
GAAAGTTTTTTTTTTGAATGTGCTACAAATGAAGGAAAAAATAAGGAAAGTTTTTTTGTTTTGAATGTGCTTCAAATGAAGGAAAAAATAAGGAAAGTTTTTTTTTTGAATGTGTTACAAATGAAAGAAAAAATAAGGAAAGTTTTTTTGTTTTGAATGTGCTACAAATGAAGGAAAAAATAAGGAAAGTTTTTTTTTTGAATGTGTTACAAATGAAAGAAAAAATAAGGAAAGTTTTTTTTTTTGAATGTGCTACAAATGAAGGAAAAAATAAGGAAAGTTTTTTTTTTGAATGTGTTACAAATGAAAGAAAAAATAAGGAAAGTTTTTTTTTTTAATGTGTTACAAATGAAGGAAAAAATAAGGAAAGTTTTTTTTTTTTGAATGTGTTACAAATGAAAGAAAAAATAAGGAAAGTTTTTTTTTTGAATGTGCTACAAATGAAGGAAAAAATAAGGAAAGTTTTTTTGTTTTGAATGTGCTACAAATGAAGGAAAAAATAAGGAAAGTTTTTTTTTTGAATGTGTTACAAATGAAAGAAAAAATAAGGAAAGTTTTTTTGTTTTGAATGTGCTACAAATGAAGGAAAAAATAAGGAAAGTTTTTTTTTTTTTTTAATGTGTTATAAATGAAGGAAAAAATAAGGAAAGTTTTTTTTTTTGAATGTGTTACAAATGAAAGAAAAAATAAGGAAAGTTTTTTTTTTGAATGTGCTACAAATGAAGGAAAAAATAAGGAAAGTTTTTTTGTTTTGAATGTGCTACAAATGAAGGAAAAAATAAGGAAAGTTTTTTTGTTTTGAATGTGCTACAAATGAAAGAAAAAATAAGGAAAGTTTTTTTTTTTTGAATGTGTTACAAATGAAAGAAAAAATAAGGAAAGTTTTTTTGTTTTGAATGTGCTACAAATGAAGGAAAAAATAAGGAAAGTTTTTTTGTTTTGAATGTGTTACAAATGAAAGAAAAAATAAGGAAAGTTTTTTTGTTTTGAATGTGCTACAAATGAAGGAAAAAATAAGGAAAGTTTTTTTTTTGAATGTGTTACAAATGAAAAAAAAAATAAGGAAAGTTTTTTTGTTTTGAATGTGCTACAAATGAAGGAAAAAATAAGGAAAGTTTTTTTGTTTTGAATGTGCTACAAATGAAAGAAAAAATAAGGAAAGTTTTTTTTTTTTGAATGTGTTACAAATGAAAGAAAAAATAAGGAAAGTTTTTTTTTTGAATGTGCTACAAATGAAGGAAAAAATAAGGAAAGTTTTTTTGTTTTGAATGTGTTACAAATGAAAGAAAAAATAAGGAAAGTTTTTTTGTTTTGAATGTGCTACAAATGAAGGAAAAAATAAGGAAAGTTTTTTTTTTTGAATGTGTTACAAATGAAAGAAAAAATAAGGAAAGTTTTTTTTTTGAATGTGTTACAAATGAAAGAAAAAATAAGGAAAGTTTTTTTTTTGAATGTGTTACAAATGAAAGAAAAAATAAGGAAAGTTTTTTTTTTGAATGTGCTACAAATGAAGGAAAAAATAAGGAAAGTTTTTTTGTTTTGAATGTGTTACAAATGAAAGAAAAAATAAGGAAAGTTTTTTTGTTTTGAATGTGCTACAAATGAAGGAAAAAATAAGGAAAGTTTTTTTTTTGAATGTGTTACAAATGAAAGAAAAAATAAGGAAAGTTTTTTTTTTGAATGTGTTACAAATGAAAGAAAAAATAAGGAAAGTTTTTTTTTTGAATGTGTTACAAATGAAAGAAAAAATAAGGAAAGTTTTTTTTTTGAATGTGTTACAAATGAAAGAAAAAATAAGGAAAGTTTTTTTTTTGAATGTGTTACAAATGAAGGAAAAAATAAGGAAAGTTTTTTTTTTGAATGTGTTACAAATGAAGGAAAAAATAAGGAAAGTTTTTTTTTTTTGAATGTGTTACAAATGAAAGAAAAAATAAGGAAAGTTTTTTTTTTGAATGTGCTACAAATGAAGGAAAAAATAAGGAAAGTTTTTTTGTTTTGAATGTGTTACAAATGAAAGAAAAAATAAGGAAAGTTTTTTTGTTTTGAATGTGCTACAAATGAAGGAAAAAATAAGGAAAGTTTTTTTTTTTGAATGTGTTACAAATGAAAGAAAAAATAAGGAAAGTTTTTTTTTTGAATGTGTTACAAATGAAAGAAAAAATAAGGAAAGTTTTTTTTTTGAATGTGTTACAAATGAAAGAAAAAATAAGGAAAGTTTTTTTTTTGAATGTGCTACAAATGAAGGAAAAAATAAGGAAAGTTTTTTTGTTTTGAATGTGTTACAAATGAAAGAAAAAATAAGGAAAGTTTTTTTGTTTTGAATGTGCTACAAATGAAGGAAAAAATAAGGAAAGTTTTTTTTTTGAATGTGTTACAAATGAAAGAAAAAATAAGGAAAGTTTTTTTTTTGAATGTGTTACAAATGAAAGAAAAAATAAGGAAAGTTTTTTTTTTGAATGTGTTACAAATGAAAGAAAAAATAAGGAAAGTTTTTTTTTTGAATGTGTTACAAATGAAAGAAAAAATAAGGAAAGTTTTTTTTTTGAATGTGTTACAAATGAAGGAAAAAATAAGGAAAGTTTTTTTTTTGAATGTGTTACAAATGAAGGAAAAAATAAGGAAAGTTTTTTTTTTGAATGTGTTACAAATGAAAGAAAGCACTTGGAACTGTTTCTTTATTGACTACTGCATCTGAACTTTTTCTTTACTGACCACTGCACTCAAAAGTGTTCTTTTACTAACACTGCTCCTGAACTATCTCGTTACAGACTGTTGCACTTTGAACTGTTTCTTTACTAACCACTGTGTCTGAACCATTTCTTTACTGACCACTGTACTCAGAATTGTTCTTTTACTGACAGCTGCACCTGAACTATCTCTTTACTGACCACTGGACTCAGAACTGTTTCTTTACTGACCACTGCATCTTAAGTGTTTCTTTACTGACCACTGTACTCAGAACTGTTTCTTTACTGACCACTGCATCTGAAGTGTTTCTTTACTGACCACTGCACTTAGAACTGTTTCTTTACTGACCACTGTACTCAGAACTGTTTCTTTACTGACAATTGCACCTGAACTATCTCTTTACTGACCACTGCACTCAGAACTGTTTCTTTACTGACCACTGCACCTGGAACCATTTCATAACATGAGAGTTGGTGAGTTTTCACTCCATGGACTGTCTTTTCAACTAAGACTCATAGCAAACCTATGTGTAAATCATTTGTAAATATCATTTTAATAAAACAGGTTTCTCTGTCTACATCAAATTCTTCTATAAATTTCCTAAAGCTTGCACTTTTCACCCACCTAAAAATATATGATTTCAGACCTATGTTCAAGTTTGAAGCACTCTGTTTGATTTGCCATCATTTTGAATAGCCTCAAAACAAATATTTTCATAAATCTATACCACTCAAAGCCAATTGACAGTAACTTTGCTTATAAACAAATTTATATAGCCTATGGAATATATCCACCTAACCTAATTGATATTAGATTTGGTTATAAATAAATGAATATCTTTGAAATGGGTTAATGATTCCTGTAACAAAAAGTGAAGTATTTCCATTTGCTAGGTTTTGCTTGAGTTGTTTTGCATGCATATATTTACGATGACTTGCTATAATATTTATGTACAATGTGAACATCACATTTGAATATATGATTTTTTTTAGTTTATAATATTGCTTTCACTTCACTTGGCATTACTTAAATGCTTCCTATTACATTCTATTTATATTTATGTATAGAAAATGACAGCAATAATATTTCACTCACTTATAAGGGATATTTTTTGTAAAAGTATGTATTCACCTCACTCCCATTCGACCTTATATTCATAAGTTGGAAATATCAACCTCATCTCCAGTCCGTTTGGCTGGGGCTGCAGAGGAGTAAGACGCCCCAACATGTGTCCTGGATATGACATTAAACTATATAATGGTGAGGCTCCAGCCTTGGAGATTTAGTGAATGTGGAGTATCTCTTGATTGCCATTGCTCCTACGTTCACTCTGACCCAGAGTGGTAGCACCTGATAGGGTTCTGTCTATGAGTCAAATATATTTATTCTTAAACTGACCTTACCATAAAATAACCCAAGGATTGACATGCATTAAAACTAACCAATCAACTGCTTACAAATTATTACTATTTGACAAGATTATTTGAAACCATATAATTGTGTGCAAATTATCTATATTAACAACATGAAGCTATAATTATTCACAAATGATTATCAAATAGAAATTTGCTTAAAACATAATTGCTTGTAAAATTGACTGACTTTAGCATTAAATTATTCTAAAAGAGTTGACATGCCATAAAACCAACTAAATCTATGTAGATCCTGGAAGTACCAATAAGTTAACTCATATACTCCTTATAATACTAGATATTTATACAATAATATCCAATTGTACTTCAAATTCAAATTGATTCCAAACAACAGATTTATGTTGGGTTTTGTGATGTCTTCCTAAGAGTATAAATTTTGAATCTGTTTCGGCCACATTTTCATTTACTTGAAAATCAAATTATGTTAGACAAGAAGTCAATACTGAGTTAAATTGACAAAACAAGAAAAAAACAAAAACAGATTTTCTTTATAAAAGAATTTTTTTAATAACTTCAATGTATTCATTTTAGATAAACTGAAATAAGGAATTAAATATTTCAAAATGGTAGCCATAATTTAAAACAAATATGATAACAAAAAACCAGAATGTACATTGCATTTTAAAACCCAATCAATAAAAACAATGTTTTTCTTTGTAAAGTCAGCATTTTTTTTTTACTTTAAATCTTTTTTATTTTTTCTTCACTGATGAAAAAAATATTTGAGTGTTTATTTTTTTTCATCCATCAAATAGGCAATGTATTGGAATATTTTTCATATATTGTCATTAGTATTGTCTCTGAAAAAAAAAACATGGTGCAACAATGCACTGTTTCTCCCTTAGGAAAGAAAAATTATTCAATTCAAATTTAGAAATAAAAATAGCATAAAGAAAGAAAAATTTTAAAAGAAGAAAAGAAGGAAATTGAATGAAAAATAACAACATAATAGAAATAAGGAAGAAAGAAGAAAAGCAGGGAAAAGGAATAAATAAAAAAATAGACATTTAAAACATAAAAAAGAAAGAAAGAACCAAGTGAATAAAGGAATAAAATTGAGTTTGGTACAAGAAAGAAAAAGAAAAGAATGGAAGAGATCTTGATATTGCTTCAGAATATTGTAAGTAAAGTTACCGACCGTAGTCGAGGGCAACCAGAAGGCTCCCTTTTCAATAGCTACTACACCAAGATGTAGGGGAGGGCGCTACTCCTTACCCTGGATTGCTTCACTTTACCCTGGATACGTAACTTATATTGCTGAGTGTTAAGCAAGGATGTATCAAGTACCATTTTTAAAGTCTTTGGTATGATGCAACCTAGGATTGAACCCAGGAATCGTTGGCAAACACTTTACCCTCTAGGCCAGTGAGCCAGTTTACTTCAGAATATACTTCAACATTAAACATAGTAACTAGATAAAAATGTCTGCCCTTTTCATTTTTTTTTTTTTGTTCCATCTTCCATTCCATAATGACTTGCCCACATGCAAGCATTTGCCATTCAAAGAAACATTATCTTGCTACAAGAAGAGATTAATATCTAATTGAACCAACATATTGCCTATTCAATAACAGATAGGAGAATAAAAATAATTACTTTATAGACTTGTTCTCTACATTAAAATAGTTTTAAATCATAACTCTGTAAATTACTATGGATATGTGACCAGTAGAAATTTCATGGTGTATTTTGGCTCTCTAGTTAGCTGTTATTCGTGATAATCTATCTGCAAGTATTCATTGGTTATGAAGAGCAGAAATTTTTATTCTCTTAGAAATAAAACGGAATCAGAATGTCTTTATAATACGGAAAAAAAATCACATTATTTACCCTTTAGCCTGTTAATTATGTATATTTACGAGAAAACCTACCTAGCATTATCAGCCATATTGTCAGCAGGGCTTAAAGTACACTGACTCTATCCCATGCAGAGGAGCAAGACCCCCCCCAAAAAAAGAGGTATTCTGGGTGTGACACCTAACTACATCTGATGGTGAGGCTCTAGTTCTAGAGATCATTGCCGTTACTCCCAAGTTCACTCTGACTTGGAATGATGGTACCTGTTAGGGTCCCATCTATTGATCAAACAGATTTGTTTCAAAATTATTTGCATTTGATAGGACCATGTGCCAATAAAAATAAACTACAAATGTAGAAATGGGCAAACAATGAATGTGGTTTCCTAATATCAAGGCATAAAATAACCTTAGATTGATCTTAATGGCATGTCACCACATGCCATTAAGATCAATCAACATTGCCTAGGTGGAGGGAATAACATTATATACAACGGTGTTGTAAGAAATGTTTTCTATAATAAATTTCTTGTAAATTAATTTATTTTATTTTTACTTTGAAGTAGATCTTGGTAAAATCTATATGGAAATAATAATATATATTAAATAATCTATATTGAAATTGGTACTCATGATGTAATGGTTGACATCACAGGAAATAAGCATGGCGACCTGAGTTCAAATCCTGGATGAGACTGTTTGCATTTCATATAGTGGTAATCATATTTACCAACCCCTCCGCTCGGGCAGGATATGATACAAGGTCAATTTTTAAGCAGAGTTTAACAGGTTTGAATTCAGAGTTTTCCTTCTCCTAGACTAGGATGAAGAACCTAGTTTGTCCTACTATTTACCCATAGCTGGAGGGAGAATAATTGGATTCATACCTTTTCCAAGGGTATTAGTGCTATGTGATATGCAATCAGTCTCGTCCAGGATTTGAACTTGTGTTGCCATGTCCATTTCCTACAACAATAACCATTATACCACAGGCACCATATAGTGGTAATACCCTTAGAAAAGCAGTGCATCCAGCTATTCTGCTTTCAGCTATGGGTAAATAGTAGGGTAGACTAGCCCTTTTAACCTTAGCATCGCAACCAGACTAGAAGGAAAACACTGAATTTAAACCTGCTAAACTCCACTTGGAAAAAAATTAACCTTGTGTCACATCCTGCTTGTATGGAAGGGTTAATGAATATTTATTGAAATATTTTATGAGGCTCATTAGATAAGTTTCCAGACTTTTTTCATATGGGCACTTTTATTGATAGTTTACACATGAAACTCTAATCCACTTCGAAGTAATCTCCTCCAGCTGCAACTCACTTGTTGTACCATTCAAACAACTGCTGGAAGGCACCATGGAAGTCCTCTTTTGTGAGTGTGTCAATGACCTTCATCACAGCCTCTTTCATCTTCTTGATTGTCTCTGAGCTTAGGGAATAAGCAAAAGCCACAGGGAGCAACGTCTGGACTATAGGGACGGTAAGGAACTGTCTTGATGCCCATGTTGGTCAAATAGTCTGTGACAAGGATGAAGTTGTGGACTGGTGCATTATCCTGATGGAAATGCCACTGACCCGATTTGAAGAGTGCTGGCCTCTTCTGACGGAATCTCTTCCTGAACTCCCTTAAAACCTCAACATAGTAACCCTAACCCTAAGCCTAACCCTTTGGCCTATCAACTCTGGTGTATTGACTTCCTTACTCCTCCCACACCTCTCATCATCCCTCACAGACTCCCTGCCTTCTTTGAATCTCTTATGCCACTCAAAAACTCATGCTCAATTCATGCAAGATGGTCAAAAAGCAGTCTGGAGTATTCCATACGTTTCTGTGGTATTTTTTCCAAGTTTAAAACAGAATTTTATCACATATCGTTCTTCTACAGTGTTCTCATGTCCAGATTGCATTTTTGAAATTTACCAGCTGTGACAATCAGGCTTTAGTAGGGTGTATTCCGATTGCTGCTGTAGCTGTTCATTTAAACCTGAAATCATAAAAATTGGTCTGTGATCTCATAAGATGTATAGCAATAACATACTGAATTTTCAAGAGTCTATGACAATTTTAAATGCCTGTACAAAAAAGTCTGGAAACTTATTGAAGACACCACGTACATTGTTTATTTATAAACAACAAAAAAAATTATTTAATTGGTTCTTTTCTTTGATCTGATTCGTCACTTTTTTAAGCAAAGCAACATTAATATACTACTTACTTGTTTTTGGTCTTAATTTGATTTTTAAACACAAAGGAATTAATTGTTGTGATGTATGTAAGATCTGAAAATTTTCCAAGTTGAGATAAGCAAATAGGTACTATTTGGTTATAACTAAAATGACTTGAAATTAATAATGAAATAATTTGTGACTATATTTGTTTCCTAAAATACATTATTTGTTTAAAATTTAATGTTAAAACTAGAAGGGCTACTCAGTGTTGTTCTTGTAGAGGGAATAAGAAATATACCTTGTAATATATTTCTTCTGAATTAATTCACTTTATTTCATTCGTTTATTTTAACTTAAAAGTTAATCTTTGTAAAAACTTTATCAAATAGTTTTGTGAAAATGTAAAGCATTTTGAATTTAAAAATATTTTATTTTAACGAATTTTTCATTTTAGGATTTAGGAAAAATTTTCAGTTTGCTGTTGTGATACTTTTCAAAAAATTTTTTTTAATGTTTTTTGAGGATTTATCTTTATAAGAAACAAGTATTTTCCCTTGCAGGAAATCTCTTTTTTTTTTCTTTTTTTTTTTTAGAAAAACAATATTTGACTTAATTTTTTTCGAGTAAAAACTTTTTAAAAATTCTGAAAATGAAATTAATTATCAACACATAATTAAGAAAAATTAAGAAAATGTGAACAATAAGAGTGAAGTCCCTGTTACTTAGTGACTAATATGCTGAACTACGACATCATAGTAAGCGAATTCAAACTTCTGTCATACTACTGCATTCACTTTTAGACTAATACCCTTGGCAAAGGTATTAACCCTTTATCCCTCCAGCTATGGGTTAAGTAGTTTCACTGCCGTTTTTTCAAAAAGGGTGGCTTTGGCTTCAAATAACCTATGAAGGTTGATATGCCAATAAATAAAAAAAAAACAAAACAAAACAATAAGAAATGATCTTTTGTGCAGAATACTAGAGTGAATCAATATTTTGCAATATTTTAATTGTGCATGTTATATCACATACAAAATTTTAGTAATACATGCTATATAACATAGTCAATATTTTAGTAATACATGCTACATCACATACAATATTTTAATAATACATGCTATATCACATACAATATTTTAGTAATACATGCTATATCACATACAATAATTTAGTAATACATGCTACATTAGATACAATATTTTAGTAATACATGCAATATCACATAGTCAATATTTTATTAATGCATGCTATATCACATAGTCAATATTTAAGTAATACATGCGATATCACATCGTCACTATTTTAGTAATACATGCTATATCACATCATCAATATTTTAGTAATACATGTTATATCACATAGTCAATACTTAAGTAATACATGCGATATCACCTAGTCAATATTACAGTAATACATGCTATATCACATAGTCAATATTTTAGTAATACATGCTACATCACATACAATATTTTAATAATACATGCTATATCACATACAATAATTTAGTAATACATGCTACATTAGATACAATATTTTAGTAATACATGCAATATCACATAGTCAATATTTTATTAATGCATGCTATATCACATAGTCACTATTTTAGTAATACATGCTATATCACATCGTCAATATTTAAGTAATACATGCTATATCACATCGTCAATATTACAGTAATACATGCTATATCACATAGTCAATATTTTAGTAATACATGCTATATCACCTAGCCAAAGTTGTTCAAACCATAGTTGAAGAAATTTTATTTTAGTTTATCTGTTTAATCTATTGTGTTGTTGTTTATTTAAACAAATTTTAATCCTGAAATTAGTTCGTTTTCATGTAACATATCCATTAGAGATGTTTCTTCGGTATCCATCATTCCTTTCTTAGTTGGACAGAGAACTTTTCAGCACTCCTTATGTTTTAATGGTATTTTTCCAAATTATCATAGTTATATGTGATTAGTGAATATCAATCTATATATATATATATATATATATATATATATATATTAGAAGGGCTACCCATTATTGCCCTGTTAGATGCTATAAGATTATGTAGAATAATATAGTAAATATTTTCACTCTTGATTTGCTTTCGAAAAAGTGAAAGACAAATGAGATGATTGTCATGATATGTGTAAGATCTGAAAATTTTCCAAGTTAGGATAGCCCAAAAGTACCCATAATTCACCTTCCAGTAGCTGAATTAACCTGAAACTAATTTCACCATCCACGCAAATCTAGAAGTACCTTATCATAGAATATTCTATACAACATTTACTCAATAATTCAATTACGAGTAAACAGTCATGAAGATTTCATATTATAATATTATAATATATATTGATATTATTTATTATATTAATATTATAATCGACATTTACATAATAAAAAACAACCTCCTCTTTAAATTTTCTGCCCTGTCAGCCACTCTTGAAATATTCTAATGGATGAAATGCTGCCCCCAACCACCAAAATGTGGTATCTTAGGTTTGACAATATGATGTGGCTTCAGTTTTGGGAAGTGTGGAGTATCCCTTCATTCCTATTACTCGCAGGTCTTCTGTGACCAACAGCAGTAATAATTTTATGTTCCCATCTATGGACCAAATAGATCTGTTTAAAAATTTTTGTATTTGATAGGAATATTTGATACCATATAGCTCGATTATTTGTATTAAGAATAGGTACATGAAGCTATAATTGTTTATTCAGGCTTATTACTTAAAACCATATAACTCTGTGTAAACAAATGACTCTTATTAGATATAGATAATTACTTGAAACTATATAATTATTAGTATTAGATAGGAATACTTGAAACAGTACAACTGTGTGTAAACTATTTGTATTAGAAATACTTGATATCATACAACCGTGTGCAAAAACTTTTAAGAAACTAGCCCATTCGGTTAGGGCCGTAGAAAAATGCCAACTGTATCTCTACAGAGAGGTTAAATCTGTCCTAAATGCATGTCCTGTATATGACACTAAATGGTGACACTCCAGTCCTGACGATTTGTGGACTGTAGAATACCCCTTCATTGCCATTACTCTCAGGTCCATTCTGACCTAAAGTGATTGTTAAGGCATGCAAGTTATCTCCCCTGATACTCTTGAGAAGAGAGGGAAATTATTCGAGGACCGGTAGTAAACAAACGGCCATATTGGTTTATGTGAGAGTGGGAGAAGGACGGGTGTGAAAAAGTGTCTCCGTATGCAGAGTGTTGTAGTCTGAGTTCTTTGTTTTTAACAGTGATAATACCAGTTAGGGTGCCATTTATGGGTTAAATAGAACTATTTATTCATTCAATATACTCAAAACCATTTAACTGTGTGCAAACAAATAATTAATATCAAATTGAATTACTAGTATTAGATAGTAATACTTGAAACCATTTAATGTCTTGTGTATGACATTAGACTACATCTGATGGTGAGACTCCAGTCTTGGAGTTTGGAGAATGTAGAGTACCCCTTTATTACCATTACTCTCAGGTCCACTCTGATCCAGAGTGGTAGTACCTGTTAAAGTCACATCTATGGGTCAAATAGAACAGTTCGATCTTTTACTAGAGATTATTGTTTATATTAAATAGAATTATTAGTGTTAAATCACAATATTTGAAACCATTTCACTATAATAATATATATATATATATATATTGATCCTTACCTTTTTTTTTTCATCATACAACGTGTGAAATCACGTGTGATACCCTGTCCTCATCAGCTGCCATCCAGGGGTGATAACACAGTTTCGGTAGCTCAAGGCGGTACTGCCACTCCTGGCACTACCAAGCAGCTTTTGCCACCGGACAGGGTATTAAGAAAATTATATATATATATATATATATATACGCCAGATCAACTAAGAGTAGAGACTACATTGGATGTTAATCTTCATTTTTTGTGTGCAGTTTATGATTTAAAAAAACAAACAAAAGAAAACACGTTTATCTTCGGACGTTGATGTTATTACACGTTTACAGTAACCATTTCTTATGTAATCACACAGGAATGGTGGTTCCACGTGTATTTCCTTCATGCTGAAAACTTCTCGCTTTCGACCAAATCCAACTTGATGCATATTGTGCTGCAGTCTGAAGACGATTTGAGGCAACTTTCAAACTGCAGCCAGTGATTCCTATTTTTGAAAGAAACAAAATGACTGAGTTTCCTATAAAACCATGACAACCAACCTCAATAGGAATCACATGGCATATCCAACCCTTTTCCACGCAGCTGGCACACAGTGTCTCATAGCAGTTCTTCTTCCACTTGTGTGCTTCCTCCCGGTTTTCTTCCCAAGGGACAGTCAATTCTATGAGGAGGACACTCTTCTTTGAATGTCCAGCCACTTTTTTGTTTGAATAATGTGAACTGGAAATTGTAGAGATGTCTTAAGATCCGCTGAAACTTTCCAGTCACTAGCTCCGTTCAGTAGCTTTATATTAGGATTTTTTGTTTCCTCACAGGACATTCACCTTCCTTGAGAAACTGAATTATGGGTTCCTTGGCTGTTATAGATTGCTGGTTTGCTGTCTCACATTGTGCTCTTAACAATTCTATTATCACCTCTAATACCTTGTTATGTTGCCATGTGTACATCTGAAGCGATTCTGGCCATGCAGATAGTACGTAGCGCAAAGTATCCCGATCCCTTTTACACGACAAGCACAGGTCCAAATTAGTATATCCCCATAATTTTAGGTTGGTCGCATTTGGTAAGAGATCATAATTAGAGCGAAGAAGGAATGATATTGCCAGTGGTTCAATTGCAATTAAGGATTTCCACTATAATTTAATTGGTTCGATATCATTCCATTTTGTCCAAGTACATTGTTTGGCCTGAGTAACAGCACTAGCTTTTCTTTGCTCTTCCTCAAACATCCTGACTTCTTCACTCACAATATCTCTTTTTCCTTTTGGGTCCATTTTGGAGAATACCTTTTTGCTTGTGCTACCTAGCCCAGCTCAATTGGTTGGAGTGACGCCTATGATGTCTTTGATTTGTAGGCTGCATTCCGCCTCCTAAGCGGCCTTAACAGCTGACCACTTCATACCTGATTTTATTTCTGGATACGCCTTCTTGATCTTGTCGGCTGAGTCCTTTATCATCATGTGAAGGTGTACTTTCCCAATTTTGAATTCTTCTACCAGTGAGGATATTGGGAGCTGTAGGTTTCCAGAATTGGTATATAAACCCACTTTCAAAAAACAAGGAGGAACTCCAAGTCACTTACGCAGGTATTTGTTGCTATACTGTTAAATCTGTTCAACGTGAGATATCGCAATCTCATGCATCTGTAAGGGCCACAAAAGACGGGGTAGCAGACTATGTTGGTAACACCAAGCCTTCATCTTTCTGGGTAGACCTTATAATGCTGAGTGTTAAGCAAGGTAGCGTCAAGTACCATTTTTTGAGTCTTTGATATGACTCAACCTGGGATTGAATCCAGGTCTCCTGGGCCATTGGTGAACACTCTAACCATTATGCCAATACTAGAATTAAAAAAATACTTTCTAAGTGCCACTCATCTTTGTTTGACTATTAACTTGTACAATGTCCTTGTGTTTTAAAAAAAAGCCAAAAGCTAAGGAGAAAGTGAAAAGGCTATGGGGTGATGACATTAACTGTAAAAGAAGAAAAATAAACAGCTATCAATAAAAGAATGCGTTGGTCAGTGTAGTAGTAATGCCACGAACAATCTTACTCCAAAGAAACAGAAGGTGTGCTCTTTCTGCTGCTGGCATGTGGAAATCAGAAGAAAAGGAAGCAAGAGGTATGACTTGTTTTATGGAGGAGAATGAGATAAGCCTACATGAAGTGGCAAGATTTGATGAAGATAAAAGAGACTAAGTTTGAAGTGGAAAACTGCAGCATTTTGCTGATTTCTGATTGATGCTCATCCATCAGTTCATTTTGCAAGTTAAGCAAGTTGACTAGCGTCCAAAAGGTTGATTCTTCTTCGACGAGACCTCTGAAACCAACTACAGTCAGGTAGGCAGAAATCAAAGTGCCAACAGGTTTTGACCCACAATCAAGTAATCAAACCCAGAGAACATATCACTGCAGTCTTTTTTTTTTTACATGTGAATGACTTGAACATATCAATAGTGTTTTTTTTTTGTGCAAGTTAACAATTCATTTCAGTCTGTTGTTTTTACAGAAAACTGCTTTGACATTTTAGAGCTTATCAAAGTGTGTGTTTTTTATGGCGCTTGTTTTTTCTTTAAAAGGTAAACCTGAAACCTTTGAAGTTCATTCTCTCTAACCTTTAGTTATTTATGTGGTCTAAACTATTTCAGATAGTTCATAATCATTTCTCCATTGAAAAAAAAAATAAAATAAAACCCATAAAAACAGTGAATGGAAAAGACAGTTAAACACAATGCTTGACCCATTTTGTTAACATAAGCAACACAATTATAGTAACATATGGTATGAACCCTTATATGTCAGCTGAAACTTTGGTGGTTTAGTGGTTCTGCTTTAAACCAGGACTTCTCAAAGTGGATCATTAGGACCCCTGGGGGTGTATAAAAGCTTAGAAGTCTATAGGAGTGAGGGTGAATTTACTAGTTTACATTTATACATGCCTTTACAACAGAATAAAAACTGTTGGATCATATTAACTAGTTGCCAGATATTGTAGACTGAGCAAATTGCCTAATTGGATGTGTTGTTGCATACATATGACCCTTTCAAAATATACAGCTCATTTAAATGAACAAATAACCTGACTCTAACTACTTGGGTTGCACTTTATGCTAATGCCCTTGAAAAAGGCATGTATCCATTCAGTGCTATCCTCATCTATGAGTAAAATTGTAGGACAACTAATCTAGGAAAAGGGAAAACTGAATTCAAAACTAGAAGTTGGAGCCCCTAAGCCTTGTTCTGGTAACTTCTGTAGTGACCTCAATGCCATTATCCTTCTTTTCAACAATATTGGCATTGTGAAGAGGAGAGACCTGCTACATGGTCAACTTTTATTCTTCCATATAATATATTTTATATACAATAAAGTAATGTTACTTTATTCACAGTACTTAATTTTGTCTTCAACCTTTACCATCCTGTCAGCCCAGTCAGCTGGAGCTATAAAATACGCTGAATGCATCTCTGCTGAGGCGTTATCCCCCCCAGCAACAAGTGTCCTGAATATGATACAAAACCATCTGATTGTGAGGCTCCATTTCAGGAGCTTTGGGAAATAGAGAGTATCCCTCTATTGTCATTACTCCTAGGTCCCTTCTGATCTGTTTTTGTTGTATCTGTTAGGGTCCTATCTATTGTAGTACCTGTTAGGGTCCTATCTATTTTAGTACCTGTTAGGCTCCTATCTATCTAAAATGTAGAGTATCCCTTTATTGCCATTACTCCCAGGTCCATTCTGATCTTTTGTTGTAGTACCTGTTAGGGTTCTATCTATCTATCTATCTATCTATCTATCTATCAGTCAAATAGAACTGTTTGATCATTTTCTCTACTTGACAGCAGTTAACTGTATGCTATCAAATTACTGTTAAATTGAATTATTGGTATTACATAACAATACTTACAACCATTCAACTGTGTGCAAATGAATAATGATGAATAGATTTATGAGTGTTAGATAACAATACTTGAAACCATTTAACTGTGTGCAAAGAAATGAGGTCTGGCTTGCTTAAAAATTGTTACCTACAAGCTATTCATTTATGAATCATATGAATTTGTTATTTATGTAAAACAGAATTTGACATAAAAAAAAAACCTCCAAGAGTTGTTATGCCATAAAATACAACCAAACAACCATAATTGTACCTGTACACTAATCAATCTTAGTCGACTATCAATCTGCTAGTGTGTCCTCGGTATGACCCTAAAACTGCACCTGGTGGGGGGGGGCAGTTTTGAAGCTCAGAGGAGAATAGAATCTGTACTACATTATCTTGCCGAGTCAGCTGGGGCTGTAGAATATACCAACTGCTTCTCTGCTGAGGGGTAAGACTCCCCAACGAGTGTCCTGGATATGACACTAAACAATCTGATGCTGAGGCTCCAGTAATGCTGGAGCTTTGGAGAATGTGGAGTACCCCTTCATTGCCATTGCTTGTAGGTCCACTCTGGCCCAGAGGAGTAACACCTGATAGGGTCCTATCAATGGGTCAAGAAGAACTAAACTATGAACTTATGCAAAACTGAATTGTTTGAAATAGAACTGTTTTGACATTTAACTGTGTGTAAACAAAAATATATACTTTAACTAAACTGAATTGTTTGAAACTCTTATCAAAATGACTTAATTTGGTGTTAAATGACCCAAAAAAGGTTGATATCCCATAAAACAACCAACCAGCCTTTACTACATCTTCATTATTTCCAAGTCTTATCTGACCTAGAGTGTAGTACCTGTAATTTTTAGATGGCAAAGCCAATAACACACCTCATACAACTCACTAGGGAATAAGGGGTACAAAAAATTACCTACTTACTGGGGATGGGATTCCACAGAACCCAGACCATTGTTGTCATGCTTAGGAAGAGGAGGAAAGGATGACTTCAACATTGCCCACTTTCGTACAACCAGGCTCACTGCATGCACCCACTTTTTGTCAAATGTTATGCTATCCAAGCGTTTTTTATTGCATCTAATTTTGACTCTGAGCTGATACCTAAAGAACAAAATCAGATCACATTGAGAAAAGTTTGCACCATCATAAAATCCCTTCTTTCACATCTCCCAAATCATTCTGGCCACAGCTAGGATCGCAAGAAATACCACACGCTTCTCACCTCGATATGGAGGATCAACATTATCCATGATGTAACCAATATCGAGCAGCACAAACTATTTGGGATCAATGCAGGCCATCCACTCCCCGACATGACTTCAAAACAGGCGAACACACTTGCAGAAGTAGAAGGTATGCAAAGTCATTTCTTCTAAGCCACTGTCGCAGCAGAGGCAGTCAGGCATGTCTGCCAAGCCTGCTTTGAAAGCCCAGTTGACAAGGGGCAACACATTCCATGCAAGCCGCCAGGTGAGTGAGAACTCAGAGTTGTTCAAGAAGCCTGAACCTGGCGCCCAATTCCACTGAGAGTGAACTTCCTCCAGCGACCAGCCAAGCCACTCCATGAGAGGATCCAAAGCAGAACCGACCACTAACTCCCAATACAGTTCCTTTTGAGACCAAGAAAGGTCACTGGATCCAAGAAGGTTATGGAAGGCATTACGACACTCGCAGGTGAACAGTACCCTAAGCTTACGATGACCTTCAGCTTTGGGACTGGACTCCAGGTGAGGAAAGGTCTCTCACTTTTTGTCCCCACACTATATCCCTCAACAAAGATCGGCCCAAGTAACCAGTGAGCCAGTGGCCCTCTAAATTAGACATCCCTAGACCCCCATTTTGAAGATGTTGTCACAGACCTGTCTACAAACTATGGCTTTCAACCACTCCAAAGTAATTTGGAGAGGGATTGTGTTAGCACCAGCTGGTGATCCTTACGCAGGGGAAGTATGGACAATTGATAAAGGATCAAGAGGAAGATATACATGGCGCACACCTCTGCCCAACCCTTTAAGGACAAAGGCCTTTGAAGCCAGGTAAACCAATGGTTGAACATATCCATCAGAATAGGGACAAACATGTGCAACATTCTCAAGTACACTTTGTAGAACAAACCATCCAGTCCTGGCGACTTGTTGAGGCTGACCTGCTTCAACGCATTACGGACTTTGCATTCAGTAACCAAACCCTTATAGCCAGCCGCTTTCACTTCCCCAAGATGGAGAAAGTTGGCTAAATAGCTGCAAAAGTCCTGAACCAGTCAAAGTGGTCATGGGAGTGCACCTGAAAGGCCCTGCGCATCTCACAATTCGACTGTAGCATGTGCCCATCCAGGTACTTGACGAACAAATCAATTAGCCATGTCCACATTTCCCACCCTAGGTGATTCAGATGAAACCTGTCAACCAAATTGTGCATGACCAGCAAGTCGATCAGGCTGCTATCACACCTATGCGACCCACTAGCACCCTGCCCAGCCTTATCTAATTTGTGATCAAGGATCGCATTCCAATCACCCACTAAAACTATCCATTTCAGATTGTCAAGAAATGGCTGCAACCATCAACCACCCGGAACTCAAAGCTTTTAACGGCAACATCAGCCACAACCAGCCAGCTCCTGTCATTTACAAAGACAAGACTGACACTCGCATTAAGGCTGTGTCCAACAAGAAGAGAGACCTCAGTGTTGCAGCTGCTGCCAAATACTGAAAAGACCACAAAGTCACCCTCCAGCACTCAATAGTCCTCTGCACAAGTAAAGTGAGTCTCCTGCACTGCAACAATTTTCAAACTGAGGTACAAGAGTTCACCAAGAAAGCGTGCACACTTGCTAAGATTCCTCAGTCCCCTCACATTCAAGCTGACCCACTTACCTATTCAGTGTTGACGATAGTCCAGAAATCCTTGGTGGTGAGAATACCAATGGCTTGCCTCAGAGAGCCAGTGCTGAGTTGAGTGGTAATTTGGCCATCCCTGGACACTCCTCCAACCTTCATTGGGTACTTACCTTTAGAGATCTATAAAAAGAAGGCTGAATGTAAATCGGGACCCATCCTGCACAAGAAGATTTTTTCCAAGGTGCGGTGCTCCAATTCCACCAGCCTTACGCCCATGTCAGTTAGTCTAGCCTTCTCCAGGAATTTCCACGTGCCCTGGGTTTGGCTGCCAGCTGAGCGAACGAAAGTAGTCATCATGGGTGCACTCCTAAAATTGAACAGATTCAAAACCTTTTTTTTCTTTACCTTTTCTAATTCCAGCAGTTGCTTGAGTGTCTTTCAGAGCTGGAAATCTGAAATTGCCTCCAGCTCTGTCGATCACTGAGCCACTGCTGCCTGTATTGAGTCCTTATATTCTGCTGACAAGACTGACTGGGTTCTGTGCCAGCTTTCAGAGTTCTGAGCTAGGCTGCATTATAACCTGTTTTCCAACTGTGTCCGGGTTACAGCTTGTGATAATTCAGGATGAAAGAGGGGAGAGTGAGAGAGTGTGAAAAGGCTTGGGTGGAGCAAGAGGAGGGCTGGTTGAATAGGTTGGATGAGTTTGTGGATGGGTTTCTTGTTGGTGGGGTGTTGTTCTTGAAAGGGGGGATTGTTGGGATTGTTCTAATTGTTCTTGCTGGGGTTGTTGTGGGGTTTGAGAATATTTTTAGCTCATGAGGCACAGAGTTTGTTATTTTTTTGCCTGGCCTTCTCCACTGTCCCTTCTTCTCTTTAAGTTCTGGGTTGTGTCCATTAGGGTTTCTGGATGTTCTTTGGTCTAGGAAATGTGATTTTACTAGGTGTTGTACCCACCAGTTTTTCTGCTTGTGGGGCCATGTTAATGGTATTGACTTCCAGTTCTTTTAATTGCTGTATGATGTCCATTTGTTTTTTGGGAGCCAACTATCGCAAGATGGCTGACCTGCTTGCAGTTCCAGCAGTGCGCCCACCTGCTCTCCACTACCACCATCATTTGCCTATCCTGGGAATATAATGTGTTCAGGATAGCCTGGAAACCTTCCCTATGGAAGCACAGCCAGAATACATTGTCTCTGTGTGCTCTCCCAGCAGTGCCTCAAAGTTGTCATCTCCTCCACTTTGCTGTAAGCACTTAAATAGGAGGCCACCATGTCTTCCAGAAGGTTCGCCAGGATATTGCAGATGGTTACATGGATCCTATGTGTACCCATGTATTCCAGTTGGAACCAGAAGAACTTTGTTGAAATGGAGCTCTCTGCCAGCTTAGCTGTCTGCTCTTTTGTTGGCAGCAGCACATCCCAAGTTGCGAAACTTCGTCTGCAGAAGTATTGTTCTGGAATGCCTGCTGGATGCATGAGCTGCCAATCTCCTTGTTTTAATGTTGACAACAATGACAAGCGAAATGATCCAGGGATCTAGGACTTTTGATATTTCGGGGATGGGCAAGATAACATTGCCCTGGAAATATGGGTCATACTTGCCCACCCTGTCCCTTTCATATTCCTCTGGGCTTTTTTTTATGGACTTTCTAGGAAGCTGCCATTGTTATGGGACTTGGATTTTCAATCGGCCTTTGTCCTGGTTGGATGGGATTAACTGAAGGACCTGTTTCTCCGGTCTTCAAGAGTGAAGAGACTGGAAGGGCTGGTCAATTAGTGCTTTCATTGTTGGCTGCATGTTCTTCTGGCCTATCTGGGAAGGCTTCCTTAGTGGGCTGAGATGTTTTCCCGCCCAGTGCTTTCTTCTGTAGACCCTCAGAAGGCTTTAAGAAGGCCTCAAAAAGGACCTAGGAACCATTTGGGGAACCCATTAGAGGTGGATCCTCCATGGTTAAAAAATGGTTAACTAGAGCTGGATTATGAAAAGAAAGAAAAACTGAAGAGAAAAAGACTGATGAAAGCTGCCAAGTTATTTATTTCTTTTTAGAAATAAACCTTCATGGCTGAATTATTTATTATTATTTTTAAGTTCTGACAACTGGACCTAATATTCAGGAAATGGGGAACAACTCACGTCCAGTTGCCAGATGAAAATAAAAAGTGACAATAACTTAATAATGAACCACAAAAAGAAAAACTTTTGCTCACTTAAAAGAATGTTCAAAAAACAACAGGCTATAAGTCAATACAGACCCCCACATCATTACTGAAACAAGCTGGTATATATATACACCAATATGTCCATTCCTGGGCCAGCAACCAATCACTGTTCAATGAATGGTGTTAACCACATGTGCATGATAGAATGCCCCAATGACCATAAAATCTCTCCTTCCCCGGAGTTCTGGAGAGTTCACTTCAACTTATAACTCAACTAGTCATGCAACTGAGTGCTGAATCATATCTACCAAACTCAATGATTTCGACACAAGTGAAATCTGACATGAGAAACTTTGACAGTTCAAACTAAAGACATCTTAAGTTCCTGAGGTTAACTTTGTTGCACGTTTATCTGTGCAGTTTCAAATCACACACACAGTGAAACACCACACAATATTTTAGAGCACAACAACTACTATACTATGAACCACTGCAGGTATCTTCCACATCTTGAACTACTTCACTCACATGATATACATGCTGCAAACTAGTCCATACCAAAATATCAGAAAACTTTTAACTCAACCTAGTATACAAACAATTATTAGTAGTACTTGAATTACATGAAACCAAATAATTTTGTACAAATCATTTGTATCAAATGAAAATCTGGCATTCAGAATGACAAGATATATAAAATATTAAATATATATTTCATTTTGTTAAGTGCAATAAACTATGGCTTTTCTTTAGTTATGTTCTTGTTTTTAATTCTGAAAACTATTTAAAGTGTCTGTTCAAATAGTTATGAGTAGTACTGTACACACACATATAGTGGCAATACAATATTATTGATTTTTTAATCAGAGAATTTTTATAAAGAATCAAATTTGTCAACAACAAGAGAAAATCAATTTTGCTATCAGTAATTTTGCTTTTAATATTCATTTTCAACCTGGGAATATAAATGTACAGATATTACTAAATTCAATGAGATTATCTAAGTTATATGAGATTATCAAAGTTATATGAGATTATGTACAAAATCTGTTTTTAACCATATTATATATATATCTAACTTCTATAGTTCAGATAATAAAAGTTGGCGGCTGTAGTCGAGGGTGACCAGAAGTCTCTCTTTTCAATAACTTCTACACTGAGGTGGAGGAGAGGGCACTTCTCCTTTCCCTGGATTGCTCCACTTTACCCTCAATACGTACCTTATATTGCTGAGTGTTAAGCAAGGCAGTATCAAGTACCATTTTTAAAGTCTTTGGTATGAAACAACCTAGGATTGAAACCAGGTCTCCCGGACCACTGGCAAACACTCTACCCACTATAACATTGTAGATTCTGGGTAAGTAATGCACTGGGGACCCTACACTTCACTTAATTTCACTGGTCCTATAACCTAGATTGCTTGCTGGAGTGCTACTCATGTTGTGTATTTTAGGCAGGAATAGCCTGGTGTAGCCTGTCTCTTACCAGGACTACAGTTTGTTTGAATTCAGAGTTTTCCCTTTCCTTGACTGGTTACTATACTAAGGCTAAAGAGCTCAGTATGCCCTACTATTTACCCATTGCTGAAGTAAGAATAGTTGGATTCAAAGCCCCTGTAATTCTATCTCATATTAAACTTAGCTTTTTATGAAACTTCTTTTCTTGGGAAGATATAATAACAGTAGGTAGAATAAAATTAGATCTAAAACAATACAAAAATTCCCATTATTATTATCATTATAATCTAGAATAATCATATCATTGGCAGAACATAGTATCTTTTAGTAGTTTCTAAATAAATTTTGAAAACCTTCTCACCTTATAAAAAGAAGAGAGAAAGAGACTTATTCCCTAATTTGGTTTGTTCATGGAAGCACTACCATGTAATGCCTTGAGCATTACATGGTAGTGGGGCTCATCTCTCTCCTCATCAGATTTTTCCTTCTCATAGACTGGTTGTCATGCCAAAGTTAAGAAAAATAGTCTGTCCTACTATTAACCTATAGCTAGAGGAAGAATAGTTGAATTCATACATTTCCCAAAGGTGTTAGCGCAATGTGAAATGCAAACAGCCTGGTTTGGGATTTTGAACTCAGCCAAGTCCACATCTTACCATAATAAGCAATGCGGGTGGAGGAAAATACTTAGAAGCCATAGTGTCTTTTAGCTCTGCTACCATTGTTAAAAACAAAGAATTCAGACTATAACACTCTGCATAGGGAGACACCTTTATTACACCCAACTTCTTACACTCTCATATAAACCAATATGGCCGTTTGTTTACTTCCGGTCCAAGCAAAACACTTTCTTTTCTAGAGAGTATCAGGGGAGGTCACTTACATGGCTTAACACACATCTTACCGGAATAACCATTATGTCATGAGTGCTTCCAAAAGAAATAAAAATATAAATGGTAAACAGAATTAAGTTGATTGGTACTTTTTAAAAAATACTCAGTAAATCACAGATTAATCACCACAGATTTTTGAGCAATATATCATAAGGCATAAAGAGACAAATCCAAAAGATGTCTTCAATAAGACTTTCTCAAAGGCAACAGGAAAAAGTCATCTTACAAAAAAACTGCCCTGACCTTTATACTGGACAAACCATTCCAAATAAGAGGGGTGACAAATCTAAACAAAATATTTCTCATAACCTGAAGGATGGGAATTCAATTTCCATTGTTGACAGCATATTTCATCCCTTGTTTTCTTCAACTATTGAATACCTGAGCCAGATTATCATTATTTTCTTTCAAAGGGTTTCATTGTCTCATAAATGGTGGTTTAAGGAATGGAATACCTGTGCTTAATTTTTTATCATCTTTCAAATGGTTACCATTAAAAAAAGATATTAATTTCTCCTTATTTGTTATTTTCAAATATTCACTTATAACAATAAGAAAACTTAGTTTGGTTAATTTTATTGCTGCATAAAACATTTGGGTTTGGTGTGAAAAACTCAATGTTAAATTACATAAACAAGTTTTATAGGTTTGAAAAGACATAAAAGAGATTCAAAATATATTTCCAGGTTCCAAGAGTGGGAAGAATAATAAAACTCAAGATGTAGGATTTGAATTTCAAGTCTTTCTGTTGAGAGTTTACAAACAGATCTCCCATGAATAGTTTGATGGTATGGCTCCCTGAGAATCCTGAAGCTCCAGGCAAATTCCCACTGTATCAATACCTTAAAATGCTGCTGAATAGACTAGCAGTTCTGTCTAGGATCGGAATATAGTTTTCTGTGTTGCTGTTGGTTGGACTTAGAATACACTGACTGTATCCTCGACAGATGGGTAAGACACTAAACTCAATCTGATGGTGAGGCTCCAGTTCTGGGAATCTGGAGTCTCTCTTTTATTGCTATTATTCCCAGGTCCACTCAGACCTGTAGTAGAACATATTAGGTTTCCATCTGTAGAACAACTGAAGAGTACATGTGACCTGCAATATTTTACATTGACCCTTACTGGGCAAGACAGGCAGCCAGAGTGGCCCTATTTAATCAACAGCTGGTCATATCAATCCCTTACACCACTATGACTATCCTGACCATATTTTTCAAATTACTGTTGTGTTAAACAAGTACCCAACTCTATTTTATCTTAAAGACACGAGAAGGAAATTATGGAGGGTCAATTATACTGCAATAATAATACTTGAAACTATTTAAATTGTGTGGAAACAAATGATTTATATTAAGTAGAATTATTAGTGTTAGATAGCAATACTTGAAACCATTTAACTGTATACAAACAAGGGGGGTGTTCTCGTGGTGTAATGGTTAAAGCGATGGACTGCGGAATCGTAGTACGTGAGTTCGTACTCCAATCGTGCTATTACGTTCACTTTCGGGCAAATACCCTTGGGAAAGGTATGAACCCCCTTATCCTCCCAGCTATGGGTTAAATAGTACCACTTCTGTTCTTCTAGGAGAATGGCTTTGGCATTAAATTACCTAAAAAGAGTTGATATGCCATTAAACAAAGAAACCAAACCAAACCTGTATACAAACAAATAATTTATATACAATAGAATTATTAGTATGAGATAGCAATACTTGAAACTATTTATCTGTGTAAAAGCAGATGAGCCCTACCTCATTTACAAATAGTGTTACCTGTAAATTATTCCCATACAAATATATATATATATATATGTGTGTGTGTGTGTGTATAAACAGGATTTGGGATTGAGTAACCCACAAAAGTTGATATGTCATGAACCATTGCAAAAGAATGCTATGAGTCATATTGAACAAATCCTGGAAGCAACATCCCACAAAGCAGCAACCACTTACCTACCATCTCTAAAACCATCCAAATAAAACAAACAGGACACTGCGGGAGAAGTAAAGACAAACTCATAAGCGATGTTCTCCAATGGACCCCTTCACACAGATGTACAAGTGTTGGATGACTAACTAGAACCTATCCACAACAGCTCTGTACAGACACTGGGTGTAGTCTAGAGGACCTGCTAGAAGTGATGGATGATAAAGACGAGTCAGGGAAATCCATGCGATCAGCATGTCATAATGATCATGATGAGTACCGCAAACAGTTCAAGTGAAATCTTTAATTCTTTATTCATTAGTCGACAAGCATGTAAAACTGTTTTCTACTATACATATAGTCTCATATGGAGGTGCCCATGGTGTAATGGTTATTGTCATAGGGATTGGACATGGTGGCACGTTCAAATCCTGGACAAGGCTGATTGCATTTCACATAGCACTAATACCCTTGAGAAAAGGTATTAATCCTATTATTCTCACTTCAGCTATTGGTAAATGTTGTGGGAGCCTTACCCATCTCACCATAATGGACTCTTCTCACCTTTATTAGTACTGAGAGATTTCACTGCCAGCCGAACAATACCGGGGTATCCAAAACAGTATGAGACTTATTACCTTTTCTATGTAACTCTATCTTGTGCAATATAATCTGTTTACCTAATATCCGTGTCTGCGTTTTCATTAGTGACCCTTTCCGGGGCCACAACATACTGGCAATGAGGAACTCGAATGAAAAAAGGCTAACTAACTTCGGCGAGCAAGTGAAAGCCAACCGTCTTCTTCCGAGGCAGAACTCAACTCAACTAACTGACTTTTTCAAAATCCTCCGAGCGCACACTTCCGGTGCATGATGTCATTCACATCCACTGGTCAACCTTTCTATCGGATTTTTATTTTGACATCTATGAACGACACATCCACCCTGCGTGCATGTTAACACCTGCACTCAAGTTTGCACCTAACTAACCCATGTGCTTAGCTGAAAGGTTCTCAGCCTTACTAAACCCAAAGGTATAAAACGAAATCCCTCGGCCATTATATTACAAAGAATCTACAACAAAGTTCCAGCATACAACGAACTGAACAAGATTTTTTAAAACAACTACTAGGTATCAAATCGTACAAACGACGGAGTGTGTTGGAAACGGATATTAAAAAAAAACATCTGTAAGTGATTTTCATATCTTTCTTTCTCCCCCCCAAACTTCAGTGAGAAAAATTTAATTCGGCTCTTACAGTATTGTGTTGTACAAAAAACACACACACTCACAGTAATTATTCTTGATTCTGGGGATATTTACTGAAGGGGACCCCACCTCCAGAGAAAAAAAAGATTTTTTTTGAATAGAAAAAAATTTTTTAAGTCTAAAAAATGGAAGACCTTAAAGAAATGTTTGCGCAAATGATGAGGTTCCAAATGGAGTCTCAACAAAAAAATGAAGAAAGACTTTTTCAGTTGTTACAAGGAAATCAGGAAAAGGAACAAAAGAATGAAGAAAAACACCTTCAACTTCAGAAAGAAAACGAAGAAAAACAACTTCAACTTCAACAAAAAAAAAACAAAGAAAGACTTTTTCAGTTATTACAAAGAAATAAGGAAAAGGAACAAGAAGACGAGAAAAAAACAACAAAGGTTCTTCCTTGAATTACAAAAACAAGAAGCACTTTTTTAAAAGTCTAAGTAATAACCAGACTACAGATAGTACTGCAGTTTTCACTCAAAATACTGTCGAAACATTTATCTACGCACCAGATGAAGATAAGACCTTTGAGGCATATTACAGAAGATATAAAGATATCTATATTACCAACTGTGCCGATTGGACTGATGCTAAATAAGTACGGCTACTACTACAAAAGCTAGGAACTGTGGAACACAACAAGTTCGTAGATTTTATCTTACAAAAAAAAAACTTGCGAACTTGGCTTTTTAGAAACAGTTAAATTACTGTCAGAATTATTCAGCTCCAAAACGTCTCTATGGAAATGTCTCAACTTAACAAAAAGGGACAGTGATGATCATCTAGGGTTTGCCTCGGTCGTCAATGAAAATTGTGACAATTTTAAACTAGGCGAATTGTCAGCGGATAACTTCAAATGTCTGATATTCGCACAAGGCCAAGTGTCCGCAAAGAACGCGGAAATCAGATGCAGAGTTTTGTCGAAATTAAAGAATGAACCGGATCTCACACTTCAAAAACTGGCTGTAGACTATCAGAGGATAGTGAGTGTTAGAAAAGACTCAAAAATATTGAGGAGTCTGGTGTTGCTTACGCAAGGAAAGTTAAACATAGATCTCAATCATACTCTCCGGTAAAAGAGAGAAAAAACATGATTACTCAAGAAAATATGATGACCCAAAATTTCAATACAGGCAGACTAGTGACAACCAAAAAAAAAACACCCAGCGCTTGCTACCGCTGTGGAAAATTACATTGAGCCAAGGACTGTCCCTATCATACAAAACTGTGTAGAAACAGAAAATAATTAAAAACAGAGTCAGACATACAAAAAGCAAGGACGAGTCAGACAAAGTCGTTCGTAAATACATAACAGTCAAAGTACTTAATAAGTCGGTAAGATTTCAGTTAGACTCTGGTTTTGATCTATAAGTATATTCAGCTGGTCTTTGCAAATGTATTAAAATTAAGGCAAAATTTGAACTGAAGGAAAATACACACCCCATTTTTAGAAAGAAACGAAACGTGCTGTTTGCTGCAACCAAAAAAATAAATCAAGAGCTACTTCCGAAACAAAATAAGCTACGAAAGACCACATTAGTGCCTAAAAAGGTTCAACCCGGGAAAAAAAATTTACTTTAAAAAATATCAAAATAACACATCCTGTTGGGAACGTGGAATAATTAAAAAAAGAATTGGTGATATGGTGTACATTGTAGAAGGACCCAAATACACACATAAGAGACACCAGAACCAGTTACAGAAATGCCGTTTGAACGACTCCAACGACATACCACAAACAGAAGAGCCAATAAATAGAGACTATTTTTGACATGTTTGATTTAGATCCTTTCCAATCAACACTTGAAAAACGTCGGTCAGGGAGAAAAAAGAAATTCACCAACCCATTGATGATCGACCCCAAAAGAAAAAAATACAAACAGCACTTTTACGAAGTAAAAGGCTTGATGGAAGGGTGTTGTGGGAGCCTTACCCATCTCACCATAATGGACTCTTCTCATCTTTATTAAGTACTGAGAGATTTCACTGCCAGCCAAATAATACCGGAGTTATCCGAAACAGTACGAGATTTATTACCTTTTCTATGTAACTCTATCTTTCTTGTGCAATATAATCTGTTTACCTAATATCTGTGTCTGCGTTTTCATTAGTGACCCTTTCTGGGGCCACAACAGTAAATAGTAGGGCAGACTGATTTCTTTAGCTTTGATTAGGCAACCAGTCAAGAAAGAAAACTCTGAATTCAAACCTGTTAAAAACCTACTTAAAAATTGACTTTGTGTCACATCCTATTCATGTGGAGGGGTTGGGTCAATACATACATGTAGTCTCAAATTGAGTTCATGTGTTTTAAACAAGATGAAGTCATTTCTACTTGATGGCAAGCCTCTGAAGTCAATAGACTAGTTCATATACCAAGGTAGCAATATCTTATCTACTGAAAGCAATGTCAATATACACATAGGGAAGGCATAAACTGCTATTGACAGGTTATCAATCATACTGAAATCTGATCTCCCTGTTAAAATAAAACAGGACTTCTTCCAAGCTGTGGCTGTGTCAGTACTGATGTAAGGATGCACCACCTGGACTCTAACAAAACAAATTGAGAAAAAAGTAGACAGGAACAACACAAAAATGTTATGTCCTGTTTTGAACAAATCCTAGAAGCAGCACCCTACAAGACAGCAGCTGTATAACCACTTACCTCCCATCTCATAAACCATCTAAGTCAGATGAATAAGACATTCAGGACACTGCTGGAGGAGCAAGGATGAACTCATGAGAGATATTCTCTCATGGATTTTTACAAAGAGGCATCCCAGTGTTGGCCAACCAGTAAAGATTTACATACAATAAAAAAGGTGTTTCAGAAATGCTCCGACCAATGCAAAACTCAATTGAATGCATATATTGAATGCTAAAGAGACTATAAAAACTTTATTCATTGCTTGTTTCTGTTTTGATAAATACATCTTAAGTCTCAATACTTCTTCAACACACTTCATGTATATAATGTCTGCCAACTCACTTGAATACATATATTGAATGCTAAAGGGACTATTAAAACTTTATTCATTGCTTGTTTCTGTTTTGATAAATTCATCTTAAGTCTCAATACTTCTTCAACACACTTCATGTATATAATGTTTGCCAATTAACTAAACCAAAGCTTGGCAAATGAACTAAGAGATTTGATTATAACAGTGAATGCTTATGTCAAACCAGTCATACTTTATAGATGAGCTGATAACAGAAGAATGGTACTGCAGTGGGCCACAGATTCTCCAAACAGCACTCAGGTTTTTTCTTTTCTTAAGTGGATTGCCTTACCAAGGCTAAAGGGCCCAGTCTGCCCTGCCATTTATTCATAGATTTTAGAAAAGAGATAGATTTTATTTTTTGTTATTTATTTATTTATTTTTGCTTGTATATCTATCATTCTTATCAATGTTTTTTCGCCTAGGGGCTTGGTAGGAATTTGTTTTCATGTCTTGATTTTGATATAAGTTCTGATTGTTTATTTAGAAATTCATTCATAGCTGACTCTGTTTAACCTTCATTTCTTATAAAATGCATGTCTTCTTGATTATTTTTAAAAAAATAGCCAGTGGCAAATAATAATACATAGATAGAACTTAATAATAGTTCAAGATAATTTACCTTAATTAGTGGATCTCGTCCTCTACATGTCAAACATTTCCCCCACAATTTTTAGTGTCATTAAATTGTTAAATACGCAGATAAAGACAGTGGACTAAAGTTTGGCCTTGTGCCAGACCAATGAAGCTTTTTTATTATCTCCAGACAAATTGCTGATATTCCTGCTACAGTCTGAGTCTTCATTTCCAGACAAAAAATTTTAAGAAGACACTTGAAAGTCTTACAAAATGTCAGATCAGTTTGTGGAGCTGAAAAGAATTGCATTAAATTTTATAAGATCTTGGAGTGATTTAATTAAGCACTGAACCTTAAAGATATCTCTGATATGAAGTATGTCAGTGGTCCATCATGTCTACCATAGAAATGTTGAATTGATACAAATCTAAAAGATACAAAGTCAATGAAAAATTGTCTTGATGTCGGTCATATTTACCAATTTAAACCTGTAGATACCAAATGAATCATTGGCATTAAACTCATAAGAAAAATGGCAATATTTTTATGCATTCAACTTTTAAAGTCATTGAAAATATAAACTATTAATGATTTGGTGATGTGCTCTTATTTATCAACCCGGACCAATTAGTGTCATACAAAGGCATGAGCTTTAAGAGCTGCAGGCCAAGAGCTTCCACCAATTGGCAACAAATCAGAGTGCTCTAGGCTTGAACAGAGGTCTGTCATCAAAGTTTTGGCTGCTGAGAAGTGTAAACCATGTAAAATTTACAGAAGAATGTATACTGTATATGTAGAATCACGCTTAAACATGAGTTAACCACTATGAGCCTAAGTCAAAAAGATTGTCCATTGATTGGATCTCATTGACTCTCCAGTAAAGAAAAAGTTCCAGGCACAGCAGTCAATAAAGAAGGTCATGCTTGACAGTGTTCTGGGACATGAAAGGATCTATCCCTATTTATTTCCCTGAAAAAGGTGCAACTGTAAACAGTACTTCCTATTGCTAACTCCTTCGGCAAAATTCACCTTATTTATTGAATGTTCCATGTATAAGGATTGCAAACATCTGATATCTACATCCTTGATAAAAAACTAACTTTTACTTTTCCTAATATTGAAACAGTATGATTGATTTACTTGTATTTAATGGTTAGTTTAGTGAGGTTTTATGGCATACCAACTGTTAACTAATATAGTTATTCCCCCCTTCCAAACTTAATGGACTGTTCCTAACAACAGCAGGAGAATGGACACAAATTTAAATAGATATTATTTGTCCCAGAGTCACTCATCTAGCACTTGCCTAAAAAAAGGCCTTGTACCACACACATACAGTTGGTGGGATGTATGACAAATAAAATTCCCCCTCGCACTTGCCTGGAGATACTCTACCTGACCTTTTCAACTATCATCAACCATTGTAGGTTATTTAATGCCAAATCTTGTCTTTATATATATATATATATATATATAAAATAAAATATATGATTTGTAAACAAATAGTTTGTTGGTAACATTTTTAAATGAACCAGAGCTCATTTCTTTGTACACAGTTTAATAGTCTCAAGTATTGCTATATTATACAAATGCCAGGGAAAGGAGTAGCACCCTCCCCTACACTTCGGTGTAGTAGCTATTGAAAAGGGAACCTTCTAGTCCCCCTTGACTACGGTCGCCAACTTTACTTTACTTTATACAAATAGTTCTATTAGGTATTAATCATTTATTTGTATACAGTTAAATTGTTTAAAGTATTGCTATGTAACATTAACAATTTAATCTAACATTAGTTAATTGTTTTCACACAGTTAAATGGTTATAATGATTTATAAGTGAATAGTTTGTTGGTAAATCTATCTTTAAATGAGTTAGAGCCAATTTGCTTGCATCTGATTAAGCATTGATATTTTTTGCACACAGTATTGCTATTATTTACATACAGTTTAAATTCTTTCAAGTATTGCTATTTAGTTGTGTGAATTTCTGACATGAAGGTTGATGATTTCTATCATTAAGGGTTTTCGGACAATTGTCTTCATCTTTATTGTTATTTCCGGCCTTCTTCAAGTGTTTGTTGAACTCAGGAACCTACAAGGAACTTCGAATTATGTCCTTTATCATATTTACCCAACCCCTCCGCTCGGGCAGGATATGACACAAGGTCAAGTTTTTAAGCGGAGTTTAACAGGTTTGAATTCAGAGTTTTCCTTCTCCTAGACTAGCTGCCCCACCAAGGCTGAAGAACCTAGTCTGCCCTACTATTTACCCATAGCTGGAGGGAGAATAATTGGATTCATACCTTTCCCAAGGGTATTAGTGCTATGTGAAATGCAATCAGTCCAGGATTTGAATTACATCCTTTATTGAATCCACGGGGATCACCTGTTCTGATTCCGTTAACCATAACCGGGTACAAGTATTAAGAATTCCTTTATTGTTACTTGCCTGCAGTCAGGATTGAACCTGCAACCACTAGATGATTGTCTAGCAGGACACATAGCATAATGGTTATAGGCGTTGGTTGACTTAGCTTCTAAGGAGACAAAACCAATGATTCCATTTTTGCACTCATTTAAATGGTTTCAAGTACTACAATTCAACATTAATAATTCCATATCAGTCATTTGCTTGCATGCAGTTAAATGTTCAAACTGTTCTATTTGACCCATAAATGGGACCCTATCAGGTTCTGTCACTCCAGCTCAGAGTGAACCTCCAAATAATGGCAATGAAGTTGCGCTCTACATTCCACGAAGCTCTAGGACTGGATCCTCACCATCAGATGGTTTAGTGTCATCCAGGACACTTGTTGATGTTGGGTGGGGTTCTTACCCCTCTGCAGAGATGCAGTCAGTATATTCTATAATACCAGCTGACTGGGTTGGTATTTAATTGTATCTAATTTAACTAGAGAATCAAAACCAGATATTAAATAAAAAGTTATTTATTCATAAGATCTTTAGATAGTGTGATGAAGTTATAAAGCTTGAAGAGAAATATCTCAGTGGTTTTTCATCTCTAACATCGATACAAATCTAAAAAAAATAGTCATTGAAAAATTGAAATTGTCCCTCTGCCTGTCGTATTTCTCAATTCAAACCTGTAGATACCAAATAAACCCTGTCCGTAGGGTTGAGAATATATGCTGACTGTATAATTTGCTGAAGGGTAAAATCCCACCTTTCCAAAAAGAGAGGGGTCCTGATTATAACACAAAACTCCGATGAGTAGGCTCTAGTTCTAGAGACCTATGTAGTGCGGAGTAACCTTTCATTGCCATTACTCTCATGTCCACTCTGACTTGGAATGGTAGTACCTGTTAGGGTTCCATCTATGGGTCAAATAAATTGTTGCAGACGTGACAATCAGGAACTTGAATTAGATAATGAAAACAGTAATGACTTACCTTATTGTCACCATAAAAGAGCTCGTCTTTGTTTGGTGTGCAGAGCTTTAATGTAAGGAGAAAACAAGTACGCGCTGGAACCACAATATTTATGCATATTGACCATGTGTGACCAGCATGCTTTGCCAACTATAAAAGAAGGTTGTAGTGAAGGTTGAGGCAGAACTCTTTTGCCCTTGACTTATAGTGAGTAATATTGAAGATGGGGTTGTCAGTGAATAATAAGAAAGACGATTGGATACAGCGTTGCCTGGAGGAGGGTTCAGCGAGTAACTGACTTCCAGTCATGGGTTGCCTCTCTGGTGTTGTTCTATTGGTTTTTGTTTTTTTGTTTTTTTTCCCTTTCTCTCTTCATTCTTCATAAATCTTTTCAAAATTATTTATATCAGAAAGGAATACTTGAGACCATATAACTGTGCAAATTATTTGTGTTCAAGTTACAAAAAGCAAATGTTTGAATTTTAATTGTGGTTAGTCTTGTAAAAATAAATTTAACATTTATTTAACTTTTTCTTTTTTGAAAATATCACTGGGTGACCTCACAGTTTCTGCAACCCTAAGGGCCTATGGCCTACAAAATCTTAATCCAGTCTTGACACCAATTCTTAAGTGTCTCATTTAAGAAAAATATCTAGGTGCTTTGTCAATCATTATTAATAATAACTTGGACAAGTATTAGTCTTTATCTTTCTAATTCTTTTTGCTTTGTCAATGATTATTTTTGATAAATTTGACTCATTTCATCTTTCCTCTTTCAGTTATTTTTTATAACTTACTCAGATATCTTCTACCACAGTAAGCAACAGAATGTATTGGAAACAATACTTAAGAATAGGCTCCCTGTGAATCTCAAACTCATCTTCTGCCTTTAGAAAATCTGGTTCTACCTACAAGTTTATATACCAATTCTGCTACAAGAACATAGATGGTATCACAGAAATCCAAACAAGACTTATAAAGCTACTCAATGTCTTATTAGTCAATAACATATTTACAGTTATTGTTTTACACATTAGTAGTGATATGTTTTTTTTTGTTGTTTTTTTTTAAAAAAACTCTCTCACTCATTATTCATAATTTTGTTTTGCATATCAGTCTGTATTTATTCAATCTCTCTGAAATAGACAGGATATGACACAGTTAATTTTTATGTGGAGTATAGCTGGTTTAAATTCAGAGTTTTCCTTCTCCTAGACTGGTTGCCTAATCAAAGCAAAAGAACCCAGTCTGTCCAACTATTTCACCCTAGCTGGAGGGAGAACAGATGAATACACACCTTTTCCCAGAGGCATTAGCATGCAATGAAATGCCAACAGCTTCATCCAGGATTTAAACTTGGGTTGCTAATTCCATATCCTATGATGATAACCATTGCACAAATTGCGGCCCTTAGTTTAGAGTATATTTTTTTTTTTTAAATGAAATTCTGTCAGTCATTATTATTAATTGTCATCTTCCTAATTTTCATTGCTTTTTATAAATAAATAAATAAAAATATACTGATGTCAGTAGCTTCTGTATATAGTTTGAGCATATGGGAGCAACCTAGCTAAGGAAAAAATGAGATAACTGTACTATTGTTTATTTTATTTTTTATATGTTCCCTTTGTTAGATTATTCTTGGTATAAGCCATACACAATTTCCTCTCTGAAATAAATAGCTACTGACATTGCATTCTGAGAAAGATTAATCTTTTAATTACTATAGAATACTTAACCCATGTAAGATGTCTCCTCTAAGGAAAAGGGACATATTACCAATATTGGATTTACTTCCAACGCCCTACAAAATATTTCACAGCTTACACAAAAGTATTTGTTGTATTAAACTCCCAACCTATTTTGCATCTCACCTCTAAAATCATGGAAAATTCATAAATAAACATTTGGATTGTTTGTAGATTGCTTAAATTTCTTGAAATAAAGAAAAAAAAACTTCTCTCAGTCTATCTTTTTTGAGTAGAGAGTTAAAATAGTGAAGCTATAAATTGTAGAAAATGATTATTCAAAATGGCTGCTAAAAACTTTTCTGGCACTTTTGATTTAATGTTTATTTATTTGCTGTTTATGTTCTGACCTGGCAGGTTTATCAGGAACAAATATTATATATATATTCTTCATTTTTGTATACTTTTCTCTTTCACTTTTACTTTCATTCCTTAAACTCTCTTCTTTCTTGTCTCTTTTCATCTTCTTTCTTCTTTTTAATCTTAATCTTACTCTTTTCTTTTCCTCCCTCTTCTTCATACCTTTTCTTTTTTATCTCCTTTTTCTTTGTTTTTCTTCAGCAGTAGTTTATTTGCTTTAATCTGTCTTTCTCTTTCTTGGAAGTGAAAGAAAGTGTGTCCTTTTCTTTTCTTTTTCAAAAACTTTTCCCCTTTCTATTTTATTTGTATACCCTATTGACAGGGCTAAGAATACACTGACTTTACCCTCTGCTGAGAGATTAAGACTCACCCAAAAAACATGTGTCCTAGGTATGAGACTAAATTACATCAGATGGTGAGACTCCATTTCTGAAGATCTGAGGAGTGTGAAGTAACCACTGCATGGCCATTACTCCCAGGTCCACTGTGATGCAGAATGGTAGTACCTGTAATGGTTAAATAGATCTATTTGCAAATTATTTGTATTAGATAGGAATAAGTAAGCAAAGTAAAGTTGTCTCCCTTTAGTTGAGGGCAACCAGAAGGCTCCCTTTTCAATAGCTACTACACTAAGGTGTCGGAAAGGTTGCTACTCCTTTCCCTGGATTGCTCCATTTTACCCTTGATACGTACCTTATATTGCTGAGTGTTAAGCAAGGAGATATCAAGTACCATTTTTAAAGTCTTTGGTATGATGCGACCTGGGATTGAACACAGGTCTCCTGCACCATTGGCAAACACTGTACCATCTAGGCCACTTGATAATAAATGACTGCTTCTAGAGTATTTGTATTGAGAATAGTAATAATTGTTTATTAAGGATAAATTAAAATTATATTCAATAGGACTGTGTGCAAAAAAACCCGCAGACTTTTAAGAAACAACTCCACAAAAAATGTAGATATAATGAACATGATTCCCTAATCTCTCAGCATAAAATAACCCTAGACATATTGACATGTCATTAAAATCAATCTTTTACTTGTTTTCTCTTCTTTCCTTTAATTATTTTTCATTTTCTCTTTCTTTTTCTTTCTTCACTCTCTTCCTTTAACTTTTTCTCTTTTCTTTGTATTTTTAATCTTTTCGCTTTTTTTCTTATAAACCTTTATATTATTTCTCTTTCTTCCTTTAGATTCTTTCATTATCATTCTTTTCTTGCTTCTCTTTTCTTCTTCCTTTTTATTTTTCATTTTTTTTCTCTGCTTTTCATTCAAATTGTCCTCTCTTTCTTTTCTTTTTACCCTTTCTTTCTCTCTTTTTCATATCTCTTTGATACTCCTGCTTTTTTATACCTTTTCTCTCTCCCTATTCATATCCTCTTCCTCTTCTTTATATTTCTTTCTCGTTTCCTTCCTCCTCCTTCTCTTTAATTTCAGCTTTTATCCAATCTTTCTCATTGCTTACTTTATCCCAATTTTTGGATTTTATGATTTCCATAACATTCAAAGTCACCTTATAATAAATCAATTCATCTCTTAAAAAAAGAACAAAATTCTTTTATATAGCAAATATTTGGACAAATTCCAGAAAGCAAGCTTCATACTTTCATATTTTTTCAATATTTATGCTTTCAAATTGATTTTACCATTTTTCCTTTCATTCCTTTCTTTTTTTTAAGAAAATTTATAAAGCAACCCCGTTGATCCAAGACCTTGAAAATATTTCTTCTCTACAATTTGATCTTAATTTCTACTATAAAGATCACCAAAACCCTCAGGGTGGGGGTGGGGTAAGAATATTCAACTTTATATTCAAGTACAAAAAAGAATTTAATAATGATGATAAATTTTCAAACCTATCCCCACATTATTCATATTTACAAATGTACTATCAGAATTATAAACAGTTATCAGTTATGATACTAGTATTTGGTGCTGGATGGCCTGGGAGACTTGGGTTCAATCCCAGGTCAGTCATACCAAAGACTCAAAAAATGGTACTTGATGCTACCTTGCTTAACACTCAGCATTATAAGGTAAGGATCAAGGGTAAAGTGGAACAAAGGAGTAGCGCCCTCTTCTACACCTTTGTGTAGTAGCTCTTAAAAAGGGAGCCTTCGGATCACCCTCGACTACGGTCGCCAACTTTACTTATTTATTAGTATTGGTATTTCCATTGATACACGAATGCTAAATAAACAGAAAGATAAGATAAACTCAAATAAATATATAAGACATTTAATGCATACATATAAAAAAACATTTAACAAGTATTACAGGAATATTAGACCGGCCAGAGTATTTGTCAATAGTCCGGGAAACCTGGGTTCAACACTCAGCAATATAAGGTACATATCAAGGGTAAAGTGGAGAAATCCAGGGAAAGGAGTAATGCCCTCCCCTACACCTTGGTGTAGTAGATATTAAAAAGGGAGCCTTCTGCTCGCCCTCGACGATGGTCACCAACTTACTTTACCTACAGGAATATTATAACAATATATATATTTACAACCTGTACCCGGAATTTAATATAATATATATATATATATATATATTATAACAATATACACCTATGTCTCAAACCAATGAAATCTGCACTGTGTTCTTTAAACCAGCAGTGCATAAATATAATCCTATGGTACCAAAAGAAATATAGGTGTAATGTTACCCTTCAAACACACTATGAAATGAGTCTGTTGGTTTCTTGATACAAGAATTCATTTATGATCTGCAACATTCACAGCAGTTGCAACAAAAGAGGAAGCGAGTAAGAATGTGACAACTGATTTAGATTGGCAGGAAGAAATAGTCGCAGGAGACGGAAAATGTAGACAGGGACTTCTTCTCTGACCTGGTCGTTTTGCATGTATGATTTACTTAGGGTCCCATCTGATTTCACTGTTGATTCTGGCTCCAACTCACTCTACGTCTTAGAACCCTTCTTATGTATCTTATTCTAATTATTTTCTTAACCAGCCTGATAATAACACATAAACATAAAACGTTGCAGTGCCACATCATTTAATATCAGCTGACACGATGTTTATTTCAACATCTTGCCCACAGCCGATTTCAAAACAAACCTTTGTTATGACAGGGCTGACATGTGGATGCACCCAAGGTCAACCTTGTCTGACCTTTCAAACATGAATTTATACTAATGAAGTCAAACTCAGTTTTTAACTAGCAAACAATTTCTCACTAAAATAAAATAATTAACAAGAATCCCTAATTTTATTATATAAAGAGAGGTACACAATGTTTAAAGTCTTATATTACCTATGTGTTTTGTTTTGTTTTTTTTTGTTTTCTTTTTTTTTTCTCAAATTATATCTCTAAGTTCATGAAAATTATTTATTTTCTATGTATTTTTGTTAATAAAAGAAAAATATAAACTTGTTTCTTTTAAGGCTTTAAAAAGTATTAACTTCTCATATAACAATTGAACACTTGATTTTGGTTTGATTTGGTTTTATGGCACATCAACCATTATAGGTTATTTAATGCCAAATACATTTATATTTCAAACAATTCAGTTTAGCTTGAGTACACAGTTTCAATGTCAAAAACAGTTCTATTTCAAACAATTCAGTTTAGTATACAAAAAACAATTCTATTTAGCATAAGTACACAGTTTCAATGTCAGCAAGCAGTTCTATTTTAAACAATTCAATTTAGCATAAGTACACAGTTCTATTTGACCCATAGATAGGACCCTATTAGGTACTACCACTCCAGGTCAGAGTCGACCTGGGAGCAATGACAATAAAGGGGTACTCTGCATTTCTCAAAGCTACAACATTACTGGAGCCTTACCATCAGGTTGTTTAATGTCATATCCAGGACACTTGTTGTTAGGAGATGTCTTAACCCTCAGCAGAGAAGCAGTCAGTGTATTCTACAGCCCCAGCCAACTTTACAATTGAACACTTGAATTGATCAGAGATACTAATTTCTATCTAAACCCTTGACTTAAATACTTAAACACTTATAAAGTGGCTTTATGATATCTGAGTCATGACCATTGTTCAAAGAGTTTTCTTTCTGTATTATACATTATAGAAATTAAACTGCTGCTCTAAAAATTTTAGGAAATGGAATCACTGTCCGGAGTTCAATTCCTGGGCAAGGCTGTTTGCATTTCCATTTGTGCTCCTAGGAAAGGCATGAATCCCTCTGTTCTTCCCCTGGCTATGGGTAAATAGTAAAGCAGACTGGATTCTTTAGCTTTGGTTTACTAACCAGCCAAGGAAAAGGAAAACTCCACTTAAAAATTGACCTTGTGTCACATCTTGTGGAGGAAGACTTGAGTAAATTCTAACTGCTGTAAAAGGTGCAAACTTGGATTTTTATAATGCAAGTGGTTTTCATGCTATGGCTCTGGACTTTGTCAAGAGTTAAAGTTGTTAGGTCTTCATCAATTCATCACCATGGTAAAAAACAGATTGTATGACCACCATTTATATATTCTGGTTTCCAATGCAATGGCTTTCATTTAATGATGCTTTTAGGGAATAGTGTAATTTATAATATTATTGGAGAGTATTGCAATTTTCACAAGGTGGCCATTCAGATGTGATAATGTGGGATTAGATATTAGTAATTTTCCCAAGTGAGAATGTTTGTTAAGAAACCAAGTGTGACCTTGAATTGTTTTTTTGATTTCATTTGATTTCAGTCCTGGTGAAGAAATTAGACAAATATGTTTGGGTTTGTTAGAAAAAAAAAAGTAAAATGTAGGAAATAATATTTAAACAATAGAAACTTGAGTTGTTTTGCTGTTTGAACAGTTTGATGCATGAACAAAGAATTATGCATAAATTCAGTTTCATTTTGAGAATTCAAAGAGATGGCAGAGAAGCCATGGAAGAAGATAGACGCAGACATTTGCTGATCTGATTGAATTGTGCTGACACGTTAGATCAGATTCCAGGTCACTGTTTTGTATTCTTTGGTTAAATAGATTGCCACCATATATTCAATTGTAGATTCTTTTTATTCACTTTTATTAAACCATCTCTATATAACCAAGACAGGCATTCTTATTTCATCGGCATAGCTTAACTTTCAGAGAAGTCATCCCAAGAAAACATATCACGGCTTACTGACTCAGGAGGAAAAGCATATTTCTTTGTCGGTAAGAATCACAACACTTTTGAAGAACTAGACTGAGGGATCAATGACAGAAACTGGTTCCTGACAGTTTTGAATTGTAATGCCCACTCATTCTGGCAGTTGTATGGAGATTGGAATATCAGAATGAATGCGTTTAAACTGAATATTGCACATTGAAATAAAGAAAGACTAAACCGCAGGGACCTAGATGATATGTGCAGAGTAAGGGAATCGTTATATTCATGCCATGGCTTGAGATTTTGTCAAGAGTTCATAGTGGTAGGTCTTCATCACTGCATGGCCACAGTAAAAAAGTGGATTATACAACCACCATTTATATGTTTTAGTTTTCAATAGAAAATACAAATTACAAAGACTGCTCTGTTGGCCAGGTTTAGAATAAACTGACTATATTCCCCTACAGAGAGGTAAGACTCACCCTCAAAAAATGGGTGTTCTGGATATTGACCCTAAATTGCATCTGATGGTAAGGCTCCAGATCTGGAGAGTGCAGAGTACACTTTCATTGCCATTACTTCCAGATCCACTCTGACCTGGAGTTGTTGTACCTGTTTGGGTTTCCTCTATAGATCAAGTAGATCTGTTTGAAAAATTATTTGTATTTGATGGGAATACTTAAAACTATACACAAAAAATCTTCTTAAGAAACAATTACACAAAAATATAAATATGAATGTGTAATTTCCTAACTTTTAGACTGAAAATAACCCTTTATTCATTGACATGGCATTAAAATCTATCAATCAATCAGATTTTTTCACAAAACTCCTTTTCCTGTCTGATGATATCTGAAAAACTGGGGAATATGTCGGCTGCCACATATGCTGAAATTCAATAGCTCTTCTCAAAGAATTGAGAACTCCAGGTAGCCTATAACGTATGTGTAAAAAGATATACGTAAAAATTCCTTCACCAACACTGAGAATGATGATGGCTCTGAGAAATGGTATCCAACTGACATAAAGTCATCCTGGTTTCAATCCCAGCTTAAAGGATTTTGCAGGTCTAGCCATATTGAAGAGTTGTGATACGAAACAGTTTGACAGTGGATGACAATATATATATATATATATATATATATACTTACATACATACAAAAAAAAAATATATATATATATATATATAT
The DNA here is from genome assembly GCA_963585895.1 of Sepioteuthis lessoniana. NCBI lineage: Eukaryota > Metazoa > Mollusca > Cephalopoda > Myopsida > Loliginidae > Sepioteuthis > Sepioteuthis lessoniana. The sequence goes on from OY757929.1 coordinate 16,634,654, forward strand.
ATAAGTATAGTATTAGTCGGGAGTAATTCCTTCAGGACAAGAAAGTCATTCAGGAGCTGAACATTTAAATTTTCCTGGTGGAGAGCTCAATGTAATTTTTTTATAAATTTGAAAGTAAAATAAAATAAATAGGTAAATAAAAAACGGAAATTCAATAAAACGAGGAGGTAACTCCTTAATCTCTTCCCCCTCCCCCTCACATATCTATTCTGTTTTATTTATCCATTGGATCTGAAGAAGTCCTGTTATATTTTTCTTTGTGTTTTTGGTTTACACCAGAAAGTAAAAACAGGATGGAAATAAATTTATAATCCTAAATTAACCGGTCTTTGGTTTTTTCTTAAAGATATATATAAGTATATATATAGACGTTCATGGTGTAACAGTTATTGTTGTTGGAAATAGACAGGGTGACCCAAATTCAATTCTTGAATGAGGCTGTTTGTATATCTCATAGTGCTAATACCCTTTTGAAAAGCATAAATCAAGCTATTCTCTTTCTTTCTATTAATAAATAGTAGGGCAGACTGGCTCTTTAATCTTGGTATGGCAACTAGCCTAGGAAAAGAAAACCTAAATTCAAACCTGTTAAACTCTGCTTAAAAATTGACCTTGTTTCGTATCCTGCTTGTGTGGAGTGGTTGCCAAGTACATCTATGTGTATATTGTTTAGTAAGGACACAGAATCAACTAACAAGAATCTTTAAATCAATAAATCCCTGAAGTATCACTCAGTCACACTTCAAGAAGGCCAGAAAATATACACGTCAAAGCATCCTATGAACAATAAAAAGGAATTTAATTGGCTAGATAATTTTTAAATGTTAATCTTTCTTCTAAAAACCCCGAAAATCTTTTCCAAACAATCAATTTATGCATTTGAAAATAAAAATTAAAAATTATATAATAATCTATAAACAAGCAAAATAATAATAAGAAAAATCTCAAAAGTAAATTAGTGACTGAAAATGATGTAGACATTTGTCCAGAAAACAAACAGTGGGAATAATTTTTATTTTCATTGTGGGAACATTTCCATGAATAAGTTTTAATGTATTCATTTCTCAGCCTTAAAATTTGAGTAAAGCAGAGAATAATATCTAAAACCTGTTCATTTATTTCTAGGGGGTTTATCTTATAAAACATAGCATTGAAATTATCTAATACTTGTACAGAAGTTGCGATCCAGAAAGATATAAACCATAATTAATCATATAAAATACACACCACTGATTTTACAAGGAATGAAGAGCTGAGTAAATTTAAAAGATTCTTCTAAAATTTCCCTAATATTGAACAAAGAATTTTTTGCCTCGACCTCATAATTCATCTTGGGGTAATTTCCACAGTTATATTTTTCAAATTAAAACAAATGACAAATATGACTTGATAGTTTGCTGGCACTTTCTGTAAGCGTCTTTGTATCATTGAGTGGAAGTGACAGATGGAATTAATCTGATAAAAATGAGGCAGGGGGACAAAACTAAAGAGGAGGGGGTGGCAATTTACACAGACAGGAAATCCATTTAAAAAAATGATGAATTATTTTTTTCCTTTCAGACATTTTACCGTTTTCTAGTATTTTCTAGTATTTTTTAAAATATCGGCTAATTTTCAAGTATGATCAGTTTTGAATAGTGTAATAGGTCTGATTTGCTTCTGTATTCTGAGCCCTTAAATAGCTTATAAGATCAAATGGTGCTGGCATAGGTGACATGGCAAAGAATTTATGCAAACTGGTTGATCTGGAAAGAGTTATCTTTTGTAGTAAGCAAATCTGGACAGATTCATATACATGTCATGGTGGTTGTAGACTAATTTTGACCTCTTTCAAGCAGTTGTGCCCTTTTAGATCTGGACAGAAAATCAGACAGAATACATTTGTACCATAGGACCAATGTGTTATGCTGTAAAGAAAGAAGTCAGTAGAAAAAGAAATACTCTAACTTGAAGGTAAGGGAAGAAAATATAGCAGTCGTTTATTATTCAGTTAGCTATGATCGCTGCAACTCAAAAAGTTCATTTTAGTTACGTCCTTCTTCTCCCTTCCTCTTGGTGGTGACGGGGTGTGGGTGAGAGCTGGCTATTAACACACACCTGTCATAGCAGACTGGATAGGACGAGTCGGGGCCTCGGAACCTTTGACTTGCCTTTTTTGAAAGCTGCCTTCAACTCTGCCAAAATCTCCTGACTTGTTTTCTTATATAGAGATTTTGGGGAACAAATCGGATATCCCCGAATGTTTGATGTCACCAGTGAAACACATGATAGTTCATCCAGTTGCTGGCCTTTTTTCTTTTTTTTTTCTTTTTTAAATTGCTTATCTTTACACTGTTACATTCACAATGTTATAATGAGAGTTCCATTTAAACGTCTTTCTTTTCAAGGAATCCTGAAATGTGTGTATTTACTTTACCTCCTTGCTACAGGATATGTCACAAGGTCAATTTTTAAGCACAGTACACAACTACTGTATGGATGTACCACCTGGACTCTAATGAAATCTATGGCAAAAAAGCCAGATAAGAACTACACAAGAGTGCTACATGCTGTTTTGAAACAATCCTAGAAGCAGCACCCCACAAAAATGCAGCTCTACAGCCACTTACCTCCTATTTCACAAACTATCTAAGTAAGACAAACATGACAAGCAGGGCACTACTGGAGAAGTAAGAACAGATTCATAAAAGATGTTTTCCCATGGACTCCCACACATAGATGTACTAGTGTTGGCTGACCAGCAAGGGCTTTCTGACATCAGCTCTGTGTGGACACGAGGTGCAGTCAAAAGGACCTGCTAAGAGTGATAGAAGATAGGAATGGATGGTGAGAGATAGTCAGGGAACTCTATGCTATTGGGGCAACTTAATAATGAGGATGACAGCTGGTTTCAATTCAAACTTTTTTTCTCCTAAACTGCTAGGGAAAGGCCACACAAAATCAACTGACTCTTTCATTCTGAAACAGGAAGCCCCACAAAAATAGTCATGCAGAAAGCCATACACTGTGAAACACATAGTGATGAAATGTAATAATCTCATTCATAATTGAAGAGCTTTCTACAATGTAAAAAACAACAAATCTTAATAACATAATCAACTTCATAAAAAAATCAGCCTCCAATCAAGAATATAAGTCTATAAATGTCCTCTGTGAAAAGATATCTTATTCACTCTTGAATATCCAAACTATCAACAGAAATTCTGACTAGAGCAGTTAACAATTGAACCTTTCCAACTATACCCATTTAACAATTGAACACTTCCAACTATACCTATTTAACAATTGAACTTATACCCATTTAACAATCCTTGAGCCTTAGGGGGCTATCCCCCCAGGCTTTAACCCTCTTTGGAGAGGCTAGGTTTATCGCCTGGCACCTGAGGTGCCCCTTTTTTTAGGTGAATGCCAACGGGGCCTGAAGCATTTTTGGAGCCGCTGGGCATGTCTAGTTTACAGCCCTACACTTTGACCCATTTAAAAAAGACCTTGTGCCATACTTATTTGGTCAGTGGATGTTCGAAAAATACCGACATGTGCATATGCAAAACAGAGGTGAAATGTAACATTAGTATTGTTTAGCATTCCATACTCATTATTCGGTGTTGTACAAGAGAAAAGAGATTTTAAGTATTTGACAAAATGACCCCGCTCACTGAAAATTACAAAAGTTTATCTTGCCATATGATCCAACCAATGAAACCTTTCTATCTCTTCATTCTTATTCCTATATTCACTTGTCCTCACTATTCATTTAACACATTCCATTGCCATCCTATCATCATCCTTTTCTGGTTAGTGACCAATTTGACTTTGAATTAGGTAAAACTGTTATATAGTCACATATGCAGATTCACATCTACATACATGCACATATATATGTAGAATAATTCACAACGACACAATGACAAAGACAGACACAGGAATAAAGATGCAGTAATGGAAGACGCAGGAAGACTTCTTTAACAATATTTTACCTCTCACTTTATTCCAAGGGTTCGAAAGGGTTGTTCAAGGGTTGCATGTGAGAGGGAGCTGGAGATCGAACATAACTGCAATATTTTGACCCTACCGTTATGACCGTCACGTTGTGTCTTTCTTGTTCTCCTGATGCTGGGGTCCACTCCATCGGGGTTCCCAAGGGCCCCCTCGGTCGGGTGTGGCCTTCCCTACCACAACTCGTCTCCAACAATCTGAAATTCCACTGGCAACTGCTTCTTGGACTCGAACTCAACTGAGTTAAATAATAATTCAACGCCCACACGATCGCCCACTGGATCTTTGAAATCAAATGTTTAATCGTCATCAAGCGGAAATAACTGTCATGCAGTTCAGAGGTCACTCTCTTCCGGTGCATCAGTCTGTATTGGCACAGTGGGACCTTCACCTTGTCCCATATTATAAGCCTTAATCCACCCACGCGATCTCTTTCGATTACTGGCCATTGAAATGTGTCACTTCCTTCCAGTGCATCACCTTGGAATAGCATTTTTTGGGCCGGGTCGAAGGTCAAAACATAACAAAACTTTGCCAAAAAAATACTTTAGTCTTTTTTTTGGTGGGGGGGACAGATATAAAACATTAATATTTAGATGCTAATAAAGAGATTCATTTTATCTGATTGACTTGTGTCAAAAAAATGCCTATTGCTAATAAAGAGATTCATTCTGTCTGATTGACTTTTGTCAGTAAAAATGTCTATTGCTGAATTAACATTCACCAACTGACTTTTAATTAGGATTGCCAACCAGAAAAAAAATCCGTCACATTACTTTTTAGATACACTCATGAACCAGTTTTTCCTTAAAAAAATATTCCAGTGATACAACAATTTCCTAATCTGAGTCCGAGAGAATATTCTCTGTTCCCAAAAATAAAACCCCAGCTCCATAATCAACATTTAGGAACTACTGAGAATACGCAACAAGTTGTGATGAAGTCATTAAAGATAGTGTCAGTTAAAGACTTCCAGCAGAGCTAACATTTTCATCAGAATGTAGCTTCCCAAGGAAATTATTTTGAGGAAGATAATGTTGCTTTTTAAGTTAAAATGTTTTACAAGATTGGTTTCATTATTTAATAGATGCCCTTGATAGAAGAGCTCTATTCTTATGACAAAAGCAGACTTAAGATGTGGCAGTCATCATCATAATAAACATCATCTGTCATCATTATCATCTGTCAAGATGTGGCAGTCATCATCATAAACATCATGTCAAGATGTGGCAAACATCATTATCATCTGTCAAGATGTGGCAATCATCATTATCATCTGTCAAGATGTAGCAGTAATCATCATCATCATCTCTCAAGATGTGGCTGTCTATCATCATCATCTTTCAAGATGTAGCAGTCATCACCATCTGTCAAGATGTCACAGTCATCTCCATAAACATCAACTATCAAGACACAGCAGTCATCGTCATCTGTCAATATGTGGCAAACATCATTATCATCTGTCAAGATGTGGCAATCATCATCATCCTCTGTCAAGATGTGGCAGTCATCATCATAAACATCATGTCAAGATGTGGCAAACATCATTATCATCTGTCAAGATGTGGCAGTCATCATCATCAGTCAAGATGTGGCAATCATCATTATCATCTGTCAAGATGTAGCAGTAATCATCATCATCATCTCTCAAGATGTGCCTGTCTATCATCATCATCTTTCAAGATGTAGCAGTCATCACCATCTGTCAAGATGTCACAGTCATCTCTATAAACATCAACTATCAAGACACAGCAGTCATCGTCATCTGTCAATATGTGGCAAACATCATTATCATCTGTCAAGATGTGGCAATCATCATCATCATCTGTCAAGATGTGGCAGTCATTATCAGAAGATCATTCAGAAAATCTTTGCCTCTTACTACCAAACATCACCTTTAACTGTATAAAGTAAATGTTGTGAATTTGTGTGTGGTGACTTTCACTTGGTACTTCTGCTCTAATGGTTTCTGTTCATTCAATAAGCAAGGAATTACAATCCATTTTTACACACTGGTGATTTTATTAGAATATTGACTCATAGAAGATTTCTGTTAAGTTTTCATAACTTGAAGGTATTGAAAACAACCTTATATAGAATGTCATTATCTTTTCAGAATTGCACAAAATTTGTGCAGCTTCTGGTAAGGACATTAGATTTTTCCCTACTGCTTATAGTGGGAAGAGATTTGTTTCCCACTGAATAATGTAATAAATTTGGTCACACTTTTTATGGCTTTTACAGCAACCGGATATCCTTTGGATTAAGTAGTATATATTTACATAAAAAAATATGTGCGACACATGTAATTTATATATATACTTATATATATATATATATATATATATAGAGAGAGAGAGAGAGAGTGACACTGTGCAGATACATATGTATATATATATATATATATATATAGACACTATATATGCATGTATATATATGTAGATAGATAAATATATATTTAGACACCATATATATATATATATATATATATATAATGACTGACACTTTTTTACAGAAGGGCCTTTCCTCAGTCCTATAAAAAACAAACACCCATAGGTACACATGCGTTTCCTCAGGCCAAATTCACCCTTGTATATGCAATACATAAAAGACGTTTCTTTGGCATGAATATTAACCCTGTGCACCCCCATTTGCCTTCTCAGATCTGCTGGAAACCCTCGTACTTTGTCATAGTATTCACATAAATTACCTGGTGGTTGCTGAAGAACAACCTGTATATAATCAGCCTGCAATTGTTTTCTATCATGAGGTCTCATATGACTAACAAGACCAACTTTGGACAAACAAATCCTACTACAAATGTTACAAACATGTGCAAGCTGAATGTGTCTAGAACAAGGTCAAATTCTGTTACCAATAGTCTTACTTTAAGATTCTTCAATTATATATATATATATATATGTATCTGTTGTATATCACTGTTTGTTTTTCCTGGTTATACATAACATTGTTTCATCAAAATAGACTTTTTCTTTTCCTACTTCAAAAAAGTTTCTGATTCATCCTTGTATTAAATTATTTGTATTAAGAATAGTAACTCCAAGCCATAATTATTAGCTATGTATTAGTCATTTGAAACTATATGACTAAGCAGACAATAACTATTATTAAATAGGAGTCGGTACTTTAAAATATATAAATTATTAGTATTAGATAAGAACACTTGAAACCATATGACTGGGTATAAATTATTAGTATAAGATAAAAGAAATAATGGAAACTATATAACTGTGTGTAAATTATTTGTAATAGATAAGAATAGTTGATATCACTACTGTGTGCAAACAAATGATTCTAGGCAAAGTATAATTTTAAAAGACATGTAATGAACATTGAAAATATAATTATGATTACAATCAAACAAAATGAATCAAATTTTGGCATTAAATAACCCTAACAGGTTGATATTCCATTAAACAAATAAACTAAGCCTTAGGTGGTTAGGTAATTTGTATATTTTGCTTTCAAAGTTACTTATGAAAAAAGGAAAAAGTTATTTGAAAAAAAAACATAGAAAATGAATAGCTATGTTTTAGTATTCATTTTCAATATTTTTAAAAAATATTTTCTTTTCATTTCTCAATTCTACAATCAATCTTCTCATAAACAGGGAATGTTAGTCTTACTGAAACTCAAACCATCTGCCAAAAAGTTAACTGAAATTTTGTTCTCAAAAAAGACAAGATAATTATGAATAAATACATACCTACAAAACTGACTTCACAAATCCAAATTAAAGATTTTTCCATTCAAGTTTTTAGAGCATATTGTAGAGTCCCAGCCGGCAGTAGAACACACTAACTGCATCTCTGCAGAAAGTAATGTCCTGGATATGACACTAAACAATCTGATGGTGAGGCTCCAGTCCTGGAGCTTTTGGGAATATGGAGTACCTCTTCATTGCCTTTACTCTCAGGTTCACTCTAAACCAGAGTGGTAGTACCTGTTAGCATCCCATCTGTTGGTCAAGTACAACTATTTAATCATTTTCATTAAACTGTGTGCAAACAAATGACTGTTAAATTGAGTTATTAGTGTTACATAGCAATACTTGAAACTATTTAACTGTGTGCAAATAAAACTATTAGTGTTAGATAGCAATACTTGAAGCTATTTAACTGTGTGTAAACAAATGAGCTCTTGCTCATTTAAGAATTATAACCTACAAACAAATTATTTGCAAATCAGATATATTAAATATATATATAAAGAGGATTTGGCATTAAATAACCTACAATGGTTAATATACCATAAAATAAAACCAAACCAAATCATATATATTTAATATAAAGAGGATTTTTGCGGGGACTGCTACGTCTTCATATTTTTCGTTTACAGAATTTATATATGTATAGGTGTGTGTATGTGTGTGGGGGGAACCACAGATGTAAAATATTTTCATCTATACATGCATGTGTTTATTCACACACATGAATTGATTAATTTTCCCACAATCTGTAACAGCAATAAATAAAGTTGGCGACCTTAGTCGAGGGCGACCAGAAGGCTCCCTTTTCAATAGCTGCTACACAGAGGTATAGGGGAGGGGCGCTACTCCATTTCCTGGATTGTTCCATTTTACCCTTGATCAATACCTTATAATGCTGAGTGTTAAGCAAATTTGCATCAAGTACCATTTTTTGAGTCTTTGGTATGGCTCGACCTGGGATTGAACTCTGGTCTCCTGGACCATTGGCAAACACTCTACTCATTAGACCAATGGCCCATCCCTTTAATTCCTGATGAAATAAAAATGTCAGATTGATAATGTAATTTGCAGAAAAATATATATTAGTTTCCTGAATATTTGATAAGCTCCAACAACATGCTCATCCATATACCCTCCCCACTGCCAAGTGGGATATTCTTCCATCTTACCCCTCAAATCTATTGGCATATTCTTTGACCTGAATATTGCTTCTTCTGATCAAGCACTGTGTTTAACACTAATGGAAGTGCCCTGTGCTAATTTCATCTATCCTCTCTAAGTAGCATAGTAAACATAAATTATTGTATATTGGTTCGGTGAAGATCCAATAGACTCCAACAAGTTTGAAAAGAAAGAAGAAAAAGTGCTCCAAAGATTCCTCAGTACCAGCAATAGCATTTTGCTCAAAATAGAATATATAACTATGTATTGATCTTGTAGTTTTAGTTTAATTAAATACTAAAAAGTAATCACTGTATTAAGTATTATATATATTTACCAACCCCTTCGCATGACCAGGATATGACACAAGGTCCCATTTTAAGTGGAGTTTAAGTAAGTAAAGTTAGCAACTGTAGTCGAGGGTGACCAGAAGGCTCCCTCTTCAATAGCTTCTACACCGAGGTGCAGAGGAGGGCGTTAATCCTTTCCCTGGATTGCTCCACTTTACCCTTGATACATACCTTATATTGCTGAGTGTTAAGCAAGGAGGTATCAAGTACCATTTTTAAAGTCTTTGGTATGATGCAACCTGAGATTGAACCCATGTCTCCCGGACCATTGGAAATTCAGAGGTTTTCTACTTCTAGACCAGTTGACAAGGTTAAAGAGCCCTGTCTGCCCTACTATTTACCTGTAGCTGGAGGGAAAATAGTTGGATTCATACTTTTCCCAAGTACTATCTAAACAGCATAGACCAAGATTTGAGCTCACTTCGTCATGTCCGTTTTCTACACTACAAATGCCTCCTTAAATATTTTACGAATTGTTACTGCATATTTTTGTATTATTTATTGCAAAGAAAACAATAAGATTTATATGTAAAAAAAATTACAAATCATCCTTTCTTGCTTGATTTTTAACTTCCATGGAATTTCCAAGGGTCCTGCTTGTAAATAAAAAAAAACAAAACAAAAGCGAAACAGACGAAAAAAAAGCTAATTTGATTTCTCAGTTTTTATTGTCATTATTATTTTTCCTAACTTCTTCAAGTGGATATTAATCCCCCCCAAAATAGATCACTCTATTCAGATGGCTTGCTTTAAATCAGATAATGTTATATTGCATCACTGACTTTTTGGTTACTTTCTCTTCATTGTGTTTTATTTAAGCACATCTATTTCTGTTCTATTCTAAATTCCAAGAACCATAGAAATAACATGAATGATGATGGAAGGGTGAGTCTGATAATCTTTGACTTTACATGGTGAGTGCAATTACCTAATGCTAGTACCGTTGAAAATTGATCAATTCTTTCAACACAACTCAATACGAGATTTGCAGATATATGTGTATATATCATACAGAAATCAAAACCATATATTGTAAGTAAAAATCTAAGTTTTTTTCATAACATTTAGTCTTTTTGGTGGGAAGAGAGGTGTGAATCATAGAAAGTATGGCAGATAAATATGGAATGGATTTATTCAATAAAATATCTGAAAAGAAATTGTTAGATCATTTTAATAAAGATACCTTATGAAAAATTTGATATGAATTGAAATTTACTAAAAAGAATTATTAAATCCTTAAATTAAGTGTCCGTAAGTGCTGTTAGAATGAGTATCATTAAAAGAATATTGCTTGATTGTCACTAAAATAGCATAAAAATCATCATGCACAGCTACAAATATGGTGGCAAAAGCTACTTGATAGCGCCAGGAGTGGCAGTACCGCCTTGAGCTATCGAAACTGTGTTATCATCCTGGTTGGCAGCTGATGAGGACAGGGTATCATACGTACTTTCACACGTTGTATGATGAAAAAAAAAGAAAAATATGGACGAATCTATTTGTATCAATATAGATGACAAAGATAACGTCTTAGAGACCCTGGGCATTAAGGTGAGGTCTGTCTCTCAGAGACAGGTCCAAGGCATTGGTGAGTACTAAGTTGGCCTGGATGAACTCTACTATGGGTCAAATAGAACTGTTTGACATTTAAACTGTGTGCAAACAAATGACTTATGCTAAATTGAATTATTAGAGATAAGAACTGTTTAAGCATTCAACTGTGTGTAAACAAATGACTGATGTCTAATAGAACTGTTGGTGAAACATAGCAATACTTGGAACCATTTAGATTTGTTGACTTATGCTAAATTGAATTGTTAGAAATAGAACTGTTTGATCATTTAACTGTGTATATATACAAAATGTTTTTACAAATCATGTATTTTTTCTATATGTAAAAACAGGATTTGGCATTAACTTAGCAACAATCATTGATATGCCTTAAAACCAAACCAAACCAAACCAAGCCAATCAACAACTTTGATATCTAGGGATTAGTCAACCCCTTTGTAGTACTCAAAGGGTTAGTTCAGCCCTCTTAAATTCAACTTACTCTCATCTATAGCTCTCACTCTTACTCAAAGGGGGTAGTATCTCCCATTTTCTTGATTTCTCATTTGGCACTCTTCTTTGACGTCTTTCCGACTGTCTTTATGATAAATTTAATTTTTTTAAATGCATTGGTGAAAAGGAGGTTCTCAAAAATTAGTAAATAATTTTTCTTCTTATCCCATGGCTTTCTGACACAGCACCCTTGTCCCGGATGCAAGCCAGATGCTCTATCTTGTCCCGGACATAGGAAGTAGGCTGTTGGCTTTACTGCCTTATCTTCACTGAATAATATCTGCTTCTCTTCATGGGCTAATATTTATTTTCATTTTTATTTCTTGTTATTTCTGACCCTGAAAAGAAAGAGGCAATAAGTCTTTTTATGCTTCATATCTACTTTTGTGAATTCCCAATTTCAACTCTCTCCTCGCCTACTTCTAAATTATCATTCCATGTGCTGTTTCAATGAATAAGTGTCTCTAAAAAAGTGCCATTCGAATGAATGTCTTGAAAACACAGTTGTTAGAATAAATGTCTCTAAAACAGTATTCTTATTATGTGTTACTTTAATTGTGTCATTCAAATGAGTGTCACTAAAAAGTGGTGTTAGAATGAGTAAACATTATACAGTGTTGTAAGAATGAGAGTCATTGAGACAGATTTATTATGAAGAGTATAAGAGTATTAGTTGTCTAAATTTCTGAGACGAAGCTTGGTGATTTTTATCATTAAGAGTTTTTTGGACTATTGTCTTCATCTTTATTGTTATTTCCACAATGTTTCGGACAATATGTCCTCCGGCTTTCTTCAGGTGTTTGTCAAACTCGAGAAACTTCACGGAACTTCGAACTACGTCCTTTATTGAATCCACGGGGGTCGCCTATTCTAATTCCATTAGCCATAACCGGGTACAAGTGTTAAGTATTCCTGTATTGTTACTACATATCTTTTGGATCCTTTCGGCAAGTCTTTTGACATAGGGCAGACATACTGTGGTGAGTTTTCGGGTATTGTCCGCTATCCTCCAATAAAAAAGTGTTCTTAAGACAGCATTGTTAGAATCTAGTGTGAGCAGTGTTGTTAGAACAGATGTCTCTAAAGCAGTGTTGTTAGAATGGATGTCCCTAAAGCAGTGTTGTTAGAACGGATGTCCCTAAAGCAGTGTTGTTAGAATGGATGTCCCTAAGGCAGTGTTGTTAGAATGGATGTCCCTAAAGCAGTGTTGTTAGAATGGATGTCCCTAAAGCAGTGTTGTTAGAACAGATGTCCCTAAAGCAGTGTTGTTAGAATGGATGTCCCTAAGGCAGTGTTGTTAGAACAGATGTCCCTAAAGAAGTGTTGTTAGAACAGATGTCCCTAAAGCAGTGTTGTTAGAACGGATGTCCCTAGGGCTGTGTTGTTAGAACAGATGTCCCTAAAGCAGTGTTGTTAGAATGGATGTCCCTAAGGCAGTGTTGTTAGAATGGATGTCCCTAAAGCAGTGTTGTTAGAACAGATGTCCCTAAAGCAGTGTTGTTAGAATGGATGTCCCTAGGGCAGTGTTGTTAGAACAGATGTCCCTAAAGCAGTGTTGTTAGAATGGATGTCCCTAAGGCAGTGTTGTTAGAATGGATGTCCCTAAAGCAGTGTTGTTAGAACAGATGTCCCTAAAGCAGTGTTGTTAGAACAGATGTCCCTAAAGCAGTGTTGTTAGAATGGATGTCCCTAAGGCAGTGTTGTTATAATGTTATTGGGAATTAGCAAATGGTATTATCATTAGTCTTGCTAAGAAGACAAGACTTTTTGTCATTTTTGTACTCCTCTTCATATAGTACTTGGCCATGTACATTTCATCTGTTTGAGACACGTTTGTGTATTGTCATAATATTTCTCATATGTTTTCCATATATGTATAAAATGTTCTGTATGCATATGTGAGCTTGTCTTATCTTTCCTTCGAGCCCAGTCGGCTGTGACTGTAGAATATACCAACTGTATCTCTGCAGAGAGGTAAGAATCTCCCACCGAGTGTCCTGATATGACACTAAACAATCTGATGGTGAGGCTCCTGCCTTAGAGATTTGGGGAATGTGGAGTACCCTTTCATTACCATTGCTCTCATATCCACTCTGACCTGCTGTGGTAGCACCTGATAGGGTCATATCTGTGGGTCAAATAGAACAAATTATGTGCAAATAAATGACTGTTGTTAAATTGTGACTGTTATATAGCAATACTTGAAACCATCTGTGTGAAAAAAGATCTCAGGTTAATTAAAGAATGTTATCTATATAATGTGTTTACAAATCATATATATTCTATACATATGTATAAAGAGGATTTGGCATTAAATAACCTACAATATTTGATATGCCATAAAAACAAACAAAACCTTATCTTTCCTTTCATTTGTTTAGTGTAAGTGCATCATTAATGCTAATATTGGACCTTGGTAAGTGGGGATGCCACTAAATATCCTCCCTAGCCCCAAATGTAACCAATAACTCATCATCATGTCATGCTATCAGCACAGATATTTCTGACCATCTCTCGCCACCCCTCCCTATTGTCCATTGGATGGGTGGTAGGTGGCCGTACAGCTGCTGCTTTGTAGGGTGCTGTCTCTAGGACTTGTTCAATATTGCTCGCTGCATTCTTGTGTAATTGCCGTCAAGCTTTTTCTTCAGACATTTAGTTAGCATCCATGTGGTTCATCCATATAGCAGTATTGACACGACCACTGCTTGGATGAAACTGCGTTTCATTTTATCAGTCAGGTCTGATTTCCATATGACCGATAGCCTATCAATAGCTGTCCATGCCTTTGCTAGTCGCGTGTCGATGTCTGTCTCAGTTAATAAGACACTGGTTCCTAGGTTGGTGAACTTGTCAACTAGTTTCAGAGTGCTAACCACCCCAATAATTGCTTACATCTTCAATACTTGATATATGCATGAAGGGATATTTTTGGATATATGCCTCTGTATATCTGTAAATATCAAACATCAAACCCCTTGTCATCTCAATCAAGAAATTCCTCAACTTCAAGGATAAAATCCTCCAAAAAATCATTAAACAAGACCCTACAAATAAACAAAAATAATTCAACTCCTAAGAATCAACCAAAAGCCTAGATAGATCTGATATTGTAGAAAGTATGAATACTGACACAGACATCATTGCAAACATAAGTCTAAGAGATTTATAAAAATAAAAGATACGTCAATGAAACACAACCATCTACAAAGTGAATGCTCTTTCAAGTAAAATTTGTCAACTCACCTTTTTCTCACATTCTCACAATTCATTTAAAAAAACAAAAATATTTATCTACAAACAATTCACTTACTTATTACACACACACACACACACACATATATATATATATATAAAAGATTTAGCATTAAATAACTCACAAGAGTTGATCTGCCATTAAACAACCAACCAACCACCTCAATAAACTGACCATGTGTATGTACTCAAGGGGATATGTTTAAATGGAATCTTTGAGGAGTGAACTCTTTAGAGAAATGTCTGATTTGCAGATCAACTCTCAACCCTCACCCCCAGGTTTAATTCCCACAAGCAGGAAGACCCATTTTTTGTTTGTAAAAATGTTGGGTCAATTGATACATTCCAGGGACTTGGATGAAAGTAAAAGTTTAGAAATGCAAAAATGTGTGACATTAACTGCTGAAATTTCTTCAGCCATATCAATTACCAAATCTAAATGTAATTGCCTTCATTTAGTTCTTTATTTTGGGAGACACAAAGAAAGCAGACTAGCACTCTCTCTCTAAAAATAAAAAAGAATAACAAAAATGGAACACTCAACCTTCCTCCAATCCTTTAAGTTTCCCCATATTATTCATACATGTTACTTACATACATACATGCATACATAGAGTGAGAGAGAGAGAGATGCATGCCCACACACATATATAAGCACATACATATATATATATATATAGAGAGAGAGAGAGAGAGAGAGAGAAAGAGAGAGTTCCTATATACATGCATGTGTATATATATATATATATATATCAACACACACACACACACAGATGTATAGGTTTATACATCTGTGTATAGTGCCTGCACGCATGTTTATAGATACTTACATATATACTCGCATGCGTGCCTATGCATATGTATGTATCTATATACATTTGTGTAGGCACTGTATATATATATATATATATATATGCATACATATACTCATACATTTATGTACCTCTGTATGTCTATGTATACCTGTGTATGCATATATATAGCCACTACATATATATGTATGGCCCTATATGTGTGTCAAGTATATCTTTGTGTGTATATATATATATATATATATATGTACACACCCACACATGCATACATGTATAAGCTACACACAGATATAGAACTTACATACACATGTAGTGCCTACACCTACTTGCATAAGGATTATTTGTTACAGCAAATTCCTTAGCTGGTTCTTTTCATGATTACATGCACACAGACAAAAATATATATACACTTATAGACAGGCACATAGACAATGCCAATACACACAGCTGTGTAATAAGGAATTGTTACTTTAACAAATTACTTAGCCAGTCCTTTTCATGAATTCTTGTCAAAGTTAAAACAAGATCAGATGTTGACAAGTAATTATTGTGACAAGCAAGTCTGGCACTCTTTTTTTTCTGTTGTCTGTCTGTTAACAAAATTAAGAATTTCAATATCTTCATATATATATATATACTCTCACTTATAATCAAACATATTTATTATATATATATATATATATATACATTGATATGCAAAAATATTGGACACATGAAATTTTTTAAAGTTTTTAAGAAAATAATAATTTCTTTTATTTCTACTAACTTCAAAGTTCACCTGAATATTGTTCATACTTAAAATATTGTCTGTTAGAGGAAAAAAGAGGAAATATTCAATTCAACAAATAAAAAGCCAGCCCAAGTTTTGGACCAACGTCAATAAACAAGATTAAATATTCAATTGCATGTTTTATTTTCTATGATGGCTGTCAAACATTCAGAATAATTTGAAGTTTCTTACAGAAATTGACTCCAGTTTTATTTCATTCATCTTAGAATTTCACAATTTTTAAGGATTCCTATCTTTAATTTTAAGTTTAAACTATTTCCATAGATTTTTTTATTAGGTCAAGCCATTCTAAGACTCTTATTTTCTTTGTCTTTAACAATGCTATCATTTTCACTGCTACATGTTTCAGATTATTATCCTGTTGAAAAATTCAATTCCTCTGTAGTTGAAGATATTTTGTAAACTGAAGCACGTTTTTCCCTAATATTCCGCAATAAATATGTGGTGTCTTCAATAAGTTTCCAGACTTTTTTGAACAGGCATTTAAAATTGTCATAGACTCTTGAAAATTCAGTATGTTTTTGCTATACATCTTATGAGATGACTGACCAATTTTTATGGTTTCAGGTTTAAATCAACAGCTACAGCAAGAATTGGAATGCAGCCTACTAAAGCCTGATTGTCACAGCTGGTGAATTTCAAAAATGCAATCTGGACGTGAGGAAGAATGATATGCAATAAAATTCTGTTTTAAACTTGGAAAAAATGCCACAGAAATATATGGAATGATTCAGACTGCTTTTTGACCATCTTGCATTAATCGAGCATTCGTTTTTGAGTTGCATAAGAGATTCAAGGAAGGCAAGGAGTCTGTGAGGGATGATGAGAGGTGTGGGAGGAGTAAGGAGTTAATACACCAGAGTTGATTGGCCAAAGGGTTAGGGTTAAGGTTACTATGTTGAGGTTTTAAGGGAGTTCAAGAAGAGATTCCATTGGAAGAGTCCAGCACTCTTCAAATCAGGTCAGTTGCATTTCAACCAGGACAATACACCAGTCTACCACTCCATCTTTGTCACAGACTATTTGACCAACATGAGCATCAAGACAGTTCCTCACCCTCCTTATAGTCCAGACCTTGCTTCCTGTGTCTTTTGGTTTTTCCCTAAGCTCAGAGGCTGTCATTATGAGACAATTGAGAAGATGAAAGAGGCTGTGGTGAAGGTCATTGACATGCTCACACAAGAGGACTTCCATGGGGCCTTGCAGAAGTTGTTGGAACGGTACAACAAGTGTATTGCAGCCGGAGGAGATTACTTCGAAGGGGACTAGATTTTCATGTATGTACTATCAATAAAAGTGCCCATACGAAAAATGTCTGGAAACTTATTTAATGATCCTCAAACCATTGCATAATATTCCTTCAATGATATTTAATACACCCATACCCCAAAAAGGAAAAACAACCCCAAATCAATATACTTCCACCACCATGTTTAACTGTTGGGATGGTATTTGAAGTTTTAGACAAATGTATTTTTTTCTCCAGAAAAGTTTTGAAATGTTTCCACGAAAGAGTTCTTCAGACCCTAATATTTTGTTTCCAAATGCAGCAAGTTCCTTAAGATGATTATGAGCAAAGGGTAGACAAGTCTTCACATGACTTCAGAAAAAACCTTTTCCTTAGAGTCCAAGAATGCAGTACTACATGGTAGAATGTTGGACTAATTGTATTTTTACTCATCTTATAAGGACAGAGCTAGCTAACGGTTGTTTCTGTGAGTTCACCATCTGACCCTGGCAGAAATTTTTCTCATCTGCAAACAGATTTAGTATATTAGGTTAGATGAGATGTGTAAGATTGTTCTTTCCTCTTGTGGCCTGTGATAAAAATTGTCCTTCTCATTTTGTATGAGAAATACCAAATATCTTTATGCACAACCTGTCTGATATAAAAAAAAAAAAACCTCAGACACTCCCATGTATGTGGTTATGGATTGATTGAATTGCTGGGATCGTTGTCAATCATGACCTGGATCTCATCAAGAAATTTGTGAGTTCTTTTCTTATCAGCTGCCATACCTTTATAATCACCATTAAACTCATCCAACTGTTTTTGAATCGTCTGCGCTGTTCTCAGATTGATAACCAAACACATGGAAATGTTTATATTGGTGTTTCCAGCAGGAATACCAAGCAATACAGCATGGCATTTCCAAATTTCTGGAGGAGTGAATTGCATCAAAGTGCTGCTTTCCTCACGGACAGTGCTGGATCGAAGACAAAACCTGAAACAAACAAAGCACATGTGCAAAATTAATAATTTAAAATGGTGACAATTTACTCATCAGACCATATTTATATATATATATATATAAGTTGGCCAACCATAGTTGAGAGTGAACCAAAGGCTCCCTTTTTAGTAGCTACTATACCGAGGTGTCAGAGAGGGTGCTACTCCTTTCCCTGCATTGCTCCTCTTACCCTTGATCCATATTTTATATTGCTGGCTGAGTGTTTAGCAGGGAGGTATCAAGCAGCAATTTTTGAGTCTTTGGTATGACTTGACTTGGAATTGAACCCTGCTCTCCCAGGCAATTGGTGAACACTAACCATTATGCCAATAAGCGATTCTAAAATGTATATGTAAGTATACTTTTGTGCAATATATATATATATATATATGAGTCCACAAAAAAATATATATATATGCTTCATAAAATAAATATTCAATTTATGTAGATTTTTCCTTTCCTGAAGTGTGTATACTTCTTTTTGGCATATATATCTATGTATGTATATATATCTTCTTGCACATATATATATATATATATATATATATATATATAGTCATCCACAGACTGTTTCATTGTATTACAACTCATCAGTATGGCTATACACAGAAGAAACCTCAAGGTGGGATCGAAACCCGGCTGACTTTACATCAGTCAGATATCTTACCCCAAAGCCATCATCATTCTCAGCATAAGTGAAGGAATTTTTTACACATATATTTTTACATATATGCTTTTGACTACTGGAGTACTCAATTTGTGAGAAGAGCGTTGTATTTATGCATACATGGCAGCCGGCAATTCTTCAATTGAGTGATCAACCTACGGCTGGCTGGGGGAAGCATATATGTGTGTGTGTGTGTATGTGTGCTTTGTTTTTTTTTATAAAGAAAGAGTGGTACTCAATATTGGTAATAAAACATGTAGATCTAGCTTTTAATATCATTGACATAGAGTCAACATTGCTTTGTGACTGTCAGTTTCTCGCATATGCAATCATCAGACCCAATTTAGTCTATGTTATTAAAACCTAGATATATTCATGCTCATTACTTATAACCAAATGTGTGTATATGTATATATATATATAATTATATGTCCATAATTTTAGTTTATTGCACCAAATTCCCAAAGTGGTAATGTATCATAAATATTAATTAATATTTCCTCTGCCTTTTCCTTCCTAATGGGATTAATTAGTATCATTTGCATGATAAAAGCCAATTTGATTTTTCTCTGCCTTCTATTTGCTTCTCTTTCCTCTTGTTAACTACCTGTCATCACTTTTCTGACAATTCATTCAGACACACACACATATCAACTACCACCTAACACTTCATAGCGATGTAGATAAATTCTTTCTAATTATCAGGAAGGGGGAGGATATTTGTATTTATGACAGGCTCTCTGCAGCTAAAGAACAAGGAACTGTTCAAAAACGTTCTCTAATTTTACAAATGAACATCTCAAAAAAATATTTCTTTTTCAGCTTGCAAAGTCAATGGTCTCCTTGCTTAGCTTTCTAATAATTACACCATGTGAAGTACTTCTAAGTGAAAAACTGTTCTCTTGAAATATTTTTGGGAATATGTTGACTGTCTCCCCTACAGAGGGGTAGGAGACTCCCCATCCCAAAAGGGGTGTTCTGCATATGACACTAAACTACATCTTAGCCCAGTCTGCAGGAACTGTAGCTTACACTGACTGTTTCTCTGCAGTGGGTTTAGACCCCTCCCCTACAAGTATCCTGATATAACACTAAACAATCTGATGGTGAGACTTCAGTAATGCTGGAGCTTTGGGGAATGCAGAGTACCCCCCCCCCAATGCCATTGCTTCCCAGTCCACTCTGACCCAAAGTGGTAGCACCTGACAGGGTCCTATCTATGAGTCAACAAGAACTATTTGACATCTAAACTGAGTGTAAACAAAAGACATGCTAAGTTGAATTGTTAGAAATAGAACAATTTGAGCATTTAACTGTGTGTAAATAAATGACTGATGTTTAATTGACTTGTTAGTGATGCTTAGCAATACTTGGAACAATTTAACTGTGTGAATGAGTAATGTTGAATAAAATTATCAGTGTTAAATAACAGTACTTGAAACTCTTTAACTGTGTACCTAAATTGAAATGTTAGTTTTATATAGTGATGCTTGAAACCATTTAACTGTGTGCAAATAAAACTATTTATGTAAGATAGGAATATTTGAAACCATTCAAGTGAGTGCAAACAAATGATTAATACTAAATAGAAATATTTGTGCTGAAATATTTGGAACAATTTAACTGTGCGCAAACAATAGTAATATTTGTGTGAAAACAAGTCAGCTGTGACTCATTTAAAAATAAGATTACCTACAAACGATTAACTTCCAAATCATGTGGAAAACCATTAACTGTGTACAAACAAATGAGCTCTGACTCATTTACAAATGTTATCAACAAACTATACATTTAAAAATCATATATGTTATATATAAAGAGGATTTAGCATTAAATAACCTATGATCGTTAATATCTCATAAAACCCAACCAATCCAAACTGCATCTGATGGTAAGGCTCCTGTTCTGAAGATTTAGGGAGTGTGAAGTACTCCTTCATTGCCATTACTCCCAGGCCCACTCTGACAGTGTTATAATACCTGTTAGAGTCCCATTTATGGACAAATATATCTCTTTGCCCAGTCGGCTGGGCCTGTTGAATACACCAACTGCTACTCTGCAGAGGGGGTTAGACATCCTACCCCAACGAGTGTCCTGGTATGACACTAAACAATCTGATGGTGAGGCTTCAGTAATGCTGAAGCTGTGGAGAATACAAAGTACCTCTTTATTGCCATCGCTCCCAGGTCCACTCTGACTCAGAGTGGTAGCACCTGATAGGGTTCTGTCTATGGGTCAAATCAAACTAAACTGTGTCGCTTGAAATTGGACTGTTTTGACATTTAAACTGCATACTTATGCTAAACTGAATTGCTTGAAATAGAACTATTTTTGAATGCTAAACTGAATTGTTTGAAATAGAACTGTTTAAATCTTTTTAAATGGATTTTTGGTATGAATAACCTTCAGTGGTTGGGGTTATGTCATAAAACCAAACCAATATATCTGTTTGCTCATTATTCATATTCAATTGGACTGAACGCACAAAAACAAATCTTAAAAAACAACCATACAGAAAATATAAAAATAAATGTACAAAGAATGCAATTCTCTAACTTCTAGGAATAAAATAACCCTAGAATGACTGACATGCCATTTAAATCAGTCTTAGTGAAAAAAAACCCAAAAAAAACTTTTTTAGATATGACACTAGTATAAGGCACCCAAGCAGAATCAAACTTACTAACTGATCTTTTAACCTAACTTGGTATCCATTATGGTGAACCAGATGATTTGGTTGGTTATCATTTGTTTTGTTTTTTTTTAGTTTTGTATAATGAGGGTATTAGGGTTTAAATATCTGATTCCATTGTTTTCTTGTCCAGTTGGCTGGGGCTGTAGAATACACCGACTGCACCTCTGCAGAGGGGTAAGACCTCCCCAATGAGAGTCCTGGATATGACACTAAACAATCTGATGGTGAGGTTCCAGTAATACTGAAACTTTGGGGAATGGGGAGTACTCCTTTATTACCATTGCTCCCAGTTCCACTCTGACCCGGAGTGGTAGCATCTGATAGGGCCTTATCTATGGGTTGAATAGAACTAACTGCATACTTATGCTAAACTGAATTGTTTGAATTAGAACTGTTTGACTAAACTGAATTGTTTGAAATAGAAATGTTTTTGACAATTAAACTATGTACTTATGCTCAACTGAGTTGTTTGAAATGGAACTTTTTTTGACATTGAAACTGTATTTACACTAAACTGAATTGTTTACTATAGAACTGCTTTGATATTTAACTGTGTATAAACAAAATTTATACTTATACTAAACAGAATTAGTTGAATTAGAATTCTTTGAATAAACTGAATAGCTTAAAATAGGAAATTTTTTTGACAATTAAACTGTGTACTCATGCTAAACTGAATTGTTTGAAATAGAACTGACTATTTGCATAAAAATGGATTTGGTGTTAAATAACCTACAAAGGTTGATATGCCATAAAACACAACCTACCAACCATCCATTGTTTTCTTTCTTCTTTTCCCCATTTAATTCATTGGCATCTTTTTTAAGTCCATGAAGGTTGCAAAAGAATCACTGAAGGAAGGAAGAAAAGAGACTAAGATACCTTTTAAATTTCAACTTTATTTTTGGTTTCATCCAGCTACTCTGTAATGAAGAAATGACTTCCTGGGCCACTAGAAAAATAGTCGCACCTCCCAAACAAAACATTGAAATGTAATAATCGTTTTTGGTGGGCGATAAGTCCAAAGTTGGGGTGATCTTGTCCAGAGGGCATTTTTAATATAAGCTGCTGCTAAAGACACAGTCTTACACCAAGTACGAGACTTAGGTAGACATATGCACTGCCTGCTTGCAGCCGAGGGAAAGAAAGTCTGTCTAGTATCAAAGGTAAAGCTGAAGTGAGAATAGGTTTCTTTCTAGCACTGGTATCTTTCAGGCATGTGCAGTTCCTACTTCTGTCAGGGGATTCTGTGAACTGCTATTTTTCTAATTTATTTATTTCATTTTTATTTATTCATTTTCTCTTTTTTCTTTTTTAATCTCCTCACCATCAAAACCACATGAGTTACCTAAAAAAAACTAAAAGAAATAAGCTTGCCTAAGATTTGATATGAAATAAGGTACACAGCGAAAGGCTCACTTGCTAACCATTAAACCACATGAATTACCTCCTCCCCAACAAAAAAAAAAAAAAATTAGCCTCCCTTGATTTGACACCAGTATAAGGTACTTAAAAATAAAAATTTATTAGACTTATCTGCTCCATCCCACAGATAAAGGTTCTCATTGGTCCCCATATCAAAGACATTATTATTTTTTTGACTAAAGTTTCATAGGATTAAAAAGTAGGTGAAGTGAATCTCTTTTTTGTTTCTTTGATATTGTCAGCACAATGTTTTCTCCTTCCTTATGTGCTCTCTCTGTATGGAAACAGCTATCACTTGATTGTTTCCTGTGAAAGGAAACTGTAGAAAAACATCTATTTCCACTAGTTGTGTAGCTATAGCAAACATTGCTTATATAAAAGCGATAACAGAATAGATTTAAAGAGTTTGTGTGGAGAACATTACAATATTAGCATGGCGTTTACTAGTAGAACTACTTTTCACAATCTTCTTATTGGAGTTAGGTCTGAGGAATGGTTCTGTCTACAATATCACATACACACATATATATATGTGGGGGAAAGGATATTTGAGGAAACTAGCTCAATGTCCCCTCAACATCAGATTCAAAGAATATAAGGGTCATCTAGTGATAAACTAAATGTATGAGGTATCTTAAAAAGTATCAGTTCTGAAGCTTCATTTATCAAGACAAAAATGAACAATGAATGCAACATTAATTTTCTTAAAATTGTCTTCTACGAAATCAGCATGCTTATTCCATTGAGTTTTCCATTGGTCAAAGCACCTCTGTAACTTCTTTGGTATGATTTGAAGCTGTACTGTGATATTTATCTTAATATTCTCCATATCTCCAAAACTTACCCTTGAGTTTAAGAAACAAAAAAAAGGCTGCATTCAGCTTGGGATAGTGAGTATGACAAGTATTGCACTTGCATAAACTTGTGTTTCACCAGACTGGCTTAAGAATATTTTCTCAAATCGGTACTGACTTGTTTAGATATCATCACTTCATTATATAGATTGCTCAGCAGTGCTTTTAGCCTAGTCAGTTAGAGCTGTAGAATATACTGATTGCATCTCTGCAGCGGGGTAAGACTCCCCCTCATGAGTGTCCTGGATGTGACACTAAACAATTTGATGGTAAGGCTTCAGTAATACTGGAGCTTTGGGGAATGCAGAGTACCCCTTCATTGTCATCGCTCCCAAGTCCACTCAGAGCCAGAGTGGTAGCACCTGATAGGGTCTTATCTATGTGTCAAATAGAACTGTTTGACATTTAAACTGAGTGCAAACAAATGACTTATGCTAAATTGAATTGTTAGAAATAGAACTTGGAACAATTTGACTGTGTGCAAATGAATGAATAGTGTTGAATTGCAATACTTGTAACCTCTTCAGTGTCTGCCAAAAAACAATGATTAATATTGAATAGAATTATTAGTGTTAGATAGAAATAATTGAAACCATTTAACTGTATAGAAACAATAGCAATACTCATATGCAAGTAAATTAGTTTTAATGAAAATAGAAATGAAATTACCTACAAACTGTGTGCAAACAAATGACTGATGTTAAATGAATTCAGGCTCATTTAAAAATCTTATCAACAAAATGTGTTTACCAATCATGTATATCTAATGTATATGTAGAGAAAAATTGATAACAAGTCAATCCAAGTAGAAGGAGAAATTTATTGAGAAGTAAAGTCAACGCTATAGCTTTTCGGTTCTACTGAACCATCATCAGGACCATGAGGGGTGATATTAGCAATGTTAAGTCAACGATGGATGTTTAAAAGTGCAAAATACAAAAACCTAGGGGAAAATTTGGTATAACAAGAAAAATTTGACCATTTGATTAGTGAATCAGCGTTTGTTTAAACTAATATCAGTACAACTGAGACCATGGATTCCGAGTTTGCATTCCAAGTCATACAGTCAAATTTGATGTGTAGCTTTGGAGAGTATCAGGTGAACTAGGCATCTCTTATCCAGCATGGTTTGTCACCTTCAGAACCTTAGCAAAAGCATCTGGAACTGCCAAATTCTTCCTTATGGTACCAAAATATTGCAAAACTTTTGATTCATTTTAGTAATTCTGAAATAAATAAAATGTAAATATATTGAATTTAGCAAAATTTTGGATATCAACTCTGATTTAACTGAAAATATGTGTACTAAAATTGGAAATTAATGAAAGCTTAAAGAACAAATTGAATAAAATGATGAAAAAAATGTGATTAAGCAAAACAAAAATTTTAAATCGACTGAGAAATAATGAAAAAAAATGTCTGACAAAGATTTTTTTTTTTTTAGAATTGACTTAAATCATTTTATGCAAGCAGTTCTAAAAAAAATTTTAAATTACCTTTTTTATTTTTGTCAGTCGTTTTTTTTTTTCTCTTTATATCTATACCATTAGATTGTGATTTTAGGTGTTATTTGTAAAACTGTCACCGGACAGAGAAATCAATAAAATTTAGCAATTATCACTGATCGGTGAGGGGGGTAATAATTATTTCTGTGTTAACTAGTGGAAAATAGATTTTAAGAATCAATAAATTACTATTGATCTTTGTTGGTTTCAGTCATCAGTCACTAATGAAAAAAAACGACTTAAAAAAATTGTTATTCTCAATTCTCTTATTGGTTGCTGTACACAAATTTATATGAAAAAATTGTTGATGGGAACCAGAAGAAGTTCAGTCATTATTTGTGATATCAATCTACTATCTATAATAATTAATTGATTGCACTCATCTTTTTATTTATTTTCAGTATCAACCATTAATAAGTAAAAGTTTTCTTCTCAGACTGAAAGTACCAGAATTTTATAATTCTCTTTGAACATTATAAAATCAAAACTGATATTGTTAGGTGTTATTCATAATTAAACTCTAAAGCATTGAAACTTTATAACCAAAAATAGGAATATACAGCAATCCCAAAATAAGTAAGTAATGGCAACCGTAGTCGTGGGTTCCCTTTTCAATAGCTACTACAGCGAGGTGTAGGGGAGGACACCAAACCTTTCTCTGGATTGCTCCACTTTACCCTTGATCAGTACTTTATAATGCTGAGTATTAAGCAATGTGGAATCAAGTGCAACCCTTATATATATTTATACAATTTTATTTTTGGTAACAGTGTTTCAGTGCTGTAGAGTTTGGTAATAAATAATACCTAATAATATCCATTTTGATTGTATAATGTTCCCCTAGAAATGATAAAATCCTAGTATTTTTGATTTAGAAGAAAATTAACTTTTAATTCTAGATTAGTAGGGGTGTACTTATTTATGGGTGATACTATGATACTTAATAATATTCTTTTCGATTGTTTAATGTTCCACTAGAAATGATAAAATCCTAGTATTTTTGATTTAGAAGAAAATTAACTTTTAATTCTAAATTAGTAGGGGTGTACTAATTTATGGGTGATACTATGATACTTAATAATATCCATTTTGATTGTACAATGTTCCATAAGGAAGTCTACAGAATACCTTTCATTTGACATACTTTTAATACGTGGTTTGATAGGCGGTTTTTATTTTAAACGTGCACATGCAAAAAAAAAAAAAATTTTAAACGTTAGTCGTAATACTGCTTATCATTTCACATGTCGACATTCTTTTAACGTACATAGTTTTTTTTTTATTACGTCATGCATATGCTATTTTAAATTTCTTTTTTTGTTTTTGGTTTTATTACACAATATAACCATGTAGATATGTACAGAAAAAAGGAAGAGGAGGAAAAAAAGAAATATATGGAAAATAAAAAGGAGGTGGGGAATATGGATGAGAGAGATAAATGGCAATTAAAACAATGCTAAATGGAAAAAAAAATTAACGTACCTTCCACGCCAAACATCATAATCCTCAAAAAAATTTTTTTGTTAAAAAAGTGAAAAGTCGCAAACTCACCTTTAAATAGAATAGGCCGAACGTATGATTGGCTGGTTCCAACAACCAATCGAATGCTCAGCCTAGTCTAAGGGATTATTTATTTTGAGCCGTCCAAGCCATAATTTTTTCTAGCATTGTATACAGTAGGTGACTCAGGAATTGATCATCTCTGAGGGGGTCGTTCTAGTGAGGGGAGTATGATGTTGAAAGACCCAAAACTCCCCAATGACCCAGAAGATTAAAACATCACTGACGACACCTACTGGCACTGGTACACTAGAAATGATAATAATAATATCCTAGTATTTTTAGTCAAGAAAAAAATCTATCTATCGACAATTATCTATCTGAGAATTAATTTTTATTTATTGCGGACTTTTTGTACTCATCTTGGTAGTTTTTTTTGGTTTTTTTGTGTTGTTTCTTCTTTCACTATGCTTCAGCCAAATTTCGCCTCTGGCCTTCTTCAGGGGCCTGTGGCGCAGCGGATAGAGGCGTTGAATCTCTACGGTTCTAGGTGAGCATTGTCAGAAGATAGCGGTTTCAAATCCTACCCAAGCAGCCAGAGGTTTACTTGGTCAAAAACGTGATGCGATAGACAACAACTATGGAAGGCAGTAATTACTGGGAATACGGTTACAAGACTCATCATTCCTATCCGAGGTCGCGGTAAAAATCACCTGAAGAAGGCCAGTGGTGAAATTTGGCCGAAACATAGTGAAAGAAGAAACAACACAAAAAAAACAAAAAAAAACTACCAAGATGAGGACAAAAAGTCCGCAATAAATAAAAATTAATTCTCAGATTAAGAAGCCTCATCTCAAAATGATCCAGTTAAAGACAATTATCTATTTATCTATCAACTCGTGTAGGTATTTATATTTGTGTGTGAGTATATGTATTTCTAAATGAATGGGCTTTTAATCCTATCAATTCTGCCCTGAGGATGAAATAATCTCAAGTGTTATAATAAAAGAGAAAGTAGGATGAGATGAAGGAAAAACTAATTAAAAATTAATTTTAAAAAGTTAGTAGTTGATAGTACTTCATCTAAAAATTTTTTAAAAAATGCATTTGAAACTTATTGTTTATTCCAATTCCAATAATGAGAATAAAGCTTCATCTAAGAAACTAAGATGAGGCTTTACTAGTAGGTTTAAATATGCAACAAAAATAAGATGAAAGAAAAACTAGTTCTGTTTCATTTACTTACACATTAACAAATGATTGAATCTTCACTGAAAAATGTTAGAGGAGACAACAAATTGACTACTTGACAACACACCATGTGTAGACAGTAAATTGCTTATTCAGCTCAGTCGTGCTGTATCCTGATTATTGAGAAAATAAAAATGAATATTGTTGTATCAGAAATACATTTAACTATTTTCTGTTACATTTTGTTATTCCTAATATTTTGGGTTATAACAAACAAAAATGTTCATTTTTGAGATTCTGTTCAATCTTTGAAGGTATCTCTTTATTCTTCAATCAGACATTGCTGATCAAATAGGTTTTCTTTCTTTCATGTGCGTGTATTTGAAGATATCCCTTTACTTAGAAAACTGAACTGGTTACAGTTTGGTCTTTCTCTCTCACACACCCATCAAAAGACAATTCATTCGAGATAAGTGTGTACTAATTTATTTGCCCATGGACTAGATTGTTTAAAAACAGACCTACCATCTTAAATCCTTTTTTAAAATACATCTCCAAACTTCTAACAATAAGGGATGCAAAATCTTATTGAAATTTATCTAAACTTAATACTTCTTGTTTGAAGAGTGTAAAAAGGACATTTCAAGAAATAGAAAAAAGAGAATGAAAAAAAAAAAAAAACTAGCTAAAAATAATTGATGTAAATGATAAAATCTGAACTGAAAATCAAAAAATTCACTTATTAATACTAAGCCTAATGGTTATTTCTTCTACTTGAAAAAAAAATTGGGGTGCTGAAAAGTTCTTAGTCTGACTAAGAAAGGAATGATTGAGGCTATTAAAAATATATGCGATTCCACATTTCATTGTACTTGCCACTTTGTCTCTCAAGTTTCTTTAATTTTTTAGAAAAAAGAAAAAGTTTATTCCTTTCTTGGTTAGCCTGAGAACTGTTCAGTATTTTTTCATGTGATCCTTAAATCTTATGAACTATTTGATAACTTGTCAGAATTTCATTCTGAGATGATGTGCTATTACACATTTTTACTAGTTTTTCTTCCATCTTATTTTTTGCAGCTTTTTTTTTTTTTTTAAGCTTATTTGTTTCTGATCTGTGCTGCTCTGGTCACAGATTGTAAAAACAATTCATGATGAAAAGTAATAAAAAAATGTTGTATTTATTCTATTTTTAAAAAATTTATGGACCACATTTAGTTTCATTAAATATTTTTTATAAGTGAAGTTTTTTTTATTGCTCACACCTTGATTAAAAAAATTATTTGATTCACACAACTTGCATGAATGAAAACAAAGTAATTTCCTGTTTACAAGTTTTTCCAGTTGAAAATATTGATTCAGCTCATAAAGTGGCAGTTGCTGGTTTAAAATTCTTTTCTTCCTTCTTCCAAGAAATATTACAAACTTTTTACAATTCAACTAGAAGCTAAATAGTAAAAGCAATCATCAAGGAATTATCCATTTTCTTATCATTTTATGCAATAGAAAGGGATATTTTGGTAAATGGAACCTGTCATAGAAATTATCAATCATGCAAACAACCGCGCATCTGTTTGGCCCGTCAGGTAACGGGATCGGGTTGGAAAAGGGAAGAAAAATGTAGTCTAGAATGTAAAGGCAAATAGAATAAAACTACTCACAAGTGGCATCGCGTCTGTTTCGATCGTCAGGGAAAGGAATAAGAAGAAAAGAGGGATGAGAGTTTATGTATTTTATTTATACCTGTCACATTAATTTGCATATTAGAGGAAATGGAGATTATAAAAAGACCAAAATGGAGAGAACAGTCAGTCGAGCTTTTGACAGCTGAGAGAGACCTGAGACCTTGTGCAACGAAACGAATTTGGTGCAGCGAACTAAGATAGAAAGTCCCTTGCTTTTAAATCTCAGAACCACTGTGCAAAGATTAATCCTCAGAACACAGAGTGTGTTTCCCATTCTGTTGACAGCTATTAGAATATACTGACTGTATTACCCTGCTGAGGGGTAAGACCCCTCTCAAAATGTGGATGTCTTGTATATGGCACTAAACTGTATTTGATGGTGAAGCTCCAGTTCTGGAAATCTGAGGAGTGTGGAGTACTCCTTCATTGCCATTACTCCCAGGTCCACTCAGCCTTGGAGTGGTAGAACTTGTTACTGGTCAAATAGATCTGTTTAAAAGTTATTCATATACAATAAGATTGTGTGTAAAAAAACTCTTAAAAAAATACACAAAAAACATAAATATGAATACACAATGAACACAATTCCCTTACTTCTAGGCATAAAATAGTCCTAAGTGGTTTGACATGCCATTAAAATCAATCAATTTTCTGAGCTCTTGGTTGAAAAGTAGCTGAAAATATCAAACCTGTTTTTTAACAGCCTGACTGGTAATATTGTTGCTAGGCAACAGTAATTTAGCCACTTGGGTATACTTAAATGAACTAATGATCTGAATCTGACCAAAAACATCCAGATATTTTCAATATTGAGAATAATACATAATCATATTTAAACAAAAGAAAACTTCATGGATTCTGAGTTTAGTCATGTGAATTATTTACTAAGCAAACAGAGAAACACTTTGAACATAGAACTTGTTTATATGCGATTGAAACTCATAAAGCTGCAGCTTAATATTTGTTATTCCCTCAGTGTCCACTAAATCCATCCATCCAATGAGAAAATAATTCAAAAATTAAAGATGTGGTTGCATTTCTTACTAACTGATTCTTTTCTCATGTAAATGGTATTGAACACAAATGAATTAGATATTCAATGCCCAATGAAATTATTTAGGAGTTAATGGAAATTAAATTTGGTTACAAGTGGTGCATGAAATAAAAAGCTGAAGAAAAGCCCTGGTGTAGAAGTAAATAAAAGATCCTTTTGTTATATAGCAAATCTGTTAAAGAGAGATGGCCTCTTTTTGGTTAGTGAATTCCACAACTCCAAATAGAACACAGTAACTGACAGAGAGAATTTTGGCAAGTTTTTCCTTTTCTCTGAATTGGTTTCCAATAGCAACTATGGTCAGTGCATTAGTCCTGAAGAAAAGCAGATATTCAAATATTCTACATTTTTTAGCAAAACAAGTCTATTAACATTTCTTAGTAGATTCTTCAAGTTCTGTCATCTAGAAAAATGAAACTGGGGAATATCAGTTCGAATATTGGTTTTTTTGGCTGATTACTTAAGAAAAATATGACATATTGGTTTTTGTGTCTGGATTGCTTAAGAAAATAAAAGGAAATATTGTTTTTTGTGGCTGATTGCTTAAGAAAAATATAAGACATACTGGTTTTTGTGGCTGGATTGCTTGAGAAAAATATAGACGTTATGGTTTTTTGTGGCTGGATTGCTTAAGAAAAATATAGACGTTATGGTTTTTTGTGGCTGGATTGCTTAAGAAAAATATAGACGTTATGGTTTTTGTGGCTGGATTGCTTAAGAAAAATATAGACGTTATGGTTTTTTGTGGCTGGATTGCTTAAGAAAAATATAGACGTTATGGTTTTTGTGGCTGGATTGCTTAAGAAAAATATAGACGTTATGGTTTTTTGTGGCTGGATTGCTTAAGAAAAATATAGACGTTATGGTTTTTGTGGCTGGATTGCTTAAGAAAAATATAGACGTTATGGTTTTTTGTGGCTGGATTGCTTAAGAAAAATATAGACGTTATGGTTTTTGTGGCTGGATTGCTTAAGAAAAATATAGACGTTATGGTTTTTTGTGGCTGGATTGCTTAAGAAAAATATAGACGTTATGGTTTTTGTGGCTGGATTGCTTAAGAAAAATATAGACGTTATGGTTTTTTGTGGCTGGATTGCTTAAGAAAAATATAGACGTTATGGTTTTTGTGGCTGGATTGCTTAAGAAAAATATAGACGTTATGGTTTTTTGTGGCTGGATTGCTTAAGAAAAATATAGACGTTATGGTTTTTGTGGCTGGATTGCTTAAGAAAAATATAGACGTTATGGTTTTTTGTGGCTGGATTGCTTAAGAAAAATATAGACGTTATGGTTTTTTGTGGCTGGATTGCTTAAGAAAAATATAGACGTTATGGTTTTTTGTGGCTGGATTGCTTAAGAAAAATATAGACGTTATGGTTTTTGTGGCTGGATTGCTTAAGAAAAATATAGACGTTATGGTTTTTTGTGGCTGGATTGCTTAAGAAAAATATAGACGTTATGGTTTTTGTGGCTGGATTGCTTAAGAAAAATATAGACGTTATGGTTTTTTGTGGCTGGATTGCTTAAGAAAAATATAGACGTTATGGTTTTTGTGGCTGGATTGCTTAAGAAAAATATAGACGTTATGGTTTTTTGTGGCTGGATTGCTTAAGAAAAATATAGACGTTATGGTTTTTGTGGCTGGATTGCTTAAGAAAAATATAGACGTTATGGTTTTTTGTGGCTGGATTGCTTAAGAAAAATATAGACGTTATGGTTTTTTGTGGCTGGATTGCTTAAGAAAAATATAAGACATATTGGTTTTTGTGGCTGGATTGCGTAAGAAAAATATAAGACATATTGGTCAGGAATTGCTTTAGATAATTTCATTACTTTTATAGAAAGAAAAAAAAAATTTTCTGAAGAAATCTTTGATATTTTCAATTGATAAGACTTAAATGAATCATGGAAACTTAAACATAATTCCCTTTTTTTAATAGTTTTAATGGATAGTGTTTTCACTTTATAACAGTAATTCCCAACTTGGAGGGCAGTAATATTTTGGTTGGGAATTGTTTAGAGACCTTTTAAGCTTCCTTCAGTAAAATTTTGAATATGTAAGAATTAAATATTACAGGAGGGAGGGGTCAGAATTTTAGAAATACTAAAGTGAGGCATAACCCAAACTCAGTTGGGAATCACTGTTTTACAAAGTAAGAATAGGAAATTGAAGCCTGACATGTGTTCATCTTATGAAAGTGAGACTATTAAATACAGTTGTTGAATTTGGGTTTAAGCTTATTTGGTCAATACAGTGAAATACTGCCTAATGAATGATTTGGCAGAAACAAGAATTGTTCATTTTTGCCACTTTTTTAAGGAAGTCAATAGTAATACATCCTTACATAATCCCAAAAGACTCTCAGCATGTCCTTCTTTATTGACTGCTGCATTCTGAACTTTTTCTTTTCCAGAGAGTCAATGTGTTTCCCCTACATAAACTTTTCAACTCAGGCTCTTAGTGGCAAACCAATGTTTATCCCATTTGTAAAGGTTTTTTTGAACTAAAACATGCTTCTCTGTAAACTTCACATAGTTTGTACTTCTCAACCTTCAAAAATTCGATGACAGACTGCTGTTCGAGCCTGGAACACTCTGCTTTGATTTTCAACCATTCTGACTTTTTTCAAAAAATTCCCCTCTGCACTTATTCAATAATTTTTCTTAAATATTGTTTGTCTATAGAGTAGGATCTATTCATATAATTGTTTGTCTATAGAGTACGATCTATTCATGTAATTGTTTATTGAAAGAGTACGATCTATTCCTATAATTATTTGTCTATAGAGTAAGATCTATTCATATAACTGTTTGTTCATAGAGTAGGATCTATTCATGTAATTATTTGTCTATAGAGTACGATCTATTCATATAACTGTTTGTTCATAGAGTACGATCTATTCATGTAATTGTTTGTCTATAGAGAACGATCTATTCATGTAATTGTTTGTCTATAGAGTACGATCTATTCATGTAATTGTTTGTCTATAGAGTACGATTTATTCATGTAATTGTTTGTCTATAGAGTACGATCTATTCATGTAATTGTTTGTCTATAGAGTACGATCTATTCATATAATTATTTGTCTATAGAGTAAGATCTATTCATATAACTGTTTGTCTATAGAGTACGATCTATTCATGTAATTGTTTGTTGAAAGAGTACGATCTATTCTTATAATTATTTGTCTATAGAGTATGATCTATTCATATAACTGTTTGTCTATAGAGTAGGATCTATTCATGTAATTGTTTGTCTATAGAGTACGATCTATTCGTGTAATTGTTTGTCTTTAGCGTACGATCTATTCATATAATTTTTTACTTGCTTGGTAACAATTAAGAATATTGGTACGCTTGATGTTAAGAAAAATATTTTGTCTAGTCCTGACACACCTCACCTGATATTTGCATTTGTATATTTGTGATGTTCTGGTACTGAACACAACAAAAGGAAAGACATGATAAACACACTTGTACATACTAAAACATTTAACCTTTAATATAGATAATAAACATAACAATGGTAGTAAGAAGAAAGAATATACAAACATGTCTCAACAGTTAGTTATGTACACATATCGTTCTATGAACCAGCAGTATTTTGACAGAGGTACAAAAACGGAAAAGGACTTAATCCTATTTACCCAACCCCTCCGCTCGGGCAGGATATGACACAAGGTCAATTTTTAAGCGGAGTTTAACAGGTTTGAATTCAGAGTTTTCCTTCTCCTAGACTAGTCGCCTCATCAAGGCTGAAGAACCTAGTCTGCCCTACTATTTACCCATAGCTGGAGGGAGAATATTTAGATTAATACCTTTCCGAAGGGTATTAGTGCTATGTGAAATGCAATCAGGCTCGTCCAGGATTTGAACTCGTGTCGTTTTGTCCACATCCTGCGACGATAACCATTACATCACGGGCACCTCCATATGGAAAAGGACTTAATTGATAGGGAAAGTAAAATAACCATGTGGTTAACTTGTTTCCTTGAAGAGTTCATGATCCGTCTCTCCTTTTCAAAAAGAAGAGGCAAAAGAAATCAAAAAGGGTTTCTGAGATTGTCCTGTGATATTCTACAAGGCACCCAATGGACATGCCTATACTCTGAAGGAAATAGTTATTGATTGCTTCCCTACAAGTTAATTCATCACAGCATGTTGGCAGTTTAGTACCACAGGCAAGATAATTCTTCTTATGGTTGTGTGTTATTCTTTCAAATGATAACATCTTATTCAAATTTCTTTTCTTTGCATATTTCTATGATTAAAGTTAGCTTAGTTTCGTACATTGTGTGCAAATCCAGATTTTGATATATTTCATATTATTTAAAAAATCTAGCACATATATGTATTTTAGCAGAACTTGTAAAAATTCCAAGGGAACAAATAACAAGGAGAGTTATTTAAGTAAGAGAAGAGGAATCATCAGATCTGTGTTCAACTCCAACCTTGTGTTAACTATATCTATCCTTACTAAGTAGTTATAAGTAAAGTTGATGACCATTGTCGAGAGTAATCCGAAGGCTCCCTTTTCAATAGCTACTACACTAAGGTGTAGAGGCGGGCACTACTTCTTTCCCTGGATTGCTACACTTTATCCTTGATAACACCTTATTGTGCTGAGTGATAAGCGAGAAGGTATCAAGAACCATTTTTTGAATCTTTGGTATAACTCAACCTAGGATTGAACCCTGGTCGCCTGGGGCATTGGAAGTATGAATTATTGTAAATTGTTTTGCTGAAGATCTGATGAGATCCAACGATGTTATTGTATATTTTTGTATTATTCATTGCAAAGGCAACAATTCACATTTATATGTAATAGAATTGCAAACAATTCTTTTTCCTCTTGATTTTTTTTCATTCTGTGAAATTTCCTCAAGTCCTGCTAGTAATTACCATATATACAGGAGTAATGAATGGCTTTGTGTTGGGGACAATCCTTAATTTCTACCCATAAAAAGGTATTTTTATCAGCAAGATTAAGCTTAGAAACAAGGTAAGTCTTTATGTTTAAGAATATCCCACTTGACTGCAGGAATAGGATGTTGAAGAATATTTAACTTGATCAAGGGGGAGTGTGAAAGAATATCCCATTTGGCTGAGGGAAGGGTATACATGGATAAGTGTCACATGTGAACAAAGCAGAATTATAAAATTGGACTTAGTTGTCTGAATTTCTGAGATGAAGCTGGATGATTTATATCATTCAAGGTTTCAAATTATTGTCTTCATCTTTATTGTAACAATACAGAAATACTTAACACTTGTTATGATTAACAGAATCAGAGCAAATGACCCCTGTGGATTAAATAAAGGATGTGGTTCAAAGTTCCTCGTAGGCTTCCATGTTTGATAAGAAACACTTGAAGAAGGGTGGAGGACATATCAGCCAAAACGTTGTGAATATAACAATAAAGATGAAGACAATAGTCCGAAAACCCTGAATGATATATATAAAATGGGAGATTTAAAAAAATGTTAACTCTCTTATGAGAGTATCTTTATGACATAATTTCTAATAATGTCCATCTCTTCACCATCCTTGCCCAGTCGGCTGGGGCTGTAGAATACACCGACTGCTTCTCTGCAGAGGGGTAAGACCCCCCACAACAAGTGTCCTGGATATGACACTAAACAATCTGATGGTGAGGTTCCAGCAGTGCTGGAGCTTTGGGGAATGCAGAGTATCCCTTCATTGCCATCGCTCCCAGGTCCACTCTGGCCCGGAGTGGTAGCACCTGATAGGGCCCTATCTATGGGTTAAATAGAACTAACAGCATACTTATGCTAAAATGAATTGAGTAAACTGAATAGCTTAAAATAGGAACGTTTTTGACAATTAAACCGTACTTACACTTAAACTGTGTGCTTATGCTTAAGTGAATTGTTTCAAATAGAACTGTTTTTCGACATTAAAACTGTATTTACACTTAACTGAATTATTACATATAACTACTTAAATAGTTTGAAATGGAAATGTTTTTGACAATTAAACTGTGTACTTATGCTAAACTGAACTGTTTTCAATAGAACAGATTTACATAAAAACAGATTTGGCGTTAAATAACCTACAAAGGTTGATATGCCATAAAACCAAACAAACCAATCTTCACCATCCCTGTCAACACATTCTTGGAATTTCCCACAGGTGATTAAAAAAAATGCTGATATATTTCTGAGGAAATATGATTATTAGAAAAGCGGAGACCACCTGCAGAAAATTCTGACAATGTGGAGACTTTAAAATCATAATATCATTAAGAAGCTTCCATAGAAACATTTTTTAAACATCCTGTAAAACCATTTTCAATATTCAATGAACACTTCCTTATATTCATAAATGTTTCATGGAAAAAGCAACAACAACACATAAGTTGCATTGAAAAATGTCCTTGACAGCTGACATGGAAGTCATTGTCACATCATATAACATAAAATTTTTTAAAGAAATGTCTTCTATTAACTTTTTTATATAATTTCTTAACGGCAAATTTAGACAACCATTGAGTTCAATGTCAACTTACATTCTATTTATAGAATTTATATTCTAGTTAATTGTAAATGAATAAGTAAAATACAGTATCGACCGTAAACATGTACACCCCAAAAATGTTTTATATAAAAGAAGAATTTTCTTTGAAACTAAAATTCATCATCAAGTCTTTGACTCTCTTTTATCATCATAACTCTTGGCAGGTCCTCTAATCGGCATCCAGTGTCCATACAGAGCTGATGTATGTAAGTCTTCGTTGGTCAGAACTTTATGAGTTTGCCCCTGTTTTTCTAGCATATCTTATTCGTCTTACTTGAATGGTTTGTGTGATGGGAGGTAAGTGGCCGTACAGCTGCTATTTTGTTGGGTGCTGCTTCTAGGATTTGTTCAAAACAGCATGCATCATCCTTGTGTAGTTTCCATCTAGCGTCTTCTGCAGGTGCTTTGTTCAAGTCCAGGTGGGTGGGTGCCGCCATACTGATACAGCTACAGCTACAGCTTGGAAGAAATCACATTTTCTCTTATTGGAGAGAGAGAATATTTCCATATAGTCAATAACTTATCAATTGCAATTCATGACTTTCCTATGTGTATGCTGATATCGCTTTCAGTAGATGAGATATTGCTACCAAAGTATGTGAACTGTTAAACTAATTTCAAAGTCTTGTCATTTGATGTGGAGATATCACCATCTTGTTTAAAGCATATGAACTCTGTTTTATCTGAATTCATATACAGGTTAATGCCTAATACTGCCTGTTCCAGGATATGCAGCAAGGATTTGCCTTGGGCAGGTGTATTATTTGTATTTGATAGAAAAACTTGATACAATACAAATGTAAATTATTTGTACTAAGAATAGTTTTAATTTTTTTGATTGGGATTATTATGATTAGTTACTTGAAATTATATAACTGTATGCAAATTAAGAATAGTTACATGAAGCTAAATTATATTACGGTATGCAAATAAGTTACATGAAGCTAAATTATATAATGGTATGAAAATTAGTTACATGAAGCTAAATTATATAACGGTATGCAAATTAGTTACATGAAGCTAAATTATATAACGGTATGCAAATTAGTTACATGAAGCTAAATTACATAATGGTATGCAAATTAAGAATAGTTACATGAAGTTAAATTATATAATGGTATGCAAATTAGTTACATGAAGCTAAATTATATAACGGTATGCAAATTAGTTACATGAAGCTAAATTATATAATGGTATGCAAATTAGTTACATGAAGCTAAATTATATAACGGTATGCAAATTAGTTACATGAAGCTAAATGATATAATGGTATGCAAATTAAGAATAGTTACATGAAGTTAAATTATATAATGGTATGCAAATTAGTTACATGAAGCTAAATTATATAACGGTATGCAAATTAGTTACATGAAGCTAAATTATATAATGGTATGAAAATTAGTTACATGAAGCTAAATTATATAACGGTATGCAAATTAGTTACATGAAGCTAAATTACATAATGGTATGCAAATTAAGAATAGTTACATGAAGTTAAATTATATAATGGTATGCAAATTAGTTACATGAAGCTAAATTATATAACGGTATGCAAATTAGTTACATGAAGCTAAATTATATAATGGTATGCAAATTAGTTACATGAAGCTAAATTATATAACGGTATGCAAATTAGTTACATGAAGCTAAATGATATAATGGTATGCAAATTAAGAATAGTTACATGAAGTTAAATTATATAATGGTATGCAAATTAGTTACATGAAGCTAAATTATATAATGGTATGCAAATTAGTTACATGAAGCTAAATTATATAATGGTATGCAAATTAAGAATAGTTACATGAAGTTAAATTATATAATGGTATGCAAATTAGTTACATGAAGCTAAATTATATAACGGTATGCAAATTAGTTACATGAAGCTAAATTATATAATGGTATGCAAATTAGTTACAATCAAGCTAAATTATATAACGGTATGCAAATTAGTTACATGAAGCTAAATTATATAATGGTATGCAAATTAGTTACATGAAGCTAAATTATATAACGGTATGCAAATTAGTTACATGAAGCTAAATGATATAATGGTATGCAAATTAAGAATAGTTACATGAAGTTAAATTATATAATGGTATGCAAATTAGTTACATGAAGCTAAATTATATAACGGTATGCAAATTAAGAATAGTTACATGAAGTTAAATTATATAATGGTATGCAAATTAGTTACATGAAGCTAAATTATATAACGGTATGCAAATTAGTTACATGAAGCTAAATTATATAATGGTATGCAAATTAGTTACATGAAGCTAAATTATATAACGGTATGCAAATTAGTTACATGAAGCTAAATGATATAATGGTATGCAAATTAAGAATAGTTACATGAAGTTAAATTATATAATGGTATGCAAATTAGTTACATGAAGCTAAATTATATAACGGTATGCAAATTAGTTACATACAGCTAAATTATATAATGGTATGCAAATTAGTTACATGAAGCTAAATTATATAATGGTATGCAAATTAGTTACATGAAGTTAAATTATATAATGGTATGCAAATTAGTTACATGAAGCTAAATTATATAACGGTATGCAAATTAGTTACATGAAGCTAAATTATATAATGGTATGCAAATTAGTTACATGAAGCTAAATTATATAATGGTATGCAAATTAGTTACATGAAGCTAAATTATATAATGGTATGCAAATTAGTTACATGAAGTTAAATTATATAATGGTATGCAAATTAGTTACATGAAGCTAAATTATATAACGTTATGCAAATTAGTTACATGAAGCTAAATTATATAACGGTATGCAAATTAGTTACATGAAGTTAAATTATATAATGGTATGCAAATTAGTTACATGAAGCTAAATTATATAACAGTATGCAAATTAGTTACATGAAGTTAAATTATATAATGGTATGCAAATTAGTTACATGAAGCTAAATTATATAACGGTATGCAAATTAGTTACATGAAGTTAAATTATATAATGGTATGCAAATTAGTTACATGAAGCTAAATTATATAACGGTATGCAAATTAGTTACATGAAGCTAAATTATATAACGGTATGCAAATTAAGAATAGTTACATGAAGTTAAATTATATAATGGTATGCAAATTAGTTACATGAAGCTAAATTATATAATGGTATGCAAATTAGTTACATGAAGCTAAATTATATAACGGTATGCAAATTAGTTACATGAAGCTAAATTATATAACGGAATGCAAATTAAGAATAGTTACATGAAGTTAAATTATATAATGGTATGCAAATTAGTTACATGAAGCTAAATTATATAACGGTATGCATATTAGTTACATGAAGCTAAATTATATAACGGTATGCAAATTAAGAATAGTTACATGAAGTTAAATCATATGATGGTATGCAAATTAGGTACATGAAGCTAAATTATATAACGGTATGCAAATTAGTTACATGAAGCTAAATTATATAACGGTATGCAAATTAAGAATAGTTACATGAAGTTAAATTATATAACGGTATGCAAATTAGTTACATGAAGCTAAATTATATAACGGTATGCAAATTAGTTACATGAAGCTAAATTATATAATGGTATGCAAATTAGTTACATGAAGCTAAATTATATAACGTTATGCAAATTAGTTACATGAAGCTAAATTATATAACGGTATGCAAATTAGTTATATGAAGTTAAATTATATAATGGTATGCAAATTAGTTACATGAAGCTAAATTATATAACAGTATGCAAATTAGTTACATGAAGTTAAATTATATAATGGTATGCAAATTAGTTACATGAAGCTAAATTATATAACGGTATGCAAATTAGTTACATGAAGTTAAATTATATAATGGTATGCAAATTAGTTACATGAAGCTAAATTATATAACGGTATGCAAATTAGTTACATGAAGCTAAATTATATAACGGTATGCAAATTAAGAATAGTTACATGAAGTTAAATTATATAATGGTATGCAAATTAGTTACATGAAGCTAAATTATATAATGGTATGCAAATTAGTTACATGAAGCTAAATTATATAACGGTATGCAAATTAGTTACATGAAGCTAAATTATATAACGGAATGCAAATTAAGAATAGTTACATGAAGTTAAATTATATAATGGTATGCAAATTAGTTACATGAAGCTAAATTATATAACGGTATGCATATTAGTTACATGAAGCTAAATTATATAACGGTATGCAAATTAAGAATAGTTACATGAAGTTAAATCATATGATGGTATGCAAATTAGTTACATGAAGCTAAATTATATAACGGTATGCAAATTAGTTACATGAAGCTAAATTATATAACGGTATGCAAATTAAGAATAGTTACATGAAGTTAAATTATATAACGGTATGCAAATTAGTTACATGAAGCTAAATTATATAACGGTATGCAAATTAGTTACATGAAGCTAAATTATATAATGGTATGCAAATTAGTTACATGAAGCTAAATTATATAACGGTATGCAAATTAGTTACATGAAGCTAAATTATATAACGGTATGCAAATTAGTTACATGAAGTTAAATTATATAATGGTATGCAAATTAGTTACATGAAGCTAAATTATATAACAGTATGCAAATTAGTTACATGAAGTTAAATTATATAATGGTATGCAAATTAGTTACATGAAGCTAAATTATATAACGGTATGCAAATTAGTTACATGAAGCTAAATTATATAATGGTATGCAAATTAGTTACATGAAGCTAAATTATATAATGGTATGCAAATTAGTTACATGAAGCTAAATTATATAATGGTATGCAAATTAGTTACATGAAGTTAAATTATATAATGGTATGCAAATTAGTTACATGAAGCTAAATTATATAACGTTATGCAAATTAGTTACATGAAGCTAAATTATATAACGGTATGCAAATTAGTTACATGAAGTTAAATTATATAATGGTATGCAAATTAGTTACATGAAGCTAAATTATATAACAGTATGCAAATTAGTTACATGAAGTTAAATTATATAATGGTATGCAAATTAGTTACATGAAGCTAAATTATATAACGGTATGCAAATTAGTTACATGAAGTTAAATTATATAATGGTATGCAAATTAGTTACATGAAGCTAAATTATATAACGGTATGCAAATTAGTTACATGAAGCTAAATTATATAACGGTATGCAAATTAAGAATAGTTACATGAAGTTAAATTATATAATGGTATGCAAATTAGTTACATGAAGCTAAATTATATAACGGTATGCATATTAGTTACATGAAGCTAAATTATATAACGGTATGCAAATTAAGAATAGTTACATGAAGTTAAATCATATGATGGTATGCAAATTAGTTACATGAAGCTAAATTATATAACGGTATGCAAATTAGTTACATGAAGCTAAATTATATAACGGTATGCAAATTAAGAATAGTTACATGAAGTTAAATTATATAACGGTATGAAAATTAGTTACATGAAGCTAAATTATATAACGGTATGCAAATTAGTTACATGAAGCTAAATTATATAATGGTATGCAAATTAGTTACATGAAGCTAAATTATATAACGTTATGCAAATTAGTTACATGAAGCTAAATTATATAACGGTATGCAAATTAGTTATATGAAGTTAAATTATATAATGGTATGCAAATTAGTTACATGAAGCTAAATTATATAACAGTATGCAAATTAGTTACATGAAGTTAAATTATATAATGGTATGCAAATTAGTTACATGAAGCTAAATTATATAACGGTATGCAAATTAGTTACATGAAGTTAAATTATATAATGGTATGCAAATTAGTTACATGAAGCTAAATTATATAACGGTATGCAAATTAGTTACATGAAGCTAAATTATATAACGGTATGCAAATTAAGAATAGTTACATGAAGTTAAATTATATAATGGTATGCAAATTAGTTACATGAAGCTAAATTATATAACGGTATGCAAATTAGTTACATGAAGCTAAATTATATAACGGAATGCAAATTAAGAATAGTTACATGAAGTTAAATTATATAATGGTATGCAAATTAGTTACATGAAGCTAAATTATATAACGTTATGCAAATTAGTTACATGAAGCTAAATTATATAACGGTATGCAAATTAGTTATATGAAGTTAAATTATATAATGGTATGCAAATTAGTTACATGAAGCTAAATTATATAACAGTATGCAAATTAGTTACATGAAGTTAAATTATATAATGGTATGCAAATTAGTTACATGAAGCTAAATTATATAACGGTATGCAAATTAGTTACATGAAGTTAAATTATATAATGGTATGCAAATTAGTTACATGAAGCTAAATTATATAACGGTATGCAAATTAGTTACATGAAGCTAAATTATATAACGGTATGCAAATTAAGAATAGTTACATGAAGTTAAATTATATAATGGTATGCAAATTAGTTACATGAAGCTAAATTATATAACGGTATGCAAATTAGTTACATGAAGCTAAATTATATAACGGAATGCAAATTAAGAATAGTTACATGAAGTTAAATTATATAATGGTATGCAAATTAGTTACATGAAGCTAAATTATATAACGGTATGCATATTAGTTACATGAAGCTAAATTATATAACGGTATGCAAATTAAGAATAGTTACATGA
Source organism: Sepioteuthis lessoniana (assembly GCA_963585895.1). NCBI lineage: Eukaryota > Metazoa > Mollusca > Cephalopoda > Myopsida > Loliginidae > Sepioteuthis > Sepioteuthis lessoniana. The sequence goes on from OY757929.1 coordinate 16,678,789, forward strand.
AGTTAAATCATATGATGGTATGCAAATTAGTTACATGAAGCTAAATTATATAACGGTATGCAAATTAGTTACATGAAGCTAAATTATATAACGGTATGCAAATTAAGAATAGTTACATGAAGTTAAATTATATAACGGTATGCAAATTAGTTACATGAAGCTAAATTATATAACGGTATGCAAATTAGTTACATGAAGCTAAATTATATAATGGTATGCAAATTAGTTACATGAAGCTAAATTATATAACGGTATGCAAATTAGTTACATGAAGCTAAATTATATAACGGTATGCAAATTAGTTACATGAAGTTAAATTATATAATGGTATGCAAATTAGTTACATGAAGCTAAATTATATAACAATATGCAAATTAGTTACATGAAGTTAAATTATATAATGGTATGCAAATTAGTTACATGAAGCTAAATTATATAACGGTATGCAAATTAGTTACATGAAGCTAAATTATATAATGGTATGCAAATTAGTTACATGAAGCTAAATTATATAATGGTATGCAAATTAGTTACATGAAGCTAAATTATATAACGGTATGCAAATTAGTTACATGAAGTTAAATTATATAATGGTATGCAAATTAGTTACATGAAGCTAAATTATATAACGGTATGCAAATTAGTTACATGAAGCTAAATTATATAACGGTATGCAAATTAAGAATAGTTACATGAAGTTAAATTATATAATGGTATGCAAATTAGTTACATGAAGCTAAATTATATAACGGTATGCAAATTAGTTACATGAAGCTAAATTATATAACGGAATGCAAATTAAGAATAGTTACATGAAGTTAAATTATATAATGGTATGCAAATTAGTTACATGAAGCTAAATTATATAACGGTATGCATATTAGTTACATGAAGCTAAATTATATAACGGTATGCAAATTAAGAATAGTTACATGAAGTTAAATCATATGATGGTATGCAAATTAGTTACATGAAGCTAAATTATATAACGGTATGCAAATTAGTTACATGAAGCTAAATTATATAACGGTATGCAAATTAAGAATAGTTACATGAAGTTAAATTATATAACGGTATGCAAATTAGTTACATGAAGCTAAATTATATAACGGTATGCAAATTAGTTACATGAAGCTAAATTATATAATGGTATGCAAATTAGTTACATGAAGCTAAATTATATAACGGTATGCAAATTAGTTACATGAAGCTAAATTATATAACGGTATGCAAATTAGTTACATGAAGTTAAATTATATAATGGTATGCAAATTAGTTACATGAAGCTAAATTATATAACAGTATGCAAATTAGTTACATGAAGTTAAATTATATAATGGTATGCAAATTAGTTACATGAAGCTAAATTATATAACGGTATGCAAATTAAGAATAGTTACATGAAGTTAAATTATATAATGGTATGCAAATTAGTTACATGAAGCTAAATTATATAACGGTATGCAAATTAGTTACATGAAGCTAAATTATATAATGGTATGCAAATTAGTTACATGAAGCTAAATTATATAACGGTATGCAAATTAGTTACATGAAGCTAAATGATATAATGGTATGCAAATTAAGAATAGTTACATGAAGTTAAATTATATAATGGTATGCAAATTAGTTACATGAAGCTAAATTATATAACGGTATGCAAATTAGTTACATACAGCTAAATTATATAATGGTATGCAAATTAGTTACATACAGCTAAATTATATAATGGTATGCAAATTAGTTACATGAAGTTAAATTATATAATGGTATGCAAATTAGTTACATGAAGCTAAATTATATAACGGTATGCAAATTAGTTACATGAAGCTAAATTATATAATGGTATGCAAATTAGTTACATGAAGCTAAATTATATAATGGTATGCAAATTAGTTACATGAAGCTAAATTATATAATGGTATGCAAATTAGTTACATGAAGTTAAATTATATAATGGTATGCAAATTAGTTACATGAAGCTAAATTATATAACGTTATGCAAATTAGTTACATGAAGCTAAATTATATAACGGTATGCAAATTAGTTACATGAAGTTAAATTATATAATGGTATGCAAATTAGTTACATGAAGCTAAATTATATAACAGTATGCAAATTAGTTACATGAAGTTAAATTATATAATGGTATGCAAATTAGTTACATGAAGCTAAATTATATAACGGTATGCAAATTAGTTACATGAAGTTAAATTATATAATGGTATGCAAATTAGTTACATGAAGCTAAATTATATAACGGTATGCAAATTAGTTACATGAAGCTAAATTATATAACGGTATGCAAATTAAGAATAGTTACATGAAGTTAAATTATATAATGGTATGCAAATTAGTTACATGAAGCTAAATTATATAATGGTATGCAAATTAGTTACATGAAGCTAAATTATATAACGGTATGCAAATTAGTTACATGAAGCTAAATTATATAACGGAATGCAAATTAAGAATAGTTACATGAAGTTAAATTATATAATGGTATGCAAATTAGTTACATGAAGCTAAATTATATAACGGTATGCATATTAGTTACATGAAGCTAAATTATATAACGGTATGCAAATTAAGAATAGTTACATGAAGTTAAATCATATGATGGTATGCAAATTAGTTACATGAAGCTAAATTATATAACGGTATGCAAATTAGTTACATGAAGCTAAATTATATAACGGTATGCAAATTAAGAATAGTTACATGAAGTTAAATTATATAACGGTATGCAAATTAGTTACATGAAGCTAAATTATATAACGGTATGCAAATTAGTTACATGAAGCTAAATTATATAACGGTATGCAAATTAAGTATAGTTACATGAAGTTAAATTATATAACAGTATGCAAATTAGTTACATGAAGCTAAATTATATAACTGTATGCAAATTAAGAATAGTTACATGAAGTTAAATTATATAATGGTATGCAAATTAGTTACATGAAGCTAAATTATATAACGGTATGCAAATTAGTTACATGAAGCAAAATTATATAACGGTATGCAAATTAGTTACATGAAGCTAAATTATATAACGGTATGCAAATTAGTTACATGAAGCTAAATTATTTAACGGTATGCAAATTAAGAATAGTTACATGAAGTTAAATTATATAATGGTATGCTAATTAGTTACATGAAGCTAAATTATATAACGGTATGCAAATTAAGAATAGTTACATGAAGTTAAATTATATAATGGTATGCAAATTAGTTACATGAAGCTAAATTATATAACGGTATGCAAATTAGTAACATGAAGCTAAATTATATAACGGTATGCAAATTAAGAATAGTTACATGAAGTTAAATTATATAATGGTATGCAAATTAGTTACATGAAGCTAAATTATATAACGGTATGCAAATTAGTTACATGAAGCTAAATTATATAACGGTATGCAAATTAGTTACATGAAGCTAAATTATATAACGGTTTGCAAACTAAGAATAGTTACTAGGTGCTAATTTTTTTTTTACTAAAAATTCTCATTACTTACTTAAAACTGGGGGTTAATAAATGATTATTTTGGCCAATTTGTTGGTTTCTTTGTTTAATGGCATATCAGCTTTCTTGGGTTATTTAATGTCAAAGTTATCCTCATAGAAGAATAGCAGTGATACTGTTTAACCCCTAGCTGAGGTTGGGTGATAAGGGAGTTCCTACTTTTTGTTGGGTGTTAGTATGAAAGTGAACGTAATAGCATGAATGGACTTCAAATTCATTTACTTTGAGGTCACAATCCAGCACTTTAGTCATTACATCATGGAGAGTCCCCCAAAATGGTTATTCTTAAATAGAAATAGTTATATGAAACCATATAATTATCAGTATTAGATTGGAATACTTGAAACCATACAAATGTCAGTAAATTATTTGTATTTGATAGGAATACTTGAAATCATACAACTGTTTGCAAAAAAACTCTAAAGTTGCCCAGTTAGCTGGGGCTGTAGAATACACCAACTGCATCACTGCAGTGGAGTAACCCCCCTCCCAATGAGTGTCTTGGATATGACACTAAACACTCTAATGGTGAGGTTCCAGTAATGCCAAAGCTTTAGGGAATGTAGATTAACCCTTTATTGTCATTGCCTCCAGGTCCACTCTGGCCCCTTATCTATGGGTTAAATAGAACTAAACTGTGTACTTATGCTAAACTGAATTGCTTGACATAGAACTGTTTTGGCATTTAAACTATGTACTTATGCTAAAGTGAATTGTTTGAAATAGAACTGTTTTTGACATTTAACTGTGTGTAAACAAAAACTATACTTATTCTCAACTGAATTGTTTGAATTAGAACTATTTGACTAAACTGAATAGCTTGAAATATTTTGAAACGTTTTTCACAATTAAAGCGTGTTCTTATGCTAAATTGAATTGTTTGAAATCATCATCATGTCGTGCTGGTAGCACGGATATCCCTGACCCTCTTTCGCTACTTTTCCCTATCGTTCATCGCCTCAGGCAGGTCTTCTGGACAACATCCTGTATCCTCACATAGTTGCTGAATGTATGTTCGTGCTGGTCGTCCTGCTTTTGCACGGCCATGTGTGGGGGTCCATAAGAGTACATCACTTATGAGTTCGTCCCTGCTTCTCCGGCAGTGTCCTGCATGTCTGGTTCGTCTAACTTGAATAGTTTTCATGATAGGAGGCAGGTGGCCATACAGTTGATGTCTTGTGGGGTGTTGCCACCAGGACTTGTTCAAGATTGCTCGCAGTATTCTTGTGTAATTGCAGTGTAGCTTCTTCTCCAGCCGTTTTGTTAGAGTCCATGTAGTGCATCCATATAGCAGTATCGATGCGACCGCTGCCTGGAAGAAACTGCATTTCATTTTATCGGTTAGGTCTGATTTCCATATAATCGATAGCCTATTGATAGCTGTCCATGCTTTCGTTAACCTCGTGTCGATGTCCTTTTCGGTTGATGCGATGCTGCTTCCTAGGTAAGTGAATTTGTCTACTAGTTTAAGAGGGGTTCCGTCTAGAGTGGAGATGTCCTCCGTTTGATTATAGCACATATATCCTGTTTTGTGTGCATTGACATAGAGGCCTATACCTGCGGCTTGGCATTGCAAAGGTTGATATACCATAAAATCCAAATAAACAAATAAAACCTCTAAAGAAACACCTGCATAAAAAATACAATGATGAATATATAATAAACATAAGCATAAAATCATTGATATGTTGGTGGGTTAACCAAAATTTCCTGCACTGTATATCCTCCTTTGGGCATAAACAAATTTTTACTTTTATATGCAGTCATCCAGATGATGAGTGAGGTTTTTGCTTTATTATGGTAACATAAAATGATAAAAAATATCACATCAATAAAATGATAAAGATTGTTTTGTATGTATTGATTTGTATGAAAATAAAACCATTTTAAATGTGCAGTGAAGACTTGGTTAACAATATTTTTTTACTAGAAAAATCTGACAATATCAAAAAATTTACTTGTCAGTTTAAAAATTAAGGATAGATGTGTAGAGATACAATATATAATTATATCCCCAAGATGATTTGTATATCTAGTAGGGAGCCCCATAAGGGATTATTTGACAGTTCCAAAAACTCACTCTGGGCTCCATTTCACTTTTGGCCTTTGACCAGTATGGATGTTATCTCTGACCCTACTCGGGAGTGTTAGTCACTTGGCTATATTATTTGCACTTATTAAGTAAGCCTTTTTCAATTTTGTACCCCTTTAGGTATATTGTGTATAAAAAATGTTAAATGTTCTCGGTATGTACAAATGAATTTATCTGGTCTTTTCTTCTGTTGTGTTCAGTGTTAGTATATCATAGATTTACTAATGCTAATATTGCTTCTTGGAGAGTCAACTCAACAAAACATATCTTCTTTACCACCAAGCATTCTTCCAATAGATTTTTGCTTTGGTTATTGGTATATCAAATTTGTGGGTTATTTAATGCCAAAGCCATCCTTATACAAGAAGAAGGTATATACCTTTCCCAAGGATATTAGTCCGAAAGTGAATGTAATTGTGTTTGTTGCTGTAGTTCAAACTTGCTTTCTATGATGTCACATTCCAATATATTCACCACTCTGCCTCAAAAACTCCTCACTTCCAGTAGATGTCCTAACACCACTATTTAGCATAAGAGAATTCTTTAAAAAAATAAACAAAAAAAACTGTATATTACTACTGCTGATAAGCAAAGCAATTTAGTATTTAATTTTGAACTTGAATAGCTAATGTAAACACTTACGCAATAAAAAAGGAGCCTTACCTTTTTGAGCATTGCCATTAAGATATGACATTAAAAAGTTTTCTTTAAGCCTTTTATTAATGTCACATTTAGACTTATTAATAATGGACATTTTTTTTTATATTTCAGTAAATTTTCATTTGCACTTTTTAATATAATAAGTGCCATTGTTCTATTCTTAGAACATTTACAAAAATTGCTCAATTTACATTTTAGATACCCACCAATCTCCCATAAATGAGGTGGATCTTTTTTTTTACATATAATAAATATTTGTATCTATATTAAATTATGTTTAGGTTAAATATTTTTGTGTATTCTTATTTAGTACAAATAATTTTCAAGCTGATCTATTCGACCCATAGATGAAATCCTAACAAAGACTACCACTCCATATCAGAGTGGACCTGGAAGTAATAGCAATAAAGGTATCCATACTTTATAGAGTTCCAGAACTAAACCCATATCACCAGATGCAATTTAATCTCTCTCTCTCTCTCCTTCACTCATAACTTTCTATACTTCTTTCTCTGTATCATTTTGTGTGCTTTTTCTTTTTCATTTTTTTTTTGACATTTTCTTTCCTACTTAATCTCTGTTTTTTTTTTTTCTTTTTATACATTCCATAAGTTTAGTGTCATACCAAAGACATGCCTTTTTTTGGTAGGGGTCTTACCTCTCTGCAAAGGATTCAGTCAATGTTAGAATTACATATGGATTAGTATAGGCTGTAGGCCAGGGACCACAAGACTAGAGGAGTTCCCAAGGGCCTTCTAGTCTTGAGCCTCTTATAAAACTAACAACAACAAAAAAATAAATAAAAATATAAGAACAGAATTGATTTGCTTATTTTTAGATTTAATAGGGCTTCTTTGAACTAATTTAGAGTATTTTGGCCCCTCTAGTTGGAGTGGTTCTTTTAAATTTCATAGGGCTCCATTTAGATTTTGATGTATCTTCTTTGTATATATATAGATTTTTTATGGAGTTTTTTTGTAGCTTTCCAAGGTTTTGTCAATTGTGCTCAATATTGTACAAATTAGACAAAATAGTTCGAAACAGAATACATTTTTTTTAAGTGCAAGTGGAGACATGTACGATAAAGAGGCTCCAAATTCAAATAGTCCAGGGACCTCATAACACCCAAATTCAGCTCTGGATACAGTCAATGTATTCTAAGCCTTGCTGACTGGGCAGAGACTGAGTTTCTATAAAAAGACAAAAACATGATAAAACTAAAACTGATGTTTACAGTATTTTTTAAATGAACTGAGCCAAGTCTCCAGTCACGCTATTATGGCCGCTTTCAGACTAACATCTTTGGGAAAGATATGAATTCCCATATATGAGTTAAATGGCACCACTCTTGTCCTCCTACAAGGATGGCTTTGGCATAAAATAACCCATGAAGGTTGATATACCATTAAACAAAGAAACCAAAACTAAACCAAGCCCAGAAAAAAAATTGAAAATTTGATCACAAGTCTCACCAAAAAGGTGGATATCTTTTTTTAAAGAATTCCACTGAATTGAGATAGAACCTTCAATATTTCAGTTTTCAGTCTACTGCTCTGACCTTTAAGCATTGGCTGCAGAGTATTGGTGCACACATTGAAAAGGATTTTGTGGTTGTCAGTTGTGATTTCAGACACTTGGAGATTAATTCTGTCTGAACAAGTGTTGATGATTGATCGCTGTTTTTTTGCAAGTAGAAGAGAAGAGACAAAAAAAAAAAAAAAAACTGGTTTGTAGTTTCCATCATTAATTTATACTCTGGACAAAACAAAACAAAACAAAACTTAATTCATTTGGCACTTGTGGACTTAGAAACAGACACTTGCTGACTGTAGTGATTGGCAAGTATTCATAGCTAACTATTATTTCATCCACTCAGTTTCAAGTCAGATCTTTTTTTTATTGTATCACTTTCTTGTATGTAGATTGTTGCATTCTTTAGAAATTATGCGATAGGTGTCTGCAAATTTGATTCTAGAAAAATAGCTCAGGGGATATATTATTCAATTAGGGATTATAAAATCTATGATTCATTGTTCTCGCTTAAGGCAAGATTAGCCAACTGATTATTTATAAGATCCTTTTTAAATTCGCTAAAAGAATAACTGACTGTAACAAAGTTTAATTTACTTAAATGAAGCCCTGTTAGTGATTTGCAGGTGCTTGTAGCATAATATTGTCATAGGAAATAGACTTGACTACCCAAGTTCAAATCCTGAACAAGTCTGTTTGCATCTCACATGGTCACTCTTGGTAAAGGTACTATTTACCAACCCCTCCGCTCGGGCAGGATATGACACAAGGTCATTTTTTAAGCGGAGTTTAACAGGTTTTGAATTCAGAGTTTTCCTTCTCTTAGACTAGTTGCCTCACCAAGGCTGAAGAACCTAGTCCGTCCTACTATTTACCCATAGCTGGAGGGAGAATAAGGGGGTTCATACCTTTCCCAAGGGTATTTGCCCGAAAGTGAACGTAATAGTGCGACTGAAGTACGAACTCGCGTACTACGATTCCGCAGCTCATCGCTTTAACCATTACACCACGAGGTATGGTAAAGGTATGATTTCAACTATCCTCTCTCCAGCTATGGGTAAATAGTAGGGCAGACTGTGCTCTTTAACCATAGTCTAGCAATAGGTCTAGGAGAAAAAAAAAAAGACTCTGAATTCAAAGTAGTTGTAGATCTAGAGAGGTATGTGCTCTGCTTGGCTATTTTTGTGCAAGAGACGTTACATGAATCACTCCCCATCATTAAAACCAGTTTATGGATAAGTCACGTTCAATAATTTATTTTTGACTGATATTTCTTAATTTTAATTTTAAGATGAAGCTCTGTCCCTATTTCTTCTTAATAATTTTGATAATTATTATTCTTCATTATCATATTCTTATTTCCAATATGTTATGACTGTTATTGAAGTGAAGACCTGAATGAACCATAAAATGTAAAGAGAATTAGGAAGATGAAGGATAATATCAATCAAAATTATTAAGGTTAATTGTCTTATATTTCTTTCATCCTATTATTAGTTGTTCTGTTGGCAAGGCTTAGAATACACTGTCTGGGCATGACACTAAATGGCATTTGATGGTGAGGCTACAATTCTGGAGATTGCGGAGTACCCTTTCAATGGTATTACTCCCAGGTCCACTGACCCTGAGTGGTAGTACCTACTAAGTTCCCATCTATGGGTTAAATAAATCCTTTCAAAAATTATTCATACATATTTGGACCATGTGCAAAAAAAAACTCTTAAGAAACAACACAAAAGTATACAATATGTACAATAAAATGCAATTCTCTAACCGTCAAGCATAAAATAACCCTAGGTGGGTTGACATGCCATTAAAATCAATCAGTCAATCTTATTTTTAATTTGTTTTTACTGTATTATACCCTGTTGGTTGGGACAGTAGAAGATGCTGACTGCATCTCTACAAGAGGTTAAGACACCCACCAAACAAAGCTACCTGTTTGGTGAGGGTGGTGACTCATAATGCTTGAAGATAGGATCCTGGTGGCTGAGCAGTCCAGGATCTGGCAAAACTTCCCTTTTGCCTTTACTGGGCTTGACAAATGGTTGGAGAGGCCCTATCAGATCAATCAGCAGGTTATGTCAAGCCCTAGCACCTATGTGATTGTCCCAACCATATTCTTCAAATTGCCTGTGGTACCAACCCAATTTTATCTTCAAGAAGGCAGTTACTGATGATCAACTGTGATGAGATAGCAATACTTGAAACCATTAACTGTGTGCAAACAAATAATTAATATTGAATAGAATAATCTGAGTTAGATAGTAATACTTGAAACCATTGATATTAAATAGAACTTGCTTACTACGATTCTGTAGTCCAGCGTTTTAACCATTACACTATGATGACACCTATTGTATTAGATTGGAATACTTGATAAATAGAATTACTAATGTTAAATAACAATGATTAAAACCATTTAACTGAGTGGAAACAAATGGTTGATATTAAATAGAATTATTAGTGTTAGATAGAAATACTAGAAACCATTTTTGCCCAGTTGGCTGGGGCTGTAAAATATTCTGATTGCACATCTGCAGATGGGGAAGAACCTCTCTGCCCAACAAGTGACCTGAATATTACTCTAAACAATCTAATAGTAAGGCTACATTTCTGAAATTCTGGGGAATGTGGAGTACCTCTTTTTAACTATTACTTCCAGGTCCACTCTGACCTGGAGTGGTAGTACCTGTTAGGATCCCATTGGTGGGTCAAAGAGAACAATTTTATCATTTACTGTACTTGAAACCATTAAACTATGTGCAAACAATTGATTAATATTAAATATGATTATTGATATTTGATAGCAATACTTGAAACCATCAAACTGTGTGCTAGTGAAGGAACAATGTAAAATAAAATTATTAGTGTTAGATAGCAATACTTGAAACCATTTAGTGCCCTGGATATAATATTAAACTGCATCTGATGGTGAGGCTTTAATTTTGGAATTTAGAGAAAGTAGAGTACCTCTTCTTGGCCATTACTCCCAGGTTCACTCTGACCTGGAATGATAGTACCTGTTAGAGTCCCATCTATGAATAAAATCAAACAGTTCAATCATTTACTAAGGATTATTATTATTAGTTATTTTAAAACTATACAGTTGTGTGCAAATTATTTTTATATTACAGAGGAATACTTGTAAATAGAATTACTAATGTTAAATAGCAGTACTTGAAACCATTTAACTGTGTAGGAATAAATGAGATCTGGCTCATTTAAAATAATGTTACCTTCAAAGTATTCACTTACAAATCACACACACACACACACACACACACACACACACACATATATATGTTGCATAGCCGTAATACATATACACACAGAAACATAGTCAATACAATAATAACGAATGAAACACAGTTCTTTATAAAAATATACCTCTCACTTTATTCGAAAGGGTTACGAAAGGATTATGCGTGAGAGGTGAGTTGGAGACTGAACAAAGACTGCAACATATTGACCCCCAGTTCCTTTGTCTTTAGCAGCATTTCTTTCTTGTTCTGCTGGGCTGCTCAACTGGGGGCCCTGAGGGCCCAACTCTCTGCTGGGTCTGGTTCTCACTGCCTTGAACTGCAACTACTGACTCCAAACTCACTAAACTTCCTGTCGCACCGGGTTATATCATTGTTTGACGCCCACCTGCTTCCTGTGAGCGTCACATTTGCACCGAATTCAACCCGTCCACAGTCAAGGTTATCCTCTGATATCTTCGACTGGATGCACCTGTTCCCTGATCGATAGCTGGGTCGGAGGTCAATATGTTACATATATAATCAGGATTCGACATTAAGTAACCCACAAGGGTTTATATGCCATAAAACACAACCAAGGCAAACCAATCATTACACATTCATCAGTTAGCTGTAGAGATTGAAAATGAACAATATGCCTTTTGTATCCTTATCTTTAGGAACCTGTCTTTCTATCGCAGCTGCCTTGTCATTTTGGCTATTTGATTAGGTACTTCATTGAGGTATAATAGTTTGCAAATTAGTCACAACTGAGCAGTGAGCTTAATCCTCACTTGGTGCCGATACTTTCAAACTTGTACCAAATCTAAGCTATGTTTAGTTTTTTTAAGATTTAATGTCAAATTTCACTAAAAGTGCCAGTTTCTGACAGATCAGTGAAGTTAAGCCACAATGAGCCTGGTCACTTCTAAGATGGGTAACCACTTAGGACCAGCAGTTACTGTAAGCAAATTGAGGCTTGTGTACCAGTCTAAGCAAAGATTATTAAATGAAAACAATAATGTACTGAGTGAACAGCAAGGATTTCATTTTGTTGCAAAAACCGAATTAGTTGGAGCCTTTATTGCTCAAGTAAAACATCTTATAATTCATCAAATGTCTATTTGTTTGTCCCACCATCCATCCATCCATCTGAAAAGCTAAGGCATTTTTGCTTTAATTTTGACCAAACTTTTAGGAATTGTTGCATTCATATCTGGAAAGGTTTTAGATTATATTTCGAGATCCAACTCAGACTGATTTTTTTTGGTGAGATCTCTTTTTCAAACTTTATTTTAAAAAAAGTTTTGTTTTTTTTTTTACTCACTATGAGAGTATTATTGAACATTCTATGCTTTTCTGATGTAAATCATGGTACCTTATTATTGAATTTTTTAGAGTGTAGTTTATTACTGAGGGTAGGGGAACATTTTTAATTAAGAGGGAAAAGGTATTTTATTGAGGGGAGGATGTATAAAAAAAAGTGCATTTTAAAAATATATTATAATCCTATTTTATGTATAACTTTCCTTTTAGAAAAAACACACAATGTTCTATATAAAGAAGTATTGTAAATTCTAACTTCATATAAAGCTTTATTTGATTAAATGTTTGTTTACTTCTCCCTTGACAGCATTGGTCTACTTGCTGAAAAAAAAAACCCAACCAATCTACACTTTTTAATTTACTGATCTAATTTTTCACAAATGTCAGGTAACTTGGATAATTTTATATAAATGCATTTTTGAAAAATATACAGACAACTAATATTTGCCACCATATCTTTTTTTTTATGGTGAAATATGGTTATATAAGAAATTCATCAAAGAGCCTGAGGTATAACACAAAACTGTTTCTGATGGTGAGACTTCAGTTTTGGAACTCTTGGGAATGTGAAGTGCCCCTTCATTGCCATTACCACCAGGTCCACTTGACCTAGAGTGGTACAACCTTTTAGGTCAAATAGAATTATTTAAGAATTTTCTGTATTAGATAGGAATACTTGATATCATATAAATTTACATTATTTGTATTAAGTTATTTGAAGCTGTAAGTGTTTACAAAGAATCATTATTAGTTATCAAATAGAAATAATTACTTGAAACCATGTAATTATTACAATTAAATAGAAATACTTAATATTGTTATATAATTAAGGAATGATTTTTTTTTATATTAATCATTTTTCGTTAATTATATTTTATCATTCAGTTTGGTTGAGCTTTGAACTATTCAGGTTAAGAGTTCAGGTGCATAGTCATTGGGTACAGTTTTACGCTTACGCAGAAATGGATATGACAATCACCATTGTCATAATAAATCCCAGACTGGAAATGGGGCTGGGATGTGGATGAAGTCATGCCTGGAAGAGATGGTCCTGAGAATTTTAGGGTTTTGAAAAAGAGGCAGTCGGAGTTGAGGGCTGGATTTCTACCGTTGAAAGATGTAGTTGGGTTTTTAGGATCTCTACTGACAGAGATCTTAAACATCACAAGATGCACCACACATTGGGGATTGTGTCTCTCTCCTCGTGTCAAAGAACTGAAGTCAGAAATTAATAAACCGTTCGTACCTGAAGCAACAGAGTCCGCCTGTATTGTGTTTTTCTATCTGTATTGTTATTATTGATATCACCAAATTATACAACAATATATAATTGTATATTATTCATATTAAAAATAGTTATTTGAAGCTATAAGTGATTACAAAGGATTATTATTCGGTAATTGACACCATATAACAGTAAAAGTAAAGTTGTCTCCCTTTAGTTGAGGGCGACCAGAAGGCTCCCTTTTCAATAGCTACAACACCAAGGTGTAGGGGAGGGCACTGCTCCTTTCCCTGGATTGCTCCACTTTATCCTTGATACGTACCTTATATTGCTGAGTGTTAAGCAAGGAGGTATCAAGTACCATTTTTAAAGTCTTTGGTATGACACGACCTGGGATTGAACCCAGGTCTCCTGGACCATTGGCGAACACTCTACCCTCTAGGCCAATGAGCGGGTCTTATATAACAGTAAAAACCAGAAATATCATAAACTTTCTAAAGAAAACAGGACTATAAAATAATATATAAAAAATATAAACAAAATATTAAAATAAAAAACCTGTTTTGGCATAAAATAACCCAAGAAGGTTTGATATACTATAAAACTCATCAACCAACTAACATATAACTGTGTGCAAATAAATGATTATCATTGAATAGAAACAATTACTTAAAACCATATATATTGGGGGTGTCCTCGTGGTGTAATGGTTAAAGCGATGGACTGCGGAATCGTAGTAAGCGAGTTCGTACGCCAGTTGCGCTATTACGTTCACTTTCGGGCAAATACCCTTGGGAAAGGTATGAACCCCCTTATCCTCCCAGCAATGGGTTAAATAGTACCACTACTGTTCTTCTAGGAGAATAGATTTGGCATTAAATAACCTACAAAGGTTGATATGCCATTAAATAAAGAAACCAAACCAAACCAAACCTTAAAACCATATAATTAGTAGTATTAGAGAAGAATACTTGAAGCTATCCAACTGTATGCTATTTATATTAGATAGGAATACTTGATATCATCTGTGAACAAAACAGTCTTAAGAAACAACTACATAAAAAATATAGATATACAATGATTATGATTTTCAAAACTCTCGGCATAAAATAAAATAACAAATACAGATTGACATGCTGTTAAAGTTAATTGATTATGTAGATTATCAAAATATGAAATATTATAATTGTTTCTGAATTATAATAAACTAGTACTTATGAGATCTTGTTGATCATTGCTTATTTTTTGTAAGGCAATACAGTATTTATCTTAAAAAGTCACTCATCTCAGTATCAAGTTCAATATTGTTTCATTTTGATAATCAATTGATAATTAATGATTTCAATGTAAGATGATATTAAATTGATCGGTTGATTGATTTTAATGGCATCTCAACCCATCTAGGGTTATTCTAAGCCTAGAGATTAGGAAACATACGTAAATTTGTGATTGTCTTTAATTGGAATCATTTTGAGATGAGGCTTCTTAATCTGAGAATTAATTTTTATTTATTGCAAACTTTTTGTCCTCATCTTGGTAGTTTTTGTGTTGTTTTTTCTTCTTTCACTATGTTTCGGCCAAATTTCACCTCTGGCCTTCTTCAGGTGATTTTTAGACAACAACTATGGAAGGCAGTAATTACTGGGGATACGGTTACAAGACTTAGCATTCCTATCCGAGGTTGTGGTAAAAATCACCTGAAGAAGGCCAGAGGTGAAATTTGGCCAAAACGTAGTGAAAGAAGAAAAAACAACACAAAAACTACCAAGATGAGGACAAAAAGTCTGCAATAAATAAAGATTAATTCTCATATGTAAATTTATACCTACTTTTTTTGTGTAGTTGTTTCTTAAGAGTGTTTTTTTGCACACAGTTATGTGATCAAGTATTCCTATCTAATCCAAATAATTTATACAAAATTCTATAGTTTTGTATAACTACTTCTATTCAATAAAAATTATTTATTTGTTCACAGTTACATAGTTTCAAGTAACTAATAATAATCCCTTAGCAAACATTGCCCAGTTGGCTGGGGCTGTAGAATACACTGACTGCTTGTCTGCAGAGGAGTAAGACCCTCCTGCAACCAGTGTCCTGGATATGATACTAAACAATCTGATGGTGAGGTTCCAGTAATGCTAGAGCTTTGGGGAATGCAGAGTACTTCTTCATTGCCATTGCTTCCCGGTCCACTCTGGCTCGGAGTGGTAGTACCTGATAGTGTCCTATCTATAAGTCAAATAGAACTAAACTGCATTGCTTGAAATAGAACTGTTTTGACATTTAAACTGCATACTTATGCTAAACTGAATTGCTTGAAATAGAACTGCTTCTATGTATACAAGTGAATTTGGCATTAATAACCTACAATGGTCAATGTGCCATAAAACCAAACCAAACCTTAGCAAACAATTATAGTCTCAAGTAACTATTCTTAATATACGTAATTAGCAGTTATAAGGTATCAAGTATTCCTATCTAATACAAATAATTTTCAAATAAATCTATTCAACCCATAAGTAGCACTCTAATAGATACTATCACTCCAACTTAGAGTGGACCTGGAAGTAATGGCAATGAAGAGGTACTCCACACTTCCCAGAGCTCCAGAACTGGAGCCTCGTCACCAGGATGCAGTTGGCATATTCTAAGTTCCAACCAGTATAATGTTAGAAACTGCAGATATGCCATGAAAACAGTATATAAGATCTGAGATTGGCATTATAGAATGTCAGATTGTCTAAGTGTATCTGACCACTGCTATTTTCTCAGACAAGGTCAGGCTAAGTGTGTCTGACCACAGCTACTTTTCTCTGGGGAGGTCAGATGTTTTAAGTGTATCTGATCACTACCACCTTTCTTATTCCTAATAATTTAACTTTTTCTCTTTTTAAAAATCCCTATTGATTAGCCATTTATGTTTCCCTTCTCGAATCATTTGAGTGTGGCAAGAAACAAACTGAGACCTAAAGATCAATTTTTATTATCTACAAACTTATCTAGATTTCCATAAAACAGCAGAACCTAGGCAGTCGGGGCCTCATATAAATATACACTAATAGAAAATAAAATTGCAACACCCTGAATGTTTCCATCTACTCAAGATTAAACTTAAGAGATAATATAGCTGGATTACAGTAAATGATTATATATTGTTTTATATATATAAGTTAATAAAGGATTGTAATCCGACAATATGTAGAAAAATTGATAACAAGGTAATCCAAGTGGAAGGAGAGATTTATTGTGAAGTCAACACTATAGCATTTTAGTTCTACTGAACCATCATCAGGACCATGAGGGGTGATATTAGCGATGTTAAGTCAACGATGGATGTTTAAAAAATGCAAAATATAAAAACCTAGGGGAAAATTTGTATAATAAAAAAAAAGTTGTCCGTTTTTTAAACATCCATCGTTGACTTAACATCGCTAATATCACCCCTCATTGTCCTGATCCTATTTACACAACCCCTCTGCTTGGGCATGATATGACACAAGGTCAGTTTTTAAGTGGAGTTTAACAGGTTTGAATTCAGAGTTTTCCTTCTCCTAGACTAGTTGCCTCACCAAGGCAGAAGAACCCTATCTGTCCTACTATTTACCCATAGCTGGAGGGAGAATAATTGGATTCATACCTTTCCCAAGGGTATCAGTGCTATGTGAAATGCAATTAGCCTGGTCCAGGATTTGAACCCTTCATTGTCCTGATGATGTTTCAGTAGATCCAAAACTACTATAGTGTCAACTTCTCAATAAATCTCTCCTTCCACTTGGATTACCTTGTTATCAATTTTTCTACATATATAGATAGATAGATAGATAGATAGATTGTCCCTAGGTTTTTTTTATTTTTAAACATCCATTGTTGATTTAACATCACTAATATCATCCTTCAAAGTCCTGATGATGCTTCATTAGAATCGAAACGCTATTGTGTCGACTTTCTTTCTCAATAAATTGCTCCTTCCACTGGATTTCCTTGTTATCAATTTCCCTCTATATTGTTATATACCCTACCTATGAACATTAATGGGTATGTCCCATTCCTCATAAATCCATTGGAAAGGGGGTGGAAATATACTAAGTAGTTACCACAAGCAGTGGTTTACTTTCTTCACGCCACTGGCAAGTATTGTATTTTGTTAATGATATAAAGATTTCTTTTTCATTTACAACCTTTGTTTTGGCTATTTCTCATTAAGCAGCCTTTTGTTAGGTTACAACATATATGCAGATAAATATGTGCTCAGGTTCCAAAATGAAAGTTGTATCAACATTGCTTTTACCCCATACACATATTGTACCAAAATAAATATCTGTCATTCTTCTGTGCTGCAATCTTATTTTCAATCGGTATATATTATGTGCATACGCACACTAACATTTTATATATATATATAACAACCTCTCTGCATGAGTAGAATGCAACACAAGGTTAATTTTTAAGTAAAGTTTAACTAGTTTGAATTCAAAATTTTCCCTCTTGACTGATTGACATACCAGGGTTAAAGAGCCAAGTCTGTCCTACTATTTATCCATAGCTGGTGGAAGAATAGTTGGATTCATACCTTGCACAATGCAAAATTCAAACAGACTTGTCCAGGATTTGAACTCTGGTCATCATGTCCATTTTTTATGATGGTAAACATTACACTACAGGTACTTATATGTTTCCAAAGCTAGATAGATTGTTGAACAATAGATTTGAGATTGTAGACACAAAATAAGTTCTTGTTATACCTCCTACCCTCTGACTAATGAATAGTAGGGTAGGAGAGTGTAGCAAGAGAGGAAACCTACCTCCTGGATCAAAGCATGTAAGACTATGCCTTGCATGTCAAGCATTGGAAAATATATCCACTTCTGGAGGCAGAAGTTATAGTGGGCTGATCTCGTCTCTCGTGAGAAGAAATCTACCATGTATGTAAATTTCAAAATTGTCAAATTACAAAAAATAGTTTAAGGTGTGTGCATGCATGCATGCATGCACACACACATATATATAGCTAATCAGGCTGTCTTTATTTGTCCAATCATCATTATACAGCATAAAACTTTTAGTTGTTATTCAATACAGTTTTACCTGTAGCTCTATTGGCAGATATTGAGCACTGTTTTTATATAAAAATCACTGGTCAACCATTGTTGTTGATCCTGATTTTATGAGTATATAGTGTCATTTACTTCATAAGTATGGGGCATTCTGCAAGAAGCAAAGTCACTAACAATAGTCTAGCTTTGTAACAATTATACCTTACAAGGTGCCCTGAGTGTAACATTATTCCACTACGAAAATATTTTATAACAAAGAGATGGATAAAGTGAGTGATAAGAAAATCTATTGTTATGGTAACAAGGCATCCGCAGCATATTGTTTATATAACAACTAAAAAAATGGTAGTTCACTCCTACAGTAAATAAATGTAAATATATATATATAAACGTTTATTTTCTTTTAGAAGTTCAAACTTATCGGTGAATATTTTCATGGGTTTCTTATTTATAATTATTGTCAAATATTAACCTCAAAGGCTAATTTCATTTACGAATTAATCCTGAAGAAATAAGCTTTACTGTTGAATTGTTAAAATCTTACAAGAACAATTCTGAAAGTCAAGTACAAATCATGTAAAAGACTGTGTTCATTTTGTTAATGGCCTTGGGGAAGGGATGACTTCAGCTATTGGCAAATAGTAGAAGAGATGAGGCTCTTTAGTTTTGAAATGGCAACCTTTCTAGGAGAAGGTACTATTTACCCAACCCCTCCGCTCGGGCAGGATATGACACAAGGTCAATTTTTAAGCGGAGTTTAACAGGTTTGAATTCAGAGTTTTCCTTCTCCTAGACTAGTTGCCTCACCAAGGCTGAAGAACCTAATCTGTCCTACTATTTACCCATAGCTGGAGGGAGAATAAGGGGGTTCATACCTTTCCCAAGGGTATTTGCCCGAAAGTGAACGTAATAGCGCAACTGGAGTACGAACTCGCGTACTACGATTCCGCAGTTCATCGCTTTAACCATTACACCACGAGGACACCCCTACCTTTCTAGGAGAAGGTGAACCATAAATTCAAACCAGCTGTACTCTGCTTAAAAACTGATCTTGTGTCACATCCTGCTCATGGCAAAGATATTGGATAGCATTGCCTTGTGTAGTGTAATGGTTAGCAAGCTAGACAGGCAGATCATTACTAATGGTCTGCTACATTACTAATTGACCTTGTGTCATCCTGCCCATAGTAATAAAAAAAAAGTAGTAAAGTTGGCGACCGTAGTCGAGGGCAACCTGAAGGCTCCCTTTTCAATAGCTACTACACCGAGGTGTAGGGGAGGGCGTTACTCCTTTGCTCCACTTTACCATTGACACATTCCTTATAATGCTGAGTGTTAAGCAAAGAGGTATCGAGTACCGTTTTTAAAGTCTTTGGTATGACTTGACCTAGGATTGAACCCCAGTCTTTCGGACCATTGGCGAACACTCTACCCACTATACCAATGAGCGGGTTACTAGTAATAAGAGGAGGTACCACTTTGTTGCCATTACTCCCAGGTCCACTCTGGTTCAGAATGATAGTGCTTGTTAGGCTCCTATCTATGGGTCAAAGATATCCTTTTGAGATAATGTTTGAAATGATTTTGAACTACATTAATATATTGGCTTTTAAAACAATTATGAAGATATATTTTTATATTGTGTATAACTGGAGACCATAATTGTTAAAACTGACTTCAGCATAAAATAACCCAACAATATTATAAAACCAACCAATACTTTGTTACTAATTTTATCAGCAGTTACTTGCAGTCTGTGAATGAATTGATTGCTATAGTGATTGTACTTAATGACTCTTGTATGATGATTTATATGTAACAAAGAAAACAGCAATATTTTACCCTAATTGAAAATCAATAAGTTCATAGTTACAAAGGTGACATTTCACATAGTGCTAATACTTTTGGGAAAGGTATGAAACTAGGTAAATAGTAGGGTAAACTGGGCTCTTTAACCTTGGTATGACAACATGTCTTGGAGAAGGAAACCTTTAAATTCAAACTAATTGTAAGTAAGTAAAGTTGGTGACCATAATTGAGGGCAACCTGAAGGTTCCCTTTTCAAGAGCTACTACACCGATGTGTAGGGGAGAGCACTACTTCTTTCCCAGGATTGCTCCACTTTACCTTGATACATACTTTATAATGCTGAGTGTTAAGCATGGAGGTATCAAGTACCATTTTTTTTTTTTTTTAGTTTTTGGTGAGTCAACCTAGGATTGAACCCTGGTCTCCCAGGCCATTGGCAAACACTCTACCCAAAAACTGACCTTGTGTCACATCCTCTTCATAGCAGGAGAGGTTGGGTAATATTGTACAAAAGTTTGATCAATTACTATTAAATAATGACTTCCATCCTCACAAAGTGCCCCAAGCTTATAGCCTTGTGTCTCATGATTAGTTTTTTTGGCTATCTTGTAAATGACTAGTATTTCAAATAGAATGTCTATTAAGTTTGATTCTTGCTAAGTACTATATGCTTCTGGCCTTGTGCCAAACAAAGTTAGGCTTAATATGACAACTACTGAGTGATGAGTTTGATCCTCACTAGGTGCCTCTTGTAACTTGTCCCAAATCTAAGCTATGGTTATTTTTTTGTCTAGTATTAGTAAGCTAGACTAAACAGACCTTTATAAGTCAGATTGGTTTGATACTTTTGGCCTTGTGCCAGACTAAGCTAAGCTCAGAAAATGACTACTGTACAAAGGTTTGAGGTTTTGTCATAAGTATATGTGTACGATAAAGCCACAAACCATTTAAACAACAGCCTCTTTTTTAATGAGGAAATTAAAAAGATTTTGATAAATTCTATATATTGACTAACACAATATCCTTATTAGGAGGAATCATATAATAACTGATGTTTATACAACAGCATTGCTTTTAACAAAGCCTTCTTCAGATGATGACTCTGGGTTCAGGCATGGTTTCAGGGCCGAAGCATCATTGCCACTAACCCACAGCGCCCCAGTAATATCTCACGACACCAGACTTTGTCAGATTGTTGTCGCACTGTGGGATTGCCAGATCCATATCATACTAACACAATATCCCTAAAAAAAAATAAATAATGGGATTTTTGATGCATGGATCATCACATTTGTGTACCAATAGTGGTGTCTATTTAGAAAGTCTTTTGTAGCTGAAACTTTGCTCTATTTGTTATTGTGCTTCTAGTGTCTACTGTTATTTACTAAGCTGAGTCTAATTTGGCACGTGGTCAGAAGTATGCATTATGCCATGTGAGGTTCCCAATATTATTAACTAGCTTTGCTTAGTCTGGTATATAACTCTCAAGCTGCTTACAGTAATTACTATTCCTATGTGGTCACCCATTTCAGAACTGAAGAGGCTCACTGATGCTTAACTTCAGTGATTTAATGGGAACTGGTAATTTTTGCATGACTTAAGCTTAGTAAATAAAAAAGAATTAGACTCAACTTGGTTTAGCACAAGGCCAAAAGTATGGGGAACCAAATGAGAATTTAATTTAATAACACTGGTCTACTAGTATAGCTTATTAATCCTCATACCATACATGTATCTGGCGTCTCTATGGAAGTAACTAGGAGGCATTACTTTTAGAGCAACCCTTGTACACATAAGATGTATTAGACTAGGCAATAATGTAAACAGTCTCCTGCACTTTGGAGGAGGACATAGGGCTGTAGCCATACAATGTTTGTTTGTGATACTCTGGTTTCACAGCAAATAAGATGGGGTAGAGTTGCTAGTCCCACACACCCTGCTTTTAAATTAATTTTTTTTTCCTTCTCCTAGACCTGTTGCTAGCCCAGTTGTTTTTTTGGCTGCAGAAGAGTCCTAGATATGACACTAAACTGCATCTGATTTCATGGCTCTAGTTCTGTGGGGTTTTTTTAGGGAATGTCGAGTTTTCTTAATCGTCATTACTCCCAGGTTCACTCTGACATGGAATATTAGGGTCCTATCTATGAGTCAAAACTGTTAAATGTTTTCAAGTATTGTAAATGATTAAACTGTGGCTAATAGAACTATTAGTGTTAGATAGCAATACTTGAAATCATTCAACTGTGTGCAAAGAAATGAGCTTTGGCTCGTTTAAAAATGTTATGTACAAATTATTCACTTAAAAATCACATATGTATGAACAGGTTTGGTTTTATGGCATATCAATCATTGTTGGTTATTTAATGCCAAATCTATTTTTAGACATATAAACAGTTCTGTTTAACCTAAGTACAGTTTGAATGTCAAAAACAAATCTATTTTAAACAATTCAGTTTAGCATAAGTACATTTTAAATGATAAACAGTTCTATTTGAGCCATAGATAGGACCCTATAAGCAGCTACTACTACTACTACTACTTCGGGCCAGAGTGGACGTAGGAGTGATGGCAAAAAAAAGGGGTTCTCTGCAAAGCTTCAACATTACTAGAGCCTCACCATCAGATTGTGAATGTTATATCCAGAATACTTTAATCCATTTTAAATAGCTACAATATATTCCATCTTTAGTTAATATATTCCACATATATCATGATTTTATACTTTCTCTTTTCTTTTCAGCTTTCTTTTGATTTGAAATCTTTCTCAATAAACAAATGCAACATAAATTCTATACAATATTTCTAATAAGTCAAATGACGTAATCTAAAAAAAAAACAAACTCTGATTCACTAATTAAACCACCAACTTTTTCAGAAAGCTAATTCCTTCCTTTAGTCCCCTGATTTTCTTTAATGTTGAATTATACAACTTTCACTTTTAGATTAAAAATATATGAAAATACAACTTTCACTTTCTAAAAATTATTTTCATATATTTCTAATTTAAATAGACTTAATAGGTATTTATATTTATAAACCCACTGCATTCCACCATCTTCAACTGCATCATGGAAATTTGAATAACTTATTCCAAACTAAGCTGAATAGTGACGATGATGAGTTTGATACTAAGTGACTCTTAATCAAAGCTATGATTAATAAGCTAGGCTTAGCAGCAGACTATCGTTTGGGAAATTGATTCTATATGTTTGCTATAAACATTCATGGGCTATTTAATGCTAAAGTCATCATCCTAGAAGAACTGTAGTAGTACTGTTTAACCAATTGCTGTGGTGGTGGTTAGGGGATAAAGAGGTTCATGCCTATCTCAAGGGAATTAGTGTGAAAGTGAACATAATAGCATGACTGGAATTTGAACTTGTTTACTAGGATGTCACAGTCCAGCACATTAGCCACTACACCATGGTAAAAATAAAAATAAAGTAATTATCAGTTACAATTCCAATACTACTGTTTCAGAAAAAGCAAAATAAAGCAGTATTCTGAAGCAGGTGTTGAGGTTTTATCAACAGAGGGAGAGCTGGTGTGCTCAGAATTTATTTTGTGATCTAGTTTATCTGTACTCTCATATAGTAAAAACATATATGGGTGGAAATTATGTTTTAGTCTATCTATCCCTTCTCCCACTAAGGACAAAATTAGGTTGGGCCCGTTAAAACTTTTCCAGGCATGGGTGGAACAATTCCTGAAGGTTTCTTTGAAATTAGGCCAAAAATGGCGGGGGCCTTAATTGTATGGATGGACAGATTGCCTATAATTTACTCCATGTCAATTTCTTTGAAGTAAGCATAAGGAATTAATCTATCATAATCATGAGCCAACTTATCTGAAATTAAAAGCAAAAAGGTTATATGATGCTATATCCAATTACTGGCAATATGAAAGAAAGGCTGATCACAAAATTCATTTAGAATAAAATGTAATTTTCATACTATGATAATGATTCCAATTTTTCTATCAAGGCATCTACCTAACTCCGTTACGAGCAAGGAGTGACACAAGGTCAATTTTTAAGCAGAGTAAAGCTAGTTTGAATTCAGAGTTTACAATCTTCTCAGATAGTTGCCTAGAGTAAAAGTTCCAGTTAAGATCCAATCTCTGGATCAAATGGATCTCTTTAAAAATTACTCATGACTGTAATTAATTTGTATTAAGAATAGTTAAAGTTATAATTGTTTACTAAGGGTTATTATTATTAGTTACTTGAAAGCATATAACTGTGTGCCAATTATTTGTATTAAGAATAGTTACTTAAAGTTATAATTATTTACTAAGGATTACTATTAGTTACTTGAAACCATATTACTATGTGTAAACAAATGACTGTTATTACATAGGAGTACTTGAAACCCTATAATCATTAGTATTAGATAGGAATACTTGATATCACATACCAGTGCACAGTGAATGCAATTCCCTAACCTTTCAGCATGAAATAACCTTAGATGAGTTGACATGCTGTTAAAATCAATCAATCAATTATTTCCAGATTTTTTTTTTAATTCTTTTTATTTACTTAGGACATTTCATTGTGAAAAAAATCTATTTTCCAAAGCTCCCTTGGCTCCAACTATATTTAGGTTTTCAATTTATCTATTTTAATCATCCCCCCCCCACACACTTGCTGATAGAACACAGTGCTTAGAAAAATTGATTCTTATCTCCATGGTCGGAAGCACAAAACTCTCCAGTTCAATTCCAGAACCACTACCCGAGGCTACACCTCACCAAAGGGTTGGGTCAATCACTTATGCCTGCGGCATTTCAAAAAAGAAATGCTAATGGAACTGGCCAATTTCGGCAACTATGGAGGAGGAGGGTCTCCACAGTAAACTTGACCAGTTTTTTTTTAGAATTCTCCCTCATGGAAAGGCAGATAGATATGAGGATGGTGGTTACAACACAGAATTTCAAGATCGTCACAAATTCAATAAAATCAGCAGCCTTTCAAAATTTCTTTTTTACTGAAAAGTTCTTGGCTTGACCAAAGAGAGAATGCTATTTCATATATTGACAGTTGCTACATCATTTCCCAAGTCTCTTTAATTCTACCAAATCAGTAGGGTTTAGAATATGTTGACTGCATTGTCTACAGAGGGGTAAGACATTCTCAAAAAAAAAAAGAGTCCTACATAGGGAGGCTCCGGTCCTGGAGAGAGTATTTACCAAATGCTTCTGCCTGAAGAAGGATGTGACACTTCCTTCTCCTAGATTGGTTGCCTAACCCATTCTACTCTTCTATAGTAGGAGGGAGAACAGATAGATTCATGCCTTTTCTGAGAACTTTTGCACAAAGTGAAACAGCTTCATCCAGGATTTTAACTTGGGTTGCCAATTCTATCTTTTTATAATGATAACTGTTACGCTGTGGACCCCCACACATGGCCGTGCAAAAGCAGGACGACCAGCACAAACATACATTCAGCAGCTATGTGAGGATACGGGATGTTATCCTGAAAACCTGCCTAGGGCGATGAACGATAGGGAGAGGGATATCCGTGCTACCAGCGCGACATGATGATGAAAAATTATTAGCACTAGATAGGAATACTTGAAACTATATAACTACAAATTTTTAGTATTGAAAATAGTTAAAGTTGCTAACTAATAATAATCATTAGTAGCTAAAAACTTGGAGAAAAAAAAGAAAGTAACTTTAGTCTTAAAAACCCCATCAAGGGTTGACATGCCATAAAACCAACCAACTTCTTTAAGCGTGTACATTTCATGTCTCATTCTCTTGGTTATGCTACGAACTTTTCAGTTTTCTCTCTCTCTCTCAAAAAAAAAAAAAAAATCAAATAATGTTTACCCCAAAAGGATAACTAATTAACCTGTAACCTTTCAATTTGATTTCTCTAAAGAATGATTTTAGTCATTGAGTAATTATTTCAGGTCAGATAATATTCAATTTGTTATTAAAAGTTTTTGTTTTAATAGTAATTAAAGTGGTTGTGTAACATTTAATGGTTCTCAGACTTTGTATAAATTGTACAGTAAGAAATATATGTGACTTGTGCTGCACACCAACTCTTTACCTCATCATAGTGTAATGGTTTACGAGCTAGACTTGTAAATTAAATACGATAGAGTAGTGACTTTAATCTTCACTAGGTGTTGAAACAATTAATTGAACCCAAAACTGATAGGTTTCAAAAGGGACAGATTTTCAAATAATAATGAATTAAAATTGATAAATATCTTGTGCTTTGCTTCATAATAAGTGAAGAAAAAGAAAAAAAAACTGGGATGGGGGAATCCCAAGTCATGGTGGATAATGTTCTAGACTGCGACATCATAGTAAACATGTTGGACTAAAAACCCTGAGAAAATGTTAAACTCCTTTATTCCCCCGGCTCTGGGTTAAATAGTACCACAACTGTTCTAGAAAGATAGCTGTGGCATTAAATAAACCACACAAGTTTATTTAAAAGTTTTGTATTCACAGAAACTGTGACTAACATTAGATGGTGTAGTGGGAAAATCTTTTCTTTTGAAATTAATCAATTTTGGGTTCTATTAATTGGATAGGTTGAATTTAATGGCATGTCAACCTGTCTTGGGTTATTTCATACCTAGAAGTTAGAAAATTACATTTATTGTATACCTACATTTTTTTGTACAATTCTATCAAATACAAATCATTTTTAAACAAATCTATGGGACCCAAAACACCTCAGGAGTAATGGTAATGAAGGGGTACTCTCCAGAACTCAAGCCTCACTATCAGATGCAGTTCAAGGACACCACTTTTTGGGGGATTTGCAGGGGATACAGTAGTATGTTTTAAGCTCTGCCAACAGGGCATTCAATTGGCTAAAAGTAAACCAGAATGTCTTAGTCAATAGTGGTCATTAGAAAATATAATAGCTACTTTCTAGGCATTGGTCTATTTAGTTGTTTAATAAATACTCACGGATTATGATGTAAATAAGGTGCACCAAAATTCTATTCATTATTACATGATAAAGCAAATGCTGAAAAAAATGGCATGGGTTATTTATTGCCAAAAACATCCTCATAGAAGAGCAGTAGTAGTAGTACTACTACTACTATCTAATCCATATCTGGGGGTTCATACCTTGCAAAAAGTAATAGAGTGACTTGAGTTTGAACTCGTTTACTACACTACAATGTTGCAGTCCAGCATGTTAGCCACTATGCCAGAGGGACCCCCTTCCCCACTGATTTCTGTATGCATGGACAAAATATTGGCTTTTATCATTGCCCACTGACTTTACTGCTTCTCTATCACTTAGCTTTTGTCACGTTCTGAATAAAATCAAGTGTTAGAGATGGAATAGAATTTATTAAACAGGAATCTAGATACCAAAATCCTGAAATTCTTGACCCAACTGAGTGGGTCACAAAAACAGAAAACCTTAAGCTCTTTGGCTTGGCAGGGTGGAAACCAAAAATTCATGCTGGAAGCACCAGATCACCAAAGTTAAGGGTCGATGACCCTGCTTAGAACTATATTGGGACATGGGCTTCAGATTGCTTACAAAGATTTCTCGGTACTGTGAGTAATCTAAGGGCTGTGTGATTGACTAAACAAAGCTTAGTAAAATCTATAAATTTTGAACCTTTCTTTTTAATCCTTCACTAACCAATAAGATTGAGTTTATACTATTTACTAAACTTTGCATGTCAAACTAAAACTAAATAGTCACTCATTTTAGTACAAGTCAGCTTCAGTGATCTAGCAAGAACTAGTGTTTTTAGGCCTGAGAGATTTATGGTTTCCTTTACAAAGAGCAAAATGAATAAGCAAAATAAATAAAGCAAAGAAAAAAAAAAAAAAAAAATAATTTTTAAAATCCGATTTATTTGTCTGTAAAATGCAACTCTCCTTCCAATGACAATTTGTAAAAATCACAACATTCTTCGGATTCACAATAAATTAAAAAAAAACATTATCACATCAGAAATTTGCATTTCAAACAAACCCAATCATTATTCAATCTCTTTCTCTCTCACTCATTCTTTTCTTCAGAACCTCATTCATCACAGAAAAAAAAAACAAAAAAAAAAACCCCAAAAAAAAAACAAAGTACTATATACGTGTTTGCATGGATGTAGATGTTTGTATATTGATATTTAGGTGGGTTAGTTTATCAATATGCAAGTGTATGTTGGAGACAAAAAAAAAAAAAAAATTGTATGAGAGAGGGGTGAATGGTGTGCAGGGAAGAAAATGCATACAATAGATTGTTGGAGAATAAGTGTTAGATATGCATGTAAAATTCACTAAATGTATTTGCAGGTAATTGTGAGGGTGAATGTGTGAAAGAAATTCTTATCTCCATCTATTGAAAAGGGTAGAAAGGCAGGGGATAAATAGATTTTTTCTTTTCTGGACAAATGGTTGTTTTCCATCCACCATATAACTGTGTTGAAGTATGTGCTTGTATCTTTGTAAAAAGTGTGTCTATGGAAAGGATGTAGTTTTTAGGTTTGCAGACTTTATGTACATGTTTAAGAAGTGGGGAAGAAAAAAAAAAAATAAAAAGGGTAAAATAGAGTTAAGGAAATTTTTCATTTATTCTTTTCCCATGGCTGAGCAAAAATTGTACCTGACCTAATGTAAGCGAATAAAAAGAAAGGAAAAAGAAAATGTTATTAAAAGAGGAATGGTATTCTTCAAATTTCTTTTAAAGGACAGTTCATCACTAGCTTCTCCAGGAAACTTAAAACAAAAACTGAAGATATCTGATGTCAGATATATACATAAATGTGCTCATTCTCTTTTATGTATAAACATGATAAATGAGGAGAAAGGCGTTGGAAGCGGGGAAGTATACTGACCAAATCATTCATCCCCCCCCCCGCTTACCAGTCCTAGCCATACAAGGGACAAATTTCAACCCCTGTAGCAAATTTTCAGCTTAATAGATAAAATTATCAAAAAGGTTATAAGATCATGTAGATATTTGTACAATTTGGGCATATTACAGATTTTATAAGCACACAAATGGACTGACCATAGTCAGCATGAGTTTAGAGAAATTTGCTTAAATCTTTCATCAGCCATATTCTTACATGGCTAATATTAGACCAAAAATTAATTTTATCATCTGAGCTTAAATTATTAAGTTATGGCTAATATATATTTAAAAAAAAAAAAAAACACTATATGGGCTAATTTCAGCCAAACTACAGTCAATATATAATACCTTGTGGTTCCCAAATGTTCACTAATCCACAAGCATTAAAAAAAACCCTGAAAGTTTCAATTTGCCTTCATCTTTAGATGTTAGACATTGCTTGAAGTACACATTCTTTGACGTGTTATAGCCCAGGTCCCATAACATGGTTCATCATGCATGCCTCTCCAGGTCTACAACTGGTTTGACTTCAGAGCTTTCCTTCTCCGAGACTGGTTGCCACACCAAGATTAAAGAGCTTAGTCTGCTCTACTATTCACTCACAGATACCTTTCCCAATACAAGGGTATTTGCACTGTGAAATGCAAACAGTCTCATTCAAGAGTTAAACTTGGGGAGCCAAGTCTACATCCTACAATGATAAATGTTACGCAACAAGTGCCTCTAATTTATGTGTTTTAAAAAAAGGTGAATTCAAAAATCGAAATGAAAAACAGAGGAAAAAAAAAAAAAAAGAGAGAGAGAGACTACAAAATCTTTCTGTAAGCTTCTGTTGTTATTTTGTTTAATAATAAACAAAAATTTCAATTATATGTATTACTTAACAGAAAAATGCAATTCTTGAAGTCAACAACTGAAGATGCAAGCTGATTGAAACGTTCATAAGTTATTTATGCTTGCCTCTTGGTCAGTGTTATACTGTGTGCGTATTTGCACTGTAGTTTCAATTTAAGTAAGCCCAATCTTATTTAATAGCCACACCTCATATTTGCTCAGGATCTAGTTGACCACTCCTTGCCTTAGTCAAACATCTTACTGATATGGTTAGATGACTAGTTAAAGAACATCTCTAGCAGATGAGACACGCCACAGACCACCCACCCATAAAAAAAAAAAAAAAAAAGTTTGTGTCTGTAAACATGTAGTTGTAGTTTTGAAGCAAGGGGAAAAAAAAAAAATTCAGAAAATGACCAAATATACGGAAGGATGCCTTTTTCTTTTCTTCCGCCATATTCAAACTGAAAGGATGTATAAAAAAACCAAAAAACCCTGCCTCATTGAGGCTCACATAACTGTTAAAAAGTTTATCCACAGGTTTATGTATGTGCTTATATACATACATATATATACACACACACATACAATTTCATTATTTTTTTTTTTATCTTCTCATTATTTTTCCAACTGTCACCTCTATGTTCCTGGAAAATCAGGATTAATCCATTAGGTGCTTCAGCAGAGTCATGTGACACTATTTCAAGTCAGTTCTAGTCTGCTACTAATCAACCACTGGATAAGGAATTGGCATAAAAAGCTGATGTGGCGTCGTTTCTCTTGGGGGACATTTTTGAATACTTGGCCATACCTTTGTAAGTTCATAAGGTGAGTGCCCATGGGACGTTAGGACATAATTACGAAACTGACAATTGTCGAAACTGACCAGCATGTTACTAAAACCTTGAATGTTGACTGGTGAGATCTGAAACTTTTCCAAACACAGCGCTATATACACATCTTCCAAGTAAAAGAATTTTATATTTACTGATACATTGATAACACTGTCGACAAGGTCTCTACTCATTATGTACCCGGTCCCAGAACACATGGGTGGGAAGGTTGGAGCTGAGTACATCTCGTATGGGACATACCATTTTGAACGACTATCTCGATGGGGTGTCGAGATGCCCCAACAATAGCCTCCTAGAAATTTGGTTTTTGGGGTTGCTCGTAACATCTTCACTATGAGTGGGGTATTAACATACATATCGTCATCAGTTTTCATCACATATTTTGCATTTGGGCAGAACGTATGGACCCAGTGCAAACCCGACAGTGTTTTGTACGTGAGGTTAGCATAAGCATCCATAAAATCTATTTGAATAACATCCTGGTGAGACCAATATTCAGTTACTGCACGTTTGTTTTCCAAAGGCAGGTTAGATTTCCCAAGCAAAAATACGACACGGATCTCGCTCGTACTTACCTGGCTAACCATGCCCCATGTATTACGAATTGCATCTCTGGCCATATAGTTGTTGGGCGGTGATTCTACAATAATTAGCAAGTGGACATTGCCCTGGCAGATATCTTCAACATTGAGGTCATAGCGAAAGCCTAATGATTGGCAGTCTTGGCACAGCTTGCCAGTCAGAATATGGTCTTGAGGGTCCATGGCTGCCTGGTTAAGGGCATCTTCAAGATGGTTTCGACCAGCCAGAAACTTTTGCCTGTCAGGTACATGGAAGTTGTGTATGTCATTAACAAATTTTGTGGATAGCTGAGGTCGGACCAGACTTGCCTCCTTCTGATGGTTTGAGGAACCGGTTTTCACCAAATTAGTCCGTACGTTTACATTTTCTACAGAATTCAGCAGTTTGTTAGAATTAGGGTTGAATGAATTTGACGAGTTAACTTTTGATAGAATTGAAATTTTAGGATGTGTACTCTCCCTGGAGCTTCTGTTTATGTTAATTTTCTTGTCATCGAGTGGAATTCTTGGTCTTTTAACATGTTGCGTAACATTAACCTTGCTTATATGTTGATTAAACATCTGAATGTGGACTGCTTTTTGAAGCTGATTTGTTCTTTGAGAGAGTTCTCGGTTAGTCTTAGAGAAAGGAAGTTGAGCAAGGGTCATGTTTGTTCGAGAAGGTGCCATAATATCCAACTTCTCAAAAGAAGCTATTGGCTTGTTTAGAGATTCAATTTTTGAGAACTGCTCCGTCATTCCAATCCTGTTTAACTCTCTGATTGGTTGATAAGAAGACTGGCGGAACAATTGCCAAGAGAAGAACAGTACAACTATTATAATTACAAAAGAAATGGCAAAGAAATACCCCTTGCTCTTTTGTAGGGAACATATTCGTAACCACATGGTCGCTGAAAGAATCAGGTCAGGAAGGCGCTAAGTGTGTGCCAAAGTTACATTCACATGTTATCAAGTCTTCAGCATTCCAATTTTCTCCTGGATACCTGAGTGCCAGGCAGGAGCTGGCCGTAGATAGATTTCTGGGTAATGATTTTGATTATTCCAGTCAGGAAAAGAACTGCTGACTGTGATATCCACTTTCACAACAATCATGTTTCTTCACCATTAAACTGGAAGAGAATAAAATATTCAATTAATGAATTTCACCAACAAAATTGTGCACATATATTTATGAAAAACAAAAAACAGTACATTCAAAAAGATGTTTTGTGTTTTTTTTTTTTAAATATGAATAATATACAAACTTTTAAGTGTTTCAGCCCTTTCTAAACCATCCTCAGGGCAATGTTACTATTTGATATTATCTTATACGAAAAATTTTTTAGCACTTCATTATTGTTAATTGTGTTGTTTTAAGACGTACGTAACATAATTAGTGTTTGAAAATTTTCAAAAGTAATGTTTCTGTGTATTGAGACATTTCTATATTAAATGAAATAACGAGTTTGTTGTTTGCCATAAAAATCTAATTTAGAAATCCTATTGAAACTATTCCAATTAAATGATTTATTAATAAAAACTTATTTAAACCTGGAATATTATATCTATTTAGAAGTAATTCAACAAAATAAAGAGCACTTGTGATTTATGAAAAAAGTTTTTAAAATTATTTTTTAAATTCCGGTGTGTGTATATATATATAAAAAAATATAGAAATTCTATATAAGCATCTCCCTGTACTTCTTGAATAAAATCTGTGATATATCCTTTGACTTTCTTAAGTACAAAGGTTACATTTTTCAAGAATAAAAGATTAAATCATCACTGAAAATTCACTAAGTGTAGTAGTAACCATTTACATGCAGATATTAAAACACTTTCTTCCATCTTTCAGTGTTTATACACACAAGATTAATTTAGGGACTCCAGTTTCCTGGTCTTGAATTTACTATTGTTCTAGATGAGTAGCCCATCAAGGCTCAATACCTGGGGAAGGAAAAACTAAATTCATGATGGCCACCTTGGTCAGAAAAAGATCGAAATTATTGTTGAAAATACATGATCCACAAACTTTATTTCAGGTATTAATTCCAACAATTTAGCTTATAAAAATATGCTCAACCTGGGTGCCTCAAATAATAGTGTAATGATTAACGAGTTAAGCAAGCAAACTATAACCATTTTGATTCTCACTGTGTGCCATAACAAAGCTAAGTAAATAAATGTACTGTATCCTGTACGTGAAATTGCTTAAAGTAAATAAAATGTTAATTGGCTAAAATTGAAAGGTACACTTTCGTTCATTTTTTTTTTTAAAAAGAGGAAAAAATTCGTAGAAATATTGCTGTTAATTTTTTTTTTTAAACAAGAAAAAAATTGATAAAATTTCTCATGCATATTCAAGATTTCAAATTAAGTCCAGGAGGAAGGAGAAAATAACTTTATATAAAGTCTCAGAACATTAAAAGTAGTTACTTTTGTACTGACTTCGTCTGACACAACATCATAAGTATGGGGGCCCCGATGAAGATGATCGATCACGACGGGATCTGCGTACTGTTAAACATGGGTAGGTGTGCGTGTTGGAATACATGACCTTACAAGCTTTTGGGGTGTGTATCATTAAAAGACAGCTCCATTGGGAGAATTATTGTCACTTAACTAAATCACCGTTCAAAGAAAAAAAAAAACAAGGTTTAATAAATTTAGTATTAATTAATCCAAACATTCAACGAGATAAAAAGGTCCTTTAAAATGTTTAGCGGCTTATAAAAAAAAGAAAAAAAATCAAATCAAAGTATTTTATGTGACAGATTTTTTGTGATAAAAGAAAAAAATGCTTAGCGCCTGTTGAAGATGATTATTTGACTATCAGATAGGTTACTACGGGTTGCCTACAACATCTCTCATACTGAATACAGAAAAAAGGGTAAATAAATAAATACATACCTGCAGTAGTAAACAATTATTTATACTACGAAATGGGGAAAAAGAAATATTCCCCATACATAGTACAGTGGCAATCCTGTTCTCTTTGATAACAGAATTGGGATATGACCAGATACGACTACTAAAACTACTGATAGATGGAAAAAGAATAACTGGGAAAAAAAGGGACACGTCAATTTTTAGCCACTCCTTTTTGCAAAGTTCAAAATATTAATAATAAAAAAAAAAACGAGAGAGGCTGCTCCCCAACAATTCAGTCATGTGTCGGTCTAAACAGTTTTGTATTTATATCATGGATAGGATTTATTCAATTCAATGAACATGTCAAAATATTCATTCACGCTATATTGATTAGTAACAGAAAATTCTGTCAGTTGGAGAGAAAAGAAAAAAAAAAAAAAACGAAACAATCACAATTGTATTTAGGTGCTGTGTATTGACTTAAGTCATTTTCTCATCTCGTATTTATTTCTGTCGATACAGGAGAACAATTTGATGATTAAGCACTGGATTTTTTTGTAAATCTTGACCTGAAAATTGTTTTATCAAGTACAAGTAATATTTAATTTGTTGTGTACTGGAAATTTGGTGGGTGGGGAGAAGAGGTAAGGGTCAGTAGTAAGGAATTAATATTAGTGTGAGGACAGCTGGTGTAAAGAGAAAAACGTTTTTAATAATAGTTTTCTTTAAAAAAGAAAAAAATCCTGTCTCGAATTTCACAAACATGACCGGATTTTCACCTGCTGAACTCCTAAGCTATATGAAATTTGAGGGCTTTTCTAAAAAATGTTTTAAATCAATGATAAATGAAGAGGAAATATCTCAAAATAAAACTGATGTATTATCTATCAAAATGCGGTTCTAAATATTCGTAATGTGACAATAAATATAAGTTCTGGTAAACAGTTAATAAAAGGGTTATTCATGTGAATTTTGAAGTCACTAACATTGTAATTTTCAGCTATTTATCTAGATGAACACCCTACCCTCCAAAAAAAGGGAGCTTGACTGTAAATGTTATAAGCACAAAATATCTTAAATAAAAGGCTGCAATTACTGCAGCCCAGAGACGAGTTGCATTTTCCTTAACCTTCCATTTAAGAAATGATTTGAAAAATGCATTCTGTTTTTTTTTTTAAATTATTCCAATAGATTAAACAAATATTACCTATATTTTTGGTATTCTAAAAAAAATTATTAACGACTTAAGATATGACCAATTCAAAATTAATATCGAAATATCCCTTAAAACACATACGAAATTTTTTTTCAGAAATTAATGGGGGAAAAGAGTTCGTTTATTTGTTTGGGCTTTATCGTATATCAACCTTTGTAGGTTATTTAACGACGAATTCATTTTTATACAAATAAACAATTCTATTTCACATAACTACACAGTTTAATTATCACAATTCAGTTTCACATAAGTAAACAGTTTAATTATCAAAAACATTTCTATTTCAAGCTATTCAGTTTAGCCAAACAGTTCTAATTCAAACAATTCAGTTTAGTATAAATGTAGTTTTTGTTCACACACAGTTACATGTCAAAACAGTTCTATTTCAAGCAATTCAGCTTAGTATAAGTACACAGTTTAGTTCTATTTGACCCATAGTTAGGACCCTATCAGATGCTACCACTGAACCTGGTAGTGATGGCAACGAAGGGGTACTCCACATTACCCAAAGCTCTAGCAATACTGGAACCTCACCATCAGATTGATCAGGGTCATATGCAGGATGCTCGTTGGGTGGGTCTTGCAGAGATGAAGTCGGTGTATTCTACAGCCACAGCCGACTGGGCAAGGGAAGGAGTTTGCATTCCCTGGAGGTAAATAAAATTTTGATATGGTTTATAAAAGCTTCAGGACCAACAAAAGAGGGGTACTTGTTAAGATTCACTAAAAACTGAAATTACTGGAAATTAGGTATGTACAAAAATGTGTACTTGCTAAAGAAATTTGCTAATTATCGTATCTTAATAAGATTTACAGTATTTAAAGTAAAGCAATAAATGATGGAGGTTTCTTTTGAAAAAGATTTTTTTTTTTTGCTGTTACGCTCCCCTTAATCATTTTGTTAATTTGAATCACTTTATGAAGGCACAGGTAAATTAATTTTTAAAAATATTTTAAAAAGATAATTCCATGGGAAATTAAATTTTGTTTACATTTTTTTTATAGCAGTTGGTCTATTTTGTTCGTACGAATGCCTTATTTTTAAAGTTAAAAAACAAAACATGGTAAAATAAAGTACAATTCACCTTAAATACTTGTGCCCAGGTGTCTCAAACTTGAGGGGTATTATAATTATAAAGCTATAAGTACAGGACACTCAGTAAAGTTTGGCTTTATGGCATCTAAACAAATCCTTTTTATACATACATATTGAATATATGATTTCTAAACACATTTTGGAGATAAGAATTTTAAATGAGCCTCAGCTCATTTTTTTTTCCCCACACAGTTGAGTGGTTTCACTTATTTCTAATATTAATAATTCTATTTACTATTAATCTTTTGTTTGCACACAGTTAAATGATAGTTCTATTTCAAACATTTCAGTTTAGCATGTCAATGAAGTTAAATCGTTCCAAGTATTGTGATCAGTCATTTGTTTATACACAGTTCTATTTCTAATAATTCAGTTTAGCATAACATAGACAGGACCCTATCAGATGCTACTGCTGTGGATCTGGGAGCGATGGCAATGAAGGGGTACTTTGTATTCCCCAAAGCCCCAGCATCAGATTGATTAATGTCATATTCATTGGAGGGAGGAGTCTTACTCCTCTGCAGAGATGCAGTCAGTGTATTCTACAACCCCAGCCGACTGGGCCACACTTAGTGAGGATCAAATCCACTACAATGATAATGGTATGTGAAAGTAGATTTGATTATATTGTTAATCACTATTCATCATCTTTCCCTTTTCATAGAGTGAAACTGTGCTTCTAATAATCAACGCCATATGGCCATACCTCAGGCATTTATATAAAATATATGCTCAAATTCCGATATAATCATTTCCTCACCTAATTTATAAAAAAAAAAAAAAAAAAAAAAGAAAAAAGATAGGGATATTTCCTAGAGTCTGCAAGTAGAACTAGGTCATTTTTGTTCTTCTAAATATAAAAACAAACAGACCTATCATATGTCAGCTTCTTTTTGGAGCATAGAACCTGAGCCTCACAGTTTCAGTAGCAAATAGTTTTTTTTTTTTGTTTTAATAAGGGAATTGCCATCTTCATACATACTTGGTTTTGAATTCAGAATTGTCTTTCTCCTAGAGTGGTTGCCAACCCAGAATTAGAGGCCCCAGTCTGACTTACAATTTTACCCATAACAAGTAGTGAAAGCACTCATGATAGGAAATGGACTTGGCTATTCAAGTTCAAATCCTAGACAAAGCTGTTTTTATTTCACACAGCGCTAACACTCTTGGGAAATATGTACATCCAACTATTCGGACTGGCCTAGAAGGAAAACTCTGAATTTAAAGACAGGTTTGGTCAACTTAATCTTGCCCAAGAATGGCAACAAAATTACCACACATATGACCAAACCATGTTACAGGGTAAGTTGGTGAGAAGAGGTAGATTCATGCCTTTCCTAAGGGCACCTGTACACTGCCTCAATTGAAATTTACTGTTAATTGTTCGAACACTCACACCAATACAGAATCTTTAAAGTGTTAAAACACAGTAAAGTGCACACAGATACACAGGAGTTACTTTACAAAGAAAAAACAAAAAACACTCTTCTTGTATATGAATTCAACTTCTTGTCATAGGGATTTACATAGAGTAGACACTTGACCTATGGTTGACATTACATTAATTGAAAGTTATACAAATCTATGGAGTGGGAGGAATAAGTTTTGTATACACATGTTTTTAGAAATAATGTTTTATAATTACATGTCACTGATTCAGTACCCTGCATCAGATATATATATATATATAAATAAAAATAATGGTACAAGAGACTGAACTATTTCTTAGAGTACACATACAGTTTTATAAAACCAACCAGGCTTTAAAATTAATGATTCTTGAAGTTAGTTTCAAGTTGATTTTTTTTTTTTTTTTATTATTAAAGTC
The DNA here is from genome assembly GCA_963585895.1 of Sepioteuthis lessoniana. Classification (NCBI taxonomy): domain Eukaryota; kingdom Metazoa; phylum Mollusca; class Cephalopoda; order Myopsida; family Loliginidae; genus Sepioteuthis; species Sepioteuthis lessoniana. Next base: position 16,717,365 of record OY757929.1, read on the forward strand.
AAAACAACATTCTTCTGTGTGTATTACAAAAGCAGAAGCTATGTGTATGTACTATTAGCAATGTGCAGTTAATTTGCCTATAATTATTTATATGAATCAAGCAACATTTTTTACCATTACTTATCTATCCATTCTATATAATAGAAAGTTTACAAAAAGACTGCATGGTATTGGCTTTTTAAAAAAAATGTTATTTGTGAATTGTAGCCTTATGCTCGAGCCTCAAACTGAAAAACACAAAAGGGCCATTATGTTTGCAATTTCCACCAGTTCTCTATAAAAATAAATGTTCATACAAGAATTTATTTTTGTGCATTAACATAGAAAAATGAAAAATAAAATTGTGACTTTTCTACCAAGCTTAAATGTAGCACATATATTGCACACTCAGTGAGAATCTAACTCACATGTATGTATTTAGCCAATCCCTTCCAGCATAAGCAGAATGTGACACAAGGTCAATTCTTAAACAGAGTAAAGCTGGTTTAAATTCAGGATTTTTCCTTCTCCTAGACTCGTTACCCCAGTCTGTCCTAACCTGTGATATCATAGATAGGATTTATTAAACCAGGTATATAGATAATTTTTCACTAATGATTACATATACACAGCATATTGTGGCCAGGCGAGTGGTTATGTTAATCTGTTATTTTCCTTGCCAGCTATGGGTAGATAGAGTCGACTTGGTTTTTAGCCTTGGTTAGGCAACAAGATTCAAACTAGCTGACCTCTATTTAAAAATTGACCTTGTGTCACATCCTGCTTGTAGAAATACATAATGTTGCTACATTGATAAATACACAAATAATTAACAAGCTTTTAGGTAATTTCAAGATTAAAATACAAAAATTAAATTCTTATTGTTAAGCAGTTGGTCATATATATATATATATATATATATATATATATATATATATATACACACACATACATACACACTGTACCATAATAACAAGAAAAAAATGAAGGTGAATGTATTTTATATGTAAAATAGTAATAAGTTGGTGACTGTAGTCAAGGGCAACTCAAAAGGTTCCCTTTTCAGTAGCTACTACACCAGGGCATAGGAGAGGACACCAATCTTTTCCCTGGATTGCTTCATTTACCCTTGATCTGTACCTTATAATGCTGAATGTCAAGCAAGGAGGCATTAAGTACCATTTTTTGATTCTTTGGTATGACTCAACTTAAAATTGAACATGTCTCCTGTGCCATTGGCAAACACTAACCATTATGCCAAATGAGTAGAGTGTTCGCCAATAGTCTAGGGGATCAGGGTTCAATCCCAGGTTGAGTCATACCAAAGACTCAAAAAATAGTACTTGCTTAACACTCAGCTTTATAAGGTAGGGATCAAGGGTACAGTGGAGCAATCCAGGAAAGTGAGTGGCGCCCTCCCCTACACCTTGGTGTAGTACCTATTGAAAAGGGAGCATTCAGGTTACCCTCAATTAAGGTCACCAACTTTACTTGATTACAAAACTCTCTTCTTACCTAACAGTGACCTAAAATAAAATTCAAAATGATGCAAAGCTAAATTTTCTATTGTCTATAATCTTGAGAAAAGTCATTCATTTACCAAAAATTCTTTTTGTAAGTGGGGCTTGAATATGTAGAGGAGTAAGACCTCTACCAAAAAAGGGAGGCATCCTGTTGAGAGGCTCCATTTCTGGAGAATGTGGAGAACCCTTTTGTTGCCAATACTCCCAGGTCCACTCTGACCTGAAAGGGATGTATCTGACAGAATCACATAGATCCATTTGAAAATATCAGTATTGGACTAAAATACTTGAAACCATATTACAGTGACTTGAAGTTATAAATGTTTACAAAAGATTATCCTTGTTAGTAAAAGTTACTTGAAACCATAACTGTGAAAATTATTGTTCATTTGAGTTTTATGGCATATCAACCCTCGTAGGTTATTTAATGCCAAATCCATTTTTATACAAATAAGCATTTCTATTTAAAGCAATTCAGTTTAGTATAAGTACACAGTTTAATTGTCAAAAACATTTCTATTTCAAGCTACTCAGTTTAGTCAAACAGTTTTGATGCAAACAATTTAGTTAAGTTATAAGTATAGTTTTTATTCACACACAGATGTCAAAACATGTCTATTTCAAACAATTCAGTTTCATGTTGTATGGTTTTAATGTTAAAAACAGTTCTCTAAACAATTCAGTTTAGCATAAGTACCCAGTTTAAATGTCAAAAGAGTTCTATTTTGAGCAATTCAGTTAAGTATGCAGTTTAGTTCTATTTGACCCATAGATAGGATCTTTTCAGGTGCTACCACTATGGGCCAGAGTGGACTTGGTAGCGATGGCAATGAAGGGGTACTCCACATTCCCCAAAGCTCCAGCACAATACTGGAACCTCACCATCAGATTGTTTAGTGTCATAAATAGGACACTCATTGGGCGTGATCCTTACCCCTCAGCAGAGATGCAGTCGGTGTATTCTACCACCGCAGCCGACTAGGCCATGTACAAATAAGATAAGACATGTGGGACATTGCTGGAGAAGCAAGGACAAACTCATCTGTGACATTCTCCTATGGACCTCTACACATGGACGTGCCAGTGTTGGTCTACCAGTAAGAACTTAACCTTCAACAGCTCTGCACAGGATGCAGGTTAGAAGACCTGCCATAAGCAATGGACAGTAAGGATTGATGGAGAGAGAAAATCAGGGGAATATGTGCTAGTAGCATGACTTGAAGATGAGATAGTTATATGGTTTTTCCTGTGAGCTAGCCAATTATTATTTAATTGGAATAGCTACTTTAAACCATATAAAAAAAAGTTGGCGACCAGAAGGCTCCCTTTTCAAATAAGCTACTACACCGAGGCATAGGGGAGGGCACAACTATTTTCCCTGGATTGCTCCACTTTACTCTTGATATGTTCCTTATATTGCTGAGTGTTAAGCAAGGAGGTATCAAGTACCATTTTTTTGAGTCTTTGGTATGACGTGAACTGGGACTGAACCCAGGTCTCCCCGACCATTGGCGAACACTCTACCCACTGGGCCAATGAGCCGGTTATTACCACTATTTGCTAACAATATTTAAAATCATGTAATTATTATAAGTAAATCAAGTTTGATTACATTTGAGTATAGACCAAAAAAAAAAAAAAAAGTGATAAAAATGAAAAAAATATTTTTGAATATGGATTGCAATGGAATATTGAAAATATTAACATTTATGTTCATAATCAACCATTGACAAATTAATCAAATTTTGGCATTAGATAACCCATAAGGAGTTGATATGCCATTAAAAATCTAAAACAAATCAAACTTATAAATAGTAATGATTACAACCAACCATTTACAAATCAATCAAATTTTGGCATTAGATAACCCATAAGAGGTTGAAATACTGTTAAACCTTTTTCTACAGATTTTTTTTTCTTTCTTACATTTATACACTTGACAAGGGCTAAAGAAAAGATGGGTTGAAACATTATAATACCACAACCAAGCAGTTCAAATGTCCAAACAATTTTTGATATATTAAATTTTCTATTTAATAATAAATATTAACCACACTTTTAATTTACCTTGATCTCTTTTGGTGTGGAGAGCAACTTGAGTTGCCCAAATATACTTAATGCGCAAGGGCAAGATGCAACTTTGGTAGACATTTTAAAATTTTGGGATCTTGGGCGATATAACTCCCAAGAGTACCTCTTGTTTGATATACCCTGGCCTGAAAAGTAAAAACTTTATTCCTTCTAAAACTTTAGTAAAACAGTCATTTTTAGTAGTATTAGTATAAAAAAAAAACCTTCCCTGATATGGTGGAAAGTGTATTTAAATCATTAAATTTTTTGCCAAATGTCTTACACTGAGAGTGTAAAAAAAAAAAATTAACAAACTATGGCAGCCAGTCTCACCAACCTTTAAAACTTGGATTATAGCCCCCACCTGCCACCTATAGTCGGAATATAATCTGTATGACTGGCTATCAAAAATGATCTTTTGGGAGATGATGAAAATTAATACAGACCAAATAGTCTTGTGGAAATGTGTGGTTGTTGGTTAGACAAGTGGTATAAGCCAGAGCATCAGGCACCAACATGTGTGGTTGTGATTAAGTTGTCAAATGACTGGGGGTAATGGGTAAAATGTTGGTCCTCATTAAAATTCAGGTGGTTGCCAACAAGAAAGCAAGCAAGCATAAAAGAGTGGATGGAGGTTACAAATAAATTGTGGTTCTATTATAATTATTCAGATGGTTGCCAATAAGCAAGAAAGCAGAATCATGGAAAGGAGGAGAAGACAAATAAATGAACAGAAAAATACAATTAATAAAAGCGTATAAGTCCCTCCCCACATCCCATTTCAACAAGGAATATTAAAAAATCCTTAAGGTTTTTAAGTTTTAACTGTTATTAAAATACATAGCAACATTATAGTGGTTGTTGGTTGGTTTGGTGGGTTTTATGGCATATCAACCTTTGTAGGTCACTTAACGCCAAATCCACTTCTATGTAAATAATCTGTTCTATTTAAAACAATTAAGTTTAGCATAAGTACACAGTTTAATTGTCAAAAACATTTCTATTTCAAACTATTCAAGCAGTTATATGTAACAATTCAGTTAAGTGTAAATACAGTTTTAATGTCGAAAAACAGTTCTATTTCAAATAATTCAGTTAAGCATAAGCACGCAGTTTAAATGTAAGTACGGTTTAATTGTCAAAAACATTTCTATTTCAAGCTATTCAGTTTACTCAAAATATTCATTTTAGCATAAGTATGCCGTTAGTTCTATTTAACCCATAGATAGGGCCCTATCAAGTGCTACCACTCCAGGCCAGAGTGGACCTGGAAGCAATGGCAATGAAGGGGTATTCTGCATTCCCCAAAGCTCCAGCACTGCTGGAACCTCACCATCAGATTGTTTAGTGTCATATCCAGGACACTCGTTGGGGGGTGGGGTCTTACCCCCTCTGCAGAGGTGCAGTCAGTGTATTCTACAGCTTCAGCTGACTGGGCAAACATTATAGTGGAAAAAATATACTGTAGGAAATAATACAACAGTATAATAAAGTTGGCTAAGTACTAAGATCTGCTTATACATTAAACTGACTTCACGTAAGATACAAGGAGGTTTTTTTGGGGGGTGGGGATATGATTACTATATGTACAAAAAAAGTAATTTTATAAATTAAGTGTGGACCTATACATGAGTTTATATATGAGTGTTGAGGCAGCTGGTAGTATGATAGTTATCAACTTAGGAAATGAACATGGTGACTTGTGGCTGTTTGCCTTTCATATCAAGTTAATAGCCTTGGGAAAAGTATAAATCCAATTATAGGTAAGAGGGGTAGACTGGGTTCTTTAACCTTGGTACGACAACCACACTAAGAGAAGGAAAACTGAATTCAAACCTATTTAACTCCATCAAAAAATTGATCTTGTGTCACAAACTGCTTGTGTGAAGGGGGTTGGGTATGTATTATTTGTAGATTTCTCCAAGGCATTTGACTCCATACACACTGAGAAGATGGAGTAAATACATAGTTTCTAGATAACATTTAAACAAGCTAGAGTTCATCTGTTTGCATACAATTAAATGATTTCAAATATATCCAACATTATTAATTCATTTGCACAGTCAATTTGTTACACAGTTCTATTTGATCCATAGATGAGACCCTAACAGGTACTACCATTTTGTTTCAGAGTGAACCTGGGAGCAAAGGCAATGAAGGGGTACTCCACATTCTCCAAAGCTCCAGAAATGAAGCCTCGCCATCAGATGGTTTAGAGTCATATACAGGACACTCTGTAGAATTCAGATTAAGTTTTAATTGAAGTTCATGAGATGAGAAAATTATGTAACATACCAGTTACTAAATTCTCTTCACTCATCACATTCCTAACAAACAAAAATTTATACAACCATAAATATCTATATTTGCCTTACATTTTCAGAATTTTTGTTTTATTAACCAAAGTTAATTCTATGGAGTAAAAAGCAATATCAACACTTGTTTTTCAGAGCCACAAAATGCAGGTCGCGTTCATGAGCGACACCACATTGTGTATGTCTTCTCTATTGTAGCATTCAAAGAAAACATAAGTCCTTGATATCCCTCGTATCAAAAAGAGTCCTTCTCTCACTGACCCCTCCCCATCATCATTCAATAAGGTGGCAATTTTAAGCAAAGATCACTTTAAAATTAGTCATAAGTGACTAATAGTTAGAAAACAGGTTTACAAATTTTATGAGTTAAAAAAAAAGAAAAAAAAAAGGTAACTAATTTAAAGAGCAAATAAGATGCACATTTAAATAGAATTTTGTTTTTAAATTCCAAATATTTCACTGCACCAAATGCATTATCATGATGAGGAGGAAGAAGCAGATCTGCTAGATCCCCAAATGAACAGTTATGAGGGATTAGGTGAGAAAGAGGGAAAAGAAAAGAGGGTCAAGGAGAAAAGAAAAACAAAGAAATAAAGTAATTATTTGTGTATAACATGCACTTTTCTCCCACATTTTTAAGCCTAAAAAGTTAAAGGGACATTATGTACAAAAACTAGATACCCACTTTTTATCTGGTTAGGTACATCACCAAATTCAGGACAATAGGACCATATACAAAGATATCTATGATCCAAATGAACTAATATGTAAACAAATATTTCTGTTTTATACAACTACAGAGAAATAACCATTGGAATTTGTGTTTATAATTTTGTTTCAATGTGAGTTTATTTTTGCAATAAGCTTGTTGCTGTTTTGTATGAACATGTCTATACATTTGTTCTAAATACTGCATAAATGTTTTATTTATTTCAAAACATAAGTAAATTGCAGAAATCTTTATTTTTACTCTATACAAATTGGATAAAAAGTTAAACAAATTAAATTCAGCAGCTACAAATTCTGCAAAGTCAGTGTGCATTATATACAAGGTACGTTTTCCCTCTCCTCAACTTAGAATTTCATGATATATGTGAATAAGACAAAATGAAAAATAAATTCAAAGGCCTCATCCCTTTCAAAATCATCCTTATTAATTCTAAGGAATCTGATGATTGTAAATAAGGATCAAAGGAAAAGTTTGATTGGAGAAATAAAGATGTTGATGAAAGTTAAACTTTTACCTTTGCCCAGTCGGCTGGAGCTGTAGAATACACCAGCTGCATCTTTGCAGAGGGGTAAGACTCCCCCAACGAGTGTCCCATATATGACACTAAACCATCTGATCATGAGGCTCCAGTAATACTGTAGCTTTGGGAAATGCAGTGTACTCCTTTATTGTCATCACTCACTCGTCCACTTTGGCCTGGAGTGGTGGCACTTGATATGATCCTATCTATGGGTCAAATAGAACTAAACTGTGTTATTATACTAAACTGAATTGTTTGAAATTAGCTGATTTTACACTTAACTGTGTGTAAACAAAAAGCTGTGTACTTGTGCTAAATTGAATTGTTTGAAATAGAACTGTTTTTACATTTAACTGAAATATTTGAAGATATGAAGACCTTGAAACATACAAACTTTTATCAAAATGACTTAATTCGGCATTAAACGACCCAAAAAGGGTTGATACGCTGTAAAACAAGTAACCAAACGAAACTTTTACCTGTGTTTGATGTGAACGTGTTCAGTGTATTAGAAAAAGAAAATACTTGTCAAAACAATCAATAGCTGATTTTATTGAATAATAGATTCAAGATAATATTACAAAATACATCAGTTGAGATAATCCAGACCTCTATATTACTTAAAGGAAAAATGCCAAAATTGAGAGAAAGATAGGAACAGACTGAGAGACATTCATAGGTTGAGATATATAAAAATAGAGATATACAGAAACTTATCGAAAAGAGACCAACAAAACCAGCAATTAAACAGTATGTAATAAAGAGACCAGAAGAATTCTTTTAGAGTCACATGTTCATATTCAAATGATTATGTATCCAATAAACTTTCAAATTTTCTGTTGTGGAAAAGAGACAATAGAATGATTTAGTAAGGAATCTAATTTTTTTTTTAAACCTTCCAAAAGGTCAAAGGTTGTGATTTGTTTTGAGGCTCTAGTTAAGGTGTACTAGCCAGTCAAATTTTGGTCCGAGTCTGAGGAAGTATTACCAAATCACTAATAATAGAACAAAAGGTCAGTAGGGTCAGACAGTAGTGAATTATCAATCAAGTGATGTCAGATATTTTGTTGATTAGAAATTGTGTAGTAGCAAAACAAAATAAAAAAAATTGATAAAAAATGTTAAGTGTGTAGCATTCATTTTTTCCCCACTGGCTCATCAAGCAATTCAATAAATTTAGCCTTTGAATTTATTTTTGTTAAATATATTTGTGTTGTTCACTACATATCTCTATATTTGTAATTAAAAGATGATTCATAAATAAAAGTTTTCTATCTTTGGTCATGTCTTGCTAATATACATGTTCACAAGTAGTTTTTGTGTGATCTTCCTTATCATATAAAACCAGGGTCTTCAACCTGTGGCCTGCGGCACACATGAGGCTCTTCACCCAATTCTTCCAATGACAACATGTGGCAGCCTCCCAGACCCTGTTATGTTTTAAATTTGGTCCAGCTTCAGAGGAATGGTCTCTTAGTTTGGGACTTTCAGTTATGTATTTCTGCATTAGAGCTGAAGCTCAGCCTCTGGGAATCTCATCAGAAGAACAACTTGTCTCACGTTCCTCATCTGTCATCTTTATCCAAAGATATCGACATCACTAACTGTCAGTAGGTCAGCGGCGACCTTCGCTCTGAGTGTACCAGCCGTTTTGCTGACATGAAATCATATGCCTCCAACTTTCAATTTTCTCTTTGCCTTTTGATGTTGCCTGTGAAGAAGTACCTTTAAAACTGCAGATGGAACTTATTGATTTTCATGGTTCAGAATTTTTTTTTTTCTTTTAGTCCAAGATTATTGCTTGCCACATCCTTGATTTCTATAAGAACTATGTGATTCCACCTGGACGATTCCCCAACCTCATCACCCAGCAAGTAGTGAACATATTTAGCACTACTTACTGTTGTGAACATTTGTCTGCCAAAATGAACCATGCTAAGAATACACTGCATTTGCAACTGTCAAATCATCACTTGTCTGATGAACTCCTATTAACCCCAATATTACGATTTTTTGAGGATTGCAAACAACATCAGCTGTCTCATTAATAAATTATGATTGTTATTTTGTAAACATTTTTTTTCTGTCCTTTTAAAATTGCAGCTTTAAGTCTTCCTAAGTAAAGCTTTGAGGCTGAAAAAGTCGGGGACCCTGATATAAAAGAATATCAGTCAACCAATCATGCTTTTTTTTTTTCTGTCCTTTTAAAATTGCAGCTTTAAGTCTTCCTAAATAAAGCTTTGAGGCTGAAAAAGTCGGGGACCCTGATATAAAAGAATATCAGTCAACCAATCATACTTTTTTTTTTTTTCAGTTATATGACTCTTAGCAAATCTTGGTATTTCTACAGATTTAAGGTTTTTAATTTGTTTTTTTTTTGTTTTGTTTTTTAGATCCCTTTAAATCCATAACAAATCATACCCATTTATGTAACAACTCTTCCCAAATCCACAATTATTATACCCAAGATATATAGATACATGTTTATCAGGTATTTTTTTTATCCTCCCTTTCCTAACCAATTGGCTAATGGTTCAAAAGGAGAAGGAAAAAAATATAATCCATACCAAATTTACTCTTCATCCTCTCAATTGAATACAAAAATCTAAATCATAATTATTTTGATAATGTTAACTTGAATTAATTATTAGATTAAGTATTGACCATTATCAATTTTTTTTATAAATAATCACTTGTATGTTTTAGTAACAACTAAATCTGAAACCACAATACAATTGTTGTTAATTTTACCATTACTTCCCAACTCAATTAGGTTAATTGGTTTTATAGCATGTTATTCTGTGATAGGTTTATTTAATGGTATATCAACTCCTTATGTGTTATTTAATGCTGAAATTTCATTCCTTTCTAAATGTTTGATCATAATCGTAACTATTTTCAATGTTCATTGAATTTTTTTTTCAATTGCACTTAGATTTATCTATAAGCATTTCTTTCAATACAGAAATAAGATATCAAATATTCCTATTTAACACAAATAATTTGCCCAGTTATTTCAAGTATTATCTCATGCTAATGATTTATACACAATTATATCATTTCAAGTATTCCTGTCAAATATCAATAATTTATAAGTTAATGATTTCAAGTAACTAATAAAAATAATCCTTAGTAAACAATTACAGCTTCAAGTGACTATTTTTAATATAAATAATATGCACACAACAAAAAGGTATTAAGTATTCCTATCTAATATGAATAATTTTTAAACAGATCTATTTGACTAATAGATAAGACCCTAAAGGGTATTACCATTTTGGTTCAACGTGGACCTAGAAGTAAATGGCAATGAAGAGGTATTCTACACTTTTCAGAACTGGAGCCTCATCTATAGATGCAGTTTAGTGTCATACCTAGAATAGACATTTGTTGTCCATTCAACAATTAGGATCTCCAATTATACATAGTACAAAATTGTATTTTCACTATCATTTTAAACAAGTAAACCCTTCATTATCTCCAACAGACCTATTTAACCTGTAGAGTGGACTCTACCAATCTGGATCAGATTGGACTGAGGAGTAATGGCAATGAAAGTGTGACTATACACTCCTCAAAGCCCTAGAACACAAGCCTCAATCATATTTTAGTATCATACCCAGTACAATTTTTTTTTTGGGGGGTAAGCAAGGGAGGTCGTTGGTTTCTTATCATATGCTCTGCAAACAGATAAATCAAAGTCCAGACAGGATGACATTCAGTTTTAGTAATGTTTTATACTGATGATTCTGTCAGAGGTATGACGTAAGTAAATAGCTATATTTCACTCAGGTTTGATATTTTATGATATAGTAACTTGACTAATCAAGGAATATAACACTATAAAAGATAAACACAATCACTCCACATTGCCTTATTATCCAGAAACCAGAGAATTACCATATTTCAAAAAGAAGCTCCTTATTGGTCAATAAAAAAAAACCAAAAAAAAAAACCAACTAATGAAGAACATTTAAAGAATAAAAATAAAATATGCTGGATTCAATTTGTTCAATACAATTTCATTAATAATTTGAAAAAAAATTCCTTACTCTTAAATCTTTTTTTTTTTCTTATGTCCCAACTAAAATGCTTTCCAAATCATATGGGTAATGGCAATCCTAAATATAGTCATGTTAGAGTGATGGCAAAAAATATCCCCTGACCACTGAACTAGCAGCAACTTTTGGAATTTCACATTCAAATTTGAACTGGATTATTCTCACATGAAGGAAAGGAAATCATTTCAGTCAACAAGAAATTTTAAAAATCATTATTGCAAAGCAGTTTGAGGAATGGCAGAGTAGCTAGAAAAAAGCCACTTTTTATACCAGCCAAAATCCGACTGAAATAGCATGTTGAATTATGAGGATCTAAGTACTAAATCCTTGTTTGCTTAATCTTTAAATAGTAGATACCTAAGAATTTGGAGATTAGTTTACTAAGGACTTTGTTCACTTATTATCAAACCTGGCAGCTTTTCAGTGATGACATAGAAAATAATTTGAAATATTATTTATTTTGGATAGTATTGATTTAAAAAAGTTTTTTGCATTCTCTAAGAGGTACTCATTTTCACTGTTGGTTGATTGGTTGGGTTTTATGGCATATCAACCTTTCTAGGTTATTTAATGCAAATCCATTTTTATACAAATAGCTCTATTTCAAACAATTCAGTTTAGCATGAGTACACAGTTTAATTGTCAAAACAGTTCTAATTCAGCTTAGTATAAGTACAGATTTTGTTTACACACAGTTAAATGTCAAAGCAGTTCTATATTAATTCAATTTAGTGTAAGTACAGTTTCAGTGTCCATTTCAAACAATTCAGTTTAGCATAAGCACACTGTTTAAATGTAAATACACAGTTTAATTGTCAAAAACATTTCTATTTAAGCTATTCAGTCAAACAGTTCTAGTCCAAACAATTCAGTTTAGCATAAGTATGCTGTTAGTTCTATTTAACCCATAGATCAGGCCCTATCAGGTGCTACCATTCTGGGCTAGAGTGGACCCGGGAGCAATGGTAATGAAGGGGTGCTCTGCATTCCCCAAAGCTCCAGCATCACTGGAACCTCACCATCAGATTGTTTTGTGTCATATCCAGGACACTCATTGGGAGGGTCTTACCTCTCTGCAGAGAAGCAGTCAGTGTATTCTACAGCCTCAGCCAACTGGGCAACATAGTACCTGTTCCTCCACTAAGTTCTTGTCTTCAGCAAGAGCACATGAAAAAATAAGTGTCTGGTCTGGAGAATTCCAACCATTGAGCAGTACCTTTCCATTGCACTATAAATGAAGGATCAAGTAATTTGAAGACATTACATGACAAGTTGTGGAGGCTAGGTAATTTTAAAAAATCGCTAAACCTTAAATTAAACTGACCTTGTATTGAATTAAATATACATTAGTATCATGGTGTAGTATCTATACTCATAGAAACTTAAATATACTACAAAAATAGATGTATTAAAATAATGTTCTATTTATTTTTCTACCTTATGTTTTGCATTTATTTTTAGACACTTTAAAATAACTGCTTTCATCTCGATGTTATAGTTTTTAAAAATAACTGTCTTACATTTTTTATAAATGATAGGGCTTCATACCATATAGCAAAAATTGTCTTGACATGAATCCAATTCAACATGTCCAAACGAGTGGCTAATTACAGTCAATATCTTACGAAAGCCAAAGAGATAGTATACTTACGGATAGTGTAGAGAGATTTTTTTCAGTTCAGTTTGGTTTGATGGCACATCAACCATTGTAGGTAATTAAATGCCAAATCCAGTTTGTACATATATATTAGATATGTGATTTGTAAACACAAGTCCAAAAAGTTAAATGGTTTTACGTATTGTTATGTATTACTAACAATTCAATTAAACATCAATCATTTGTTTACACACAGTTAAATTATTGAACAATTCTACTCCAAACAATTCAGTTTAGCGTAAGTCATTCATTTGCCCTCATTTTAAATGTCAAACAGTTCTATTTGACCCATAGATAGGACCCAATCAAGTGTGATGGCAATGAAGGGGTATTCCACATTCCCCAAATGTATAGTATTACTGGAGTCTCATCACCAGATTGTTTAATGACATATGACATATTTTGGTGGGGGACTGTCTTACCCCTTTGCGGAAATGCAGTCAGTGTATTCTATAGCCCCAGCTGACTGGGTCAGGATTCTTCTTAAAACTGAAAACTAATTTTTTTTTTATTTGAGTACAAACACTCAATCACTGATCATAGTCAGTGATTATATATGGACAAAGCTTAGAAAATTTGGAGACATTCATTGAGAATGGAACTAATGACATGAGTGAATAGTTTAAGGATTTAATATAGTAATCATTGCTCTACAGCTAGCGCCCATCCAGAGTCTAATATAAACATCCGTAATAACAGCTTCCATGGTTAGTCAAGTTTATAAATTGTCTGTCTGCTTTTGGCTGTCAGATTTACTATTAATAGAGATGGTTCCCGCCAAATAAGATATAATGTAATGCAATATTAATACACAAACACTTTCCAGGCTATATAACATAATGAAATATATTGACTGCTTCTAAAGAAAAGATAGTCAAAAGTATTATGCCAATTTTGTACATCTTTATGTGGCTGCTACATTTGTCTTCATGAATGAATGCCAGGATAAAAGGTGTTTACAGTGAACTATATTTTAGATTTATTGAGGAGAGAGTTTGGATTTAAGAAGAAATAAAGAAAAAAAAAAGTTTTTGGTTCAAAATTTCATAGTTTTAGGGTCCAAGCAGAAGAGGTAAAAAAAATCTTAAATAGTGCCTTTTGTATTTTGTTTTTAGGATAAATTTTCCCCCTTGACTTCAAAAATGTAAAATGAAATTATTTACACATCTCTCTAGCACTCACTCACATACAATCTATCACACATAGCACTAATACTCAAGGGAAAGATATGAATCCAACTTTCCTCCCTCAAGCATCAGGTAAATAGTAGGGCAGACTATGCTCTTTAACTTTGCTATGGGCAATTGATCTAAGAAAAGGAAAACTGAATTCAAACCTGGAAAACTCCTCTCAAAAATTGACCTTGTGATATATCAAGCTTGAGCAGAGGATTTGGGTGTATATATATATATATATATTTACCAACCCCTCCGCTCGGGCAGGATATGACACAAGGTCAATTTTTAAGTGGAGTTTAATAGGTTTGAATTCAGAGTTTTCCTTCTCCTAGACTAGTTGCCTCACCAAGGCTGAAGAACCTAGTCTGTACTACTATTTACCCATAGCTGGAGGGAGAATAACTGGATTCATACCTTTCCCAAGGGTATTAGTGCTATGTGAAATGCAATCAGTCTCGTCCAGGATTTGAACTTGTGTCACCGTGTCCATTTCCTATGACGATAACCATTATACCACGGGCACCTCCTGGGTATATATATATATATATATATATATATATATATATATATAGACAGAGAGACCACACCCACCAACATATGTATCTATATATCGCACACATAAACATGTATATGTAATGGTTTACGATTATCACTAGCACACTTTGTGTCTGATGAATGTGTAAAGCATGAAAACCAGTGTCACAGACACAATTATGTTATATATATATATATATATATATATATATATATATATATATATATATATATATTGCATATTCGAAACACTACAAGAAAAGACGGAAAAAAGTACACCAAACGACGAATACGAAAATTTCGTCAATGCACACCTTGAGGCAGCAGCAAAATACATTCCAACAAAAATTAAAACTAAATATAGAGTCCCATGGGAAACTTTAGCGGTGAGAGAAAAACGTGCACTAGTGAAAACAGCCTCCAAAAACTATCGAAAAAACCCAACAAACACAAATGCCTTAAAACTAAAAACGGCACAATATCAATTAGCAGGCATATATATAAAGGAACAGACAGAATACATTCAAAATCAGATAGATAAGATTAGAGACTCGGTGGAAGATAGACAATCTAGAATTGCCTGGCAAACAATAAACGAAGTGAGCAGAAGAAAGAACACAGCCAAAGCAAAACTTAAAGCAGCAAACCAACAAGAAAGAATAAAACTGTGGAAACAGCACTTCGAAAACCTACTTGGAAACCCACCAAAAATAACGCATGAACCAATCACCAGAATAATTAGCAAACAATTAGACATTAAACTTGGACCGTTCACACAAGAAGAACTCGAATCGGTTCTCAGAAAAATTAAAAATAGGAAAGCTGCAGGGCTGGACGAAATTCCCCCCGAAGTATGGAAGACCAGACAATTCGACGACATACTGCTCCGACACTGCAACGCAGTATACAATCAAAATCCGATAGATAGATGGACGAAGGGATGCATACTCCCCTTCCCTAAAAAGGGGGACCTCGGATTAGCCAAAAACTACCGAGGCATAACACTTACATCCATAGCTGCCAAAATCTACAATGCCCTACTACGAAACCGAATAGAACCCAAAATCGACAACATACTTAGAAAAAACCAAAATGGCTTCCGAAGAAATAGATCTACGACCTCACAAATATTAACCATCCGCAGAATCCTTGAAGGTGTACGGGCAAAGAACCTACAAGCGACATTAATATTTGTCGACTTTACCAAGGCTTTCAACTCCATTCACAGAGGAAAGATGGAACAAATCCTACTAGCGTACGGCATACCTAAAGAAACCGTAGCGGCAATAACGATTCTCTATAGAAACACTAAAGTAAAAGTACGATCACCAGATGGAGACACAGAATACTTCGACATTGTAGCAGGAGTACTACAAGGGGACACGCTGGCTCCGTATCTCTTTATCATTTGTCTGGACTACGTACTTAGAACATCGATTGACAAAATCAAAGAGAATGGCTTCGAACTGACGAAGAAAAGAAGCAGAAGATACCCCGCAACAACAATTACCGACGCCGACTACGCCGATGACATAGCGATACTGGCAAATACACCTGAACAAGCCGAAACACTTCTGCATAGTTTGGAACGAGCAGCAGCAAGCATAGGCCTCCATGTTAATGCACACAAAACGGAATATATGTGCTATAACCAAACGGGGGACATCTCCATTCTAGAAGGAACCCCTCTTAAACTAGTAGACAAATTCACGTACCTAGGAAGCAGCGTCGAATCAACCGAAAAGGACATTGAAACGAGGTTAACGAAAGCATGGACAGCTATCAATAGGCTATCGACTATATGGAAATCAGACCTAACCGATAAAATGAAATGCAGTTTCTTCCAGGCAGCGGTCACATCGATACTGCTATATGGATGCACTACATGGACGCTAACAAAACGGCTGGTAAAGAAACTAGATGGCAATTACACAAGAATGCTGCGTGCAATCCTGAATAAGTCCTGGCAGCAACACCCCACAAGACACCAACTGTACGGCCACCTGCCCCCTATCACGAAAACTATTCAAGTTAGGCGAACCAGACATGCAGGACATTGCTGGAGAAGCAGAGATGAACTCATAAGAGATGTACTCTTATGGATCCCCACACATGGCCGCGCAAAAGCAGGACGACCAGCACGAACGTACATTCAGCAGCTATGTGAGGATACAGGTTGTTGTCCTGAAGACCTACCTAGGGCGATGAACGATAGGGAGGAGTGGCGAGAGAGGGTCAGGGATATCCGTGCTGCCAGCACGATATGATGATGATGATGATTGCATACACACACAACTTGCAAACACTCACACACAAATAACAAACACATCACAAACATATATATAAATAAACACACACTATATATGCATAAAAAAATATGAATCAATATGTCCATGTTCAGATATTTATTAGCTGAATTTTGATAGAACATTTTTACTGTATAAGGTTTAATCAATATAACTTACCATTGTATCAATTACATTGATAAGGAAGGGAAAGTATGTTGAACAATATTTGCGCTTTCATTTACTATGTTTAAAGGTTATGTCATCCATAATAAGAGTATTTGATATCAGAGAGAGAGAGAGAGTATAGATAGACAGTAGAATGAAGAAATCAAAACTATACACACCAAATGATTGTGAAAAGGTAAAATAAGTAGCAACATTAATTTTGTGGTACATTGCATGCACGCACGCACGCACACACACACGAGACAGACAGTTAATAAAGCAGTTAATATTAACTTTGACAAGCCACTATTTTTTTAAAAGAATAATTTGCTGCTATTGATTTCTATATTACTTCTGCCTCACCATGTATGTATGAAGGTGAATCAATCATCTCCAATTTTGCTATAATAAAAAAAAAAAATCGTGCAGTTTATACTTTCACAAGAATAACTTGCCATGTATTAGAAAAAGATATAAAAATTCACATCAATGAATATAAAATTCAAGACCACCTTATTCTAAATAATGTTCTAAAAATACTTAAAATGATTAATATTAGAAGCTAGAAAGCCCCTCCCCGCAAAAAGCAACTACTATTAATAAAATAACATTCAACTTGGGAATTGCCATATAGGTGGATTTAATAAGATAAAAAATATTATAACTGGTAACAATTCACACCTACTTCAACATTTGACGATCTAAATTTACAAACATAAAATGCCATGGAAAAAACTACAAAATCTTTCTTTCTTCACACTGGTTAGAAAACTTTTTGTCTTTGCTATTTAAAAATAGCAAAGACAAAAATTTCACAAGATTTAAAAAAAAAAAAAAAAAAAAAAATCTTGATTATATCCTTAAAAAATGACAAATGATAGTGGAAAGCATCCTGGGAGAAAATTCAAGATAATTTTTTAAATGTAAAATTAAACCAAATTTTTAAAATACTGTGAGATGACAAACTGTTAAAAATAATAATTTGTCTGTTTTTTAATAAAAATTCTTTTAAGAGAAAAACAACTGTCTAAATAAACCTTACACACACAGTTCTTTAGCAACAATGATAACATTTAAAAATATGTAAATGAAGAGAAAAAAAATGATAAAAATATTAAATCAAATGCCGGTTACAAAACATCTTTAAAACTCATTTCAGTTTTTGTGTCATTTAGACATATAGAAAAGGTTTTTTTGGTGGGGGGGGGGGTTAAACAAATGTAAAAAAAATTAGAAATACAATGTCATAACAAAAAAAATATCATTTGAAAATAGAACTATTCAAAAAATAATCATAAGTGTTTTATGTTTATATATGTACAAACATATACAAAATGGACTATCATATATATACACATATACATACATACATACACACACAAAACAATTAAGGGGCATCCCAAACCTTTGGTTGGTTGTAAATATATATATATAAAAAAAAAAACACACAGAGGGTTCATTAAACGTTTAACTCAGTTACATTGCCAGAAGAAAAATGTATAATTTTATAAATGTTTACATCTAGTTGAATTATAGAAAACAAAATAAATATGCTACACAGAAGTTAGTGAGTGTGTGACTGTTTTACAGGTAGAGTGGTGCGATATAATAACTTAGGACTTTGAACTACAAATAGATCATCCAATCCAGACCAAAAGACCTGACTTAGTATTAAGAAGAAGAATTTGTCATCAAGTGGATTTTGCTGCTCGAGCAGATCATTAAGTGAAAATGAAGCAAAAAGATAGACAAATACCTGGAACTTGCCTGAGAGCTGAAAAAGCTGTTTGGTTTGGTTTAATGGCACATCAACCATTGTAGGCTATTTAATGCCAAATCCATTTTTATACATATAAACAGTTTTATTTCAAATAATCTAGTTTAGTATAAATATAGTTTTTGTTTACACACAGGTAAATATCAAAACAGTTCTATTTCAAACAATTCAGTTTAACTTAAGTACACAGTTTAATTCTATTTGATCCATAGATAGGACCCTATTAGGTGCAACCATTCTGGGCCAGAGTGGACCTGGAAGCAATGGCAATGAAGGGGTACTCTGCATTCTCCAAAGTTCCAGTATCACTGAAGCCTCACTATCAGATTGTCAGTGTCATATCCAGGACACTCACTGGGGTGGGGGTGGGGTCTTACCCCTCTGTAGAGAAGCAGTCTGTGTATTCTACAGCTCCAGCCAACTGGGCAATGAAAAAGCTGAAGAACATAAGTTATAGCCCTTGGAATAGTCTTCCAAAGTCCTGAAAAAGAGCAGGGGAATTAGAGATTAGAGAATGAATCGAGACTATCTGTTAAAACCAGCTAAAATACTCAGAAGAGTCCAGGAGACCTGACAAAACTTGTTGTCACTCAAACTTCAGTAGAAAAATCACATAGAATGAAAATAATTACAAAAATGATATTTCAATGAAGCTTTCTTTCACTGGTACCTCAAGACCAGAGTCTCCATTAAATAAAAGTGCTTAAAATCTTGTGTAATCATTGCAATAAAAGATGTTTAAGAGTATCAATATAAAGATCAATATTTCAAAAAAGAAATCTAATGCAGGGATTAGTTATTTACATAACAAAGTGCAGAAGATGCACTCATGAAACGTATGTTTACCAAGTCCTTATATCCCGATTGCGCATTGGTCATACAAGGTTTACTCATGCTTTCATACTGAAACAGGAACCACTACTACAGAGTTTGACGTGTCAGACAACTTGCACGGTTAAACATATTCTTATAGAATGCAGAGCTTTCGCCGTCATCAGAAAGTAATTTTTCAAAGCGACTAATCTAACCGAATTGTTTGAAAACGTCCCAATAGATGACGTTCTGTTGTTCTTGCAAGAGACAGGGTTGTACGAAAAAATATGACGAATTAAAACTGGTGCAAACAAATGAAATCCTGCTCATAGAAAATTTTACCTACTAAGCATTCGTTCAGAAATCTTTGGTTGAATGTATATACATATAGACAGAATTTGGCATTAAATAACCTACAAAGGTTGATATGACATAAAACCCAACCAAGTTCATATCAGTATGAAAATCACTAAGAAAGTTTTTGTGTTTTTATCTAAAATTCGTTAATGTTTGAATATTCCAGATGTCAAAGGTTAATTCCTTCTGAGTAGTACATTGCTAAAGAATTTATGATCCATGTTTATAAAAACAAATTTTAAAGTGTGATTGTCAAAATAGCTGCTGTCAATAAGAAGACCAGGTTCATAGAGTCATAAATAAATAAAATGCATACATTTTACAATATTGGGTATTTGTCTCAAATAGGATAATGATGTAATATATAATGCTTTAAACCTAAAACACATAGGATCTCAGAACTTACAGAAAGATTTACTCATGGTTTTAAGGAATTGATTGATTTTAATGGCATGTCAAACTGTCAAGGGTTATTTTATACCTAAATTTTAAGGAATTACATTCATTGTACTTTTTTAAAAATATTTTTTATGTAGTCGTTATTTTTTTTTTGTACACAGTCCAATTGAATACTAATAGTTCTTAAACAAATATATTTGACCTGCAGATGGGACCCTAAAAAGTACTGCTACTTAGGGTCAGATTGGATTTGGGATTTATGGCAATAGAAGAGGTACTCTGCACTCTACAGATTTCTAGAACTAGAGCCTCACCATCTGATGTAGTTTAGTTTTTACTCGGGGTGTCTTACCCCTTTGCAGAGGATATAGTCAGCATATTTCAAGTCCTCTTGTAGGTCATAGGTAAGGGGGAAAAGGACAACACCTGCAACCATATTAGGATCAGGTGGGGAGGCAAGAGAGAAAAAAAACAGAAAAGAAAATGGTCAACTTGTAAATGTGACAAGGCATGTTTTAGGAGTTCATAATTCTTAATGAATAAGATAAATACAATGACGGTTTGGTTTGGTTTTATGGCATATCAACCTTTGTAGGTTATTTAACGCCAAATCCATTTTTATGTAAATAATCAGCTCTATTTCAAACAATTCAGTTTAGCATGAGTACACAGTTTAATTGTCAAAAACATTTCTATTTCAAACTATTCAAGCAGTTATATATAACAATTCAGTTGAGTGTAAGTACAGTTTCAATGTCAAAAAACAGTTCTATTTGAAATAATTCAATTTAGCATAAGCATGCTGTTTAAATGTAAGTACAGTTTATCAAAAACATTTCTATTCAAAGCTAATCAGTTTAATCAAACAATTCAGTTTAGCATAATTATACCGTTAGTTCTATTTAATCCATAGATAGGGCCCTATCAGGTGCTACCATGCCAGGCCAGAGTGGACCTGGGAGCAATGACAATGAAGGGGTACTCTGTATTCCCCAAGGCCCCAGCATTACTGGGACCTCACCATCAGACTGTTTAGTATTATATCCAAGACACTCATTGGGGGAGGAGTCTTACCCCTCTGCAGAGGTGCAGTCAGTGTATTCTACAGCCCCAGCTGACTGGGCAATACAGTGATGAAAATTTACTCTTATCCGAGTGGTGACTGTATTATGTTCCTATATAATTTGTTTGTATATTACTACAGTGGCTTATTCTGAACAAGCAACAAACATTCAAAAGGTGGCCTTATATCATACTAAACTAAGCAAACATCAGACGTGAAAATTAGAGGGTTGTTAATTAAAATGAGTATAAAGATTTTTATCTTCTTTTTCTGAGAGTTATTTCTAATCAAAATAGAAATATAAACAGTAGGTTATCATTTTTCAAAAATTAATCAAAAATGGTCTTTATAATGAAGTTACAATATGAAAAAACTAATAAAATACTAAGAAATTTCTGGTTTGAGGTCACATATAATAGACAGAACTAACTTGGTCCTTGGGAATCCATGTTCTATACAGTACCTCCATATTGCATTCATGGTCAGAAATATGTTTGAATATAGTAAAAGCTGTGAACATGTTACAAAAACCTGACCTTTCTCATCTGTTAGAGGAAAATACCATAAAACACTTAGTAACTAATAAGTAGGTCAATTGTAACAATAAAATAGTCCATATGAAAAAAAAAAATAACCAAGTAGAAATCCTGAGAACTTAATTGCAGAATGAATATAACCAAAAGGATAAACACCTTAAGATTTTATATACATATATCTATTTGCCTTGAAGACCTCCAACAGAACCTAAAATTTATCTGTTATATCTAACACACTCAAAATAATTTTGATGAAATATTTTTGTATTGAGACAAAACTTTGAAGTTGAAATGCGTCAGCATGATGAATAAAACAAATCATCAAATATATCTATATATATTCTGTTGGCTTCAAATCATTTTTTCTAACATCGTACTATATATCTCATCATGCTACGCTATCAGCACAGATATCCCTGACCCTCTCTCGCCACCCCTCCCAATCGTCCATTGCTTCCGGCAGGTCTTCAAGGCTACATCCCATATCAGCACAGAGCTGCTGTATGTAGGTTCGAGCTGGTTGTCCTGCCTTTGTTCGTCCATGTGAAGGGGTCAACAGGAGTACATCATTTATGAGCTGGTCCCTACTTCTCTAGCAGTGTCCCGCATGTCTGGTTTTTTGATAGTTTTTGTGATGGGTGGTAGGTGGCCGTACAGCTGCAGCTTTGTGGGGTGTTGCCTCCAGGACTTGTTCAATATTGCTCGCAGCATATATATAGGCTTTTTCATTTTGACAAGCGAGATATCACATTTGTGGATGAAGGTTGTTTAAAAATTGTTGCAAGTTTCTGATGTTATAAGCAGAGTACTTTACCATTGTTGGTCATAGTCAATGAAGTGAGTACGACCACATTTGTGACATCTCCCTCAACAACATAAAAAAAAACAAAAAAAACTCAACACTAAATCCTTGTCCGTCATCAACAATAATATATAAGTAATTTTTCTGAATGTGCGAGTAAAATTGTATTCCCATTTGTTGAATTACAAAGTTCCAAGCTGACTCCACTTGAAAAAATAACAACTTAGCTGGAAAACATTGCACAATTTCTCCCCCCCTCCTTTTTTTTTTTTTTTTTTTTTTTTTTTTTTTTTTTACACTGAGAACTTTTTTGACAGTTCAAAAAAAAAAAATCAATGAATCAATGTAAACAATGAGTGTGCTAGTAACTTTTGCACATATTTTTTTATACAACAAGTTGGAGTAGCCTCCCTTATTTTACTGACATGCTCTGAAAAAAATGTCATGGTATAAAAAGTAATATACCAACCGTTTATTCCTGATTGTACAGCCCAAAATTTTAACAGTTTTAGGATTGTCATAGTATATTCATAATTCAAATTTGGGAACTACACAAATTCATGATGAACAAGTTTAGTTTTATGACTACAAGAAAAATAATCTTCTTGCAAATATGACTGGAGATAAAAATCAATTGTCAAAGCAAAGAAACAAATACACATTTGTGAAATGATTTCATCTCCAATGACACAGCAATGGAACATTTGATACTTTTGTAATAATCAGTTCTAACTCCATGTTGAGTGACATATCTCTACCACACAACCTTTTAATTTAAAAAAAAAAAAAATTCCTCAAACCACTGCTAATTTTTATTCATTTTTTTTTCTTTTTAGTTTGATTTGGTTTTATAGCATATCAACCATTGTAGGTTTATTTAATACCATATCCAGTTTATACATATATTCAAAAAACAATTTAGCATAAGTTATTTGTTGGCACACAGTTTAAATGTCCAGCAGTTCTATTTAACTCATAGATAGGACCCAATCAGGTACAACCACTCCAGGCCAGGGTGAATCTGGAATTGATGGCAATAAAGAGATACTCTGCATTCCCCAAAGCTCCAATATTACTAGAGCCTCACCATCAGATAGTTTAGTGTCATATCCAGGACACTTGTTCAGTAGGGGTTACCCCATCTGCAGAGACGCTGTCAGTGTATTCTACAGCCCCAACTGACTGGGTTTCATTTTTTTTAATACTCAAAACAATCACATCAAGTTGATTGATTTTAATGGCATGTCAATCTGTCTGGGGTTATTTTATGCCTAGAGGTTGAAACGGGTGCATTGTACATTTATATTTACATTTTTGTGTATTTGTTTGAGTTTTTTTTTTTTTTATTATATTTCTTTTCAATGATATAACAAAATCTTAAGGGATATTTTTGTTTTCATTCTTAATAATTACTTTGTATGGTACTGATCACGTTTATAATTTGTTATAGTTTTATTTCTCTTAATAAAGACGAAATGTCATCCATGTTGACATTTTCGAATAGATCCTGCATACAGTTTGTATTGAAAAGAAAAAAAAAATGTTATCTAATGAGAGTTAAATCTTTGCATCCTATGAGAAAATGTTTAACAGTGGAGGATGTTACAAAAATATCCCATGTAATGAAGAGCCCCTTGTTTTTAAGTTGAAAAATTGGTCTTAAAACATTCATCACATGAGTGTGTGTATATAAATAAATAAATGTCATTCAAAAAGTTCTAAGCCTAATCTAAATTTTAGATTTGTCAAGCACCTTTTCACTTTGTAAGGGCCTCTTTACACAGAAATTAAAAAAGAAATCTAAATTAGTTTTTCTAGTTTTACAAGTGTTAGTGCATTGCCACAACAAAAATCCTCTGCTACAGTTCTTTCTGGATGAAACTTTTGGAACAACCATATATGTGTTTGTGTGTGTATACACATACATACACAACAGATTTTATTAACTAAATTTAGCTAACTTGTTTGAAATCACATTTTCCTCTAGAAACTCTACATTAGAAACATGAAAAAGTTAAATATTATCAACCATTATTCCCCATCCCACCCCTGCCTCACAATGTAATCCAAAAACAGACAATTCCAGTTAACAATTTTCTTAAAATTCCCTAATTAGACACTTCAGCAAACTGAACTTTAAGCTTTTCTTACAAATTAAAACAAGTGTTTTATTTCTATTAAAAAAATCCATTTAAGTTTCAATAATCCTTTATGTGTATTCAAGATTTCACTCTTTGAAAAAAAATTATGGATTATACAGATTAATTAATCCTCCTAAGTGTTTATCAGGTAAAATGCCTAACACTCGAGCATTGTTGAAGGGCTGAGAATAATGATTTATGAGTTCAATAAATCGAATAAACCTGTGCAACATCTTGTATAACATTGTCACACCAAAATAAATCTATATTAATAATTAAGATGAGTTTGTTCGTCTACCCTCCATACAAGGCCAAATAGTTTGGTGTAGAGGAACCAAATTTGGTAGCTAAACTCAGATGAAAGTTGAGATATTAAAAAAAAAAAAAAAAAAAAAAAAAGATGTTCTGAATGGAGAAAGAGGATCACCACTATTCAGTTTAAAGTTTCAATTAAAATTTCATAAACATTAAAAAAAAAATTTTTTAAATTACCCAAGTTGGAGTAATTTTTGACATTTGCTTATTAGCCTTACAGTGTCTTGAATTCATTTATTCAAACAGCATGTTAACCAGTCTAAGGTTATTTTATGACAAGAGGTTAGAGAATTGCATTCACTGTATGTTCATATTTACATTTTTTTTGTACTTGTTCCGTAAGTCTTTATATTTTTTGCACAGTTATGCGATATCAACTAATTTTAAACAGATCTATTTAGCCTATTGATAGGACACTAACAGACACTACCACTTTGAGTTAGAGTCGAGCTGAGATTAATGACAATGAAGAGGTTCTCTATACTCTCCAGAACTAGAGCCTCACAGTTAGATACAGTTTAGTGTCATACCAAGGACACTTCTTTTTGGAGTGGGTCTTATTCCTTTGAAGGAGATACAGTATTCTAAGGTCCACCAACAGGGACAATCTCATGGACTTATCCCCGGAAAACTTGCTTATGTGTGCCTGGCATGCAAAGGCAAATATAGCCACTCCAACATCATGGATTCTGGACCCTACAATGTGGGAGATACAGTTTGACAATTCAAAAAGGGAATGGTGACGGGGATTCACGGCCCACATTCAGTTCTTATTAATGGAATCCCACGGCATATCAGACCTCCGCCCACAGCACAGATTAGTTACCTCAGAAGACGACGGCATTAGTAGTTCATCTGAAAGTGACTTGAGCACGCCGTTGTTGTATGGTACAGAGCCAGGTGATTCTTCTACAGAACTAGAGGAAGCAGAGTCAGACAATGATGATGCCGAGAATGAGGGAGGCCCACTGAACACAGTTACGGAAGAAGTACGTGAATCTCGTCCAGTTTTATGTAGAAGCAGTCATCAAAGACGACCGCCATCTCTATGCCATTTATGTGATTGTGAGATCAGGGAGGAGTGTGAAAGAGAAATGGACATATCCTGGAAAAACGTACTCATATGTGCCTGGCAAGCAAAGGCAAAAATGGCCGCTCCAAAGTCATGTTTTAAGAACTCAGGATCTCAGATTCTCACGAGACTGATGAGACTTGACAAGAATGTGTGCAAAGCTCTAAACCTATAAAAATAGCCTGGGCAACAAAGACACGGCAAGTGTTCATAGTGAACTCAAGCATTGCGGTTGTCAAGAAAGTTTATATCAAGGTGATTGGAAGAGACATTTCAGGAGGGCACTTTTTCTCAGCTTGATACGTTTGTGCTTTATGGTGATACATGAAAAGTGTCCTGGATTAAGCTTTCTGACTGTGAAGCAACCCCTAATAACTACAGTGTAGATGGGTACATCAACTAGTAGATAGTCAGACACAAAAATAATTTTTAAGATATTAAGTATTCTATAAATATCAGATTCACTCCCAAAAATGGGAAAACTTTTCTTAAGTAGTTATGAACCAGCACTTTTCTTGTATTTGAATAGAACAGTATCAAGTTTTAGCAACATAGGCCATAAGACTTAAATTTCACAACGGCATTTCTCAAAAAGATAAATAAAATTGTAACAATCATAGGTAAAAATAGAAATGTGAACTAACATTGTACTCTTTATTCAAAACTAATACAATAATCCAACTACATAAATACTGATAGACTTGCCTTGAAATCAAAGTCATAGTTACAGTCCATGTCATCCATTTGTAATATCAAGTGTAGCTATTGGCTATAAAGCTCTTTAGACTTGGAGATTATGAGTAATTTCTTTAGACAATATAACATTTGAAAACATGGATTATTTTGAAGCTTCTGTTTTATCATAATAGAAACAAATCAAATTCTTATCACTTCCAAAATGAGTGGAAGTGACAGCCATTTTTTTTCTCATGTTTCCCCTCAGGATTATCCTGAAATCTACTCTTCCATTTCCAATAGAAATATCCATCCTGATTTTACTAACTTTGTTCAAATGAAAAGATTCCAGCAGAATCATCTTAAGATGCTAAGGTAACTTGATGTTCCAGAATACATCAAAGAAAAAATAAGGAATACAATGTAAAGTTGTACAATATAAAGCAAAAGAGAAAGTAATTCCTTGGTTAAATTATAACATTTTTTACGCTTTGGTCTAAGTTCAGAAATGAAATATCATAGGAGTTGATAGCAGTGATTTCCAGCCTTTTTCAATGACACTTATCCTAAATATAATTGAAAGACTTAGAGCTATTGAATGTGATAATATAGGGTGTCTCAATATACATGGGACCCATCTGACTGCTAACAACTCTACTAATAATAATAGTGTTTTTTTGTTTCAGATTTGAAAATATTATACTAAAACAACTATTAATTCTTGATCACAATACTACAACAACTATTAATTCTTGACAAGAGAGGAAAAAATATTTTGTGTCACTGATTATTTGGAGACAAAATCATTCAAAACTATCTCATAATAGATGCAACCCATTAATATGATAATGATTTATTACTGAGACAATAAACTCAAAAAAGATTGCATGATATAACAATTAAAAAAAGATTGCATGATATAACAATTAAAAAAAGATTGCATGATATAACAATTAAAAAAAGATCGCATGATATAACAATTAAAAAAAGATTGCATGATATAACAATTAAAAAAACATTAATTAGATGTCTCTAGCTCAAAGGATGTATTTTTTGACTAGATATGGTCCAAATGACTGCTATTGTACTAGTCTCAGTAATAAATCATATAAATGGGTTGCATCTATTTTGAGACACCCAGAAAATAGATATATATGTAAACCTATTTTCATTTTTTTTTTTTATTTGAAAAAATGATAAACTATAGAGATTAAATTAGAATCCTTTTGAATCTTTTGATGAATCTGATCTTATAGTTTAATAATATATTAGCTGAATCTTTTATTTGGCATGTAATGTAAAAAGTTCAAAAAGATTTTAACTGTAATGTCATTAAGTGTAATTGACAGTTTGACAACTTGGCTATTGGATAATCTCAGTCACCTAAGTGATCCTATAAGTCTGGAAGTTAGGATTGAATTTTAATCAAAATGAAGTATATTAAAACAACCCCTAAGACCTTGAACAGTTTTGAAATATATAGACAAAATTTTGGAACAAAATTAAATTCAGGGTCATGTCGTATTTATAAAATTTGAAATATGTTTAATTTAAACTGAATAGGTAAACATACACATAATTTTTTTTCTGTAGGTCAAAAAAAAAAAAAAAAAAAAAAAAAATGTATTTTAAAATGAATAGGTCTATGAAGAGATTCTTATTTTACACAATAAATCATTAAAAAAACTGTAGAAATCCAAATATATAGAAATTCCAAACCCCAAAGTAGCAGGCCTGTCATGCCCAACTAACAGACTTTGCAAACTAATAGACATTTTACTACAACCTTTTCTAAACAAAAAAAGCTATATTAGAGACAATATAGATTTTTTAAACTCTATACCACAAAAAATTGATCCCAACACATTCATATTTGACATCACAAACCTATATAGTAATATCACCCATGAATTAGGAAAACAAGCCATCTCATTTTGGATAGATAAATACCCAGACACATTACACCCAAGATTTAACAAAAGATTTATCATAGAGGGTATGGAAATAATCCTTAATAATAACTTCTTCCAATTCAATAACGTCAACTACTACCAGACTCCAGAAACAGCTATGGGAACTGAAATGGCACCAATATGTGCTAGCTAGCATATTTTGAAGAATATATGTAATAATAGGTAAAAAATACGGCAACAACATAAAAGGAGAATTTAATAAAAGACACAGAAACGATATTTAGAGGATTGTTTCATATTCTGGATATACCCATGGGGAAACATTAACCAATCACACAACCTACTCCAAAACAAGATTTACTATGGAACACAGCTCAAAAGAACTACCATTTTTAGACATCCTTATAAAAAATGTAAATGACTAAATCATCACATATTTACCACAAACCTACAAACACCAAACAATACCACCACTTCAATAGCCACCACCCCAAAAACTGTATAAAATCCACCCCTTCCACTCTAGCACATAGAATATACACCATAATCAGATAAAGACCTCAGAAAAACTCACCTTAAAGAACAATACACAACCCTATACCAGAGAGGATACCCAACAACACTAATAAATAAGGGATTCGAATTAACAGACAAAGTACCACAAAAAGAACTACAAAACCAAAAAATGCACAACGAGAAACTCCTAGCATATGTTGCAACCAACAACAAAAAGAACCCAGAACTTTCACAGGAATAATAAAAAATCTAGAAGAACTTAAAACAATGACTAAATCAAAGAAATACTAGACACAACAAAAATCATTAAAAGCCAGAGACAACCCAAAAATCTTAAAAGAATACTCACCTCTTTTATATTTGAGGAAAACATAAGGAGTTACCAAAAGCAAGAAAAAAAAAAAAGATTTGAAATGTGTGATATAATTATAGAAGGAAAATCCTATACCTTTAAAAACCCAGAAACAAAATTCAGAATAAATAAAGACTTAAGCTGCAACTTAAAAAACAGTCAACATAATTGAATGTAACAAATGTAAAGAAATATACATAGGATCAACACAGACCCTCAATACCAGAATATCATTTCACAAGAGCAATATTAAAATATGAGAAAACAGAAAATTAAATGTATTGAAACATCTATACGAATGTAGTCAAGGTAAATTTAAAGTTATGTCCATATATCAAACTAATAATTACACATTACTCCAAATAAAAGAAAAAAACCTTCATAGATAAATTTAAGCGCACATTGAATAAAACATGAATTATATATATATATATATATATATATATATATACACACACACACAAATTATTAGTAAAAAGTGATTACCAGTAAATTTCAAACCACATTACCACAAAAAAACACAACCCAAAATCATACACACTGGAAAAAAAAAAGCAACTGTAAGTGGAATCCAAAACCACTTTAACACACACAACAACCCAGGGTAAAACAACAAAACTCTAAAACATCAAATATCAAAGACCAACTGAGGGTAAAACAGACTAAAATAGACAATCTGAGGAAAGAGAAGAGTGACCTCTATATAAACCCATACAAAACTGAAAACCATTCAAAGTGAGTTTCAGCCTCATTGCGTACCCCATTCACATGGTCTTGTGCCACATGTTCTCTGATGAAAGCAAAAAGCTGGAAACACACATATGTAAGAACAAAATAAATAGGTAAACTTTAAAAAAATACAAATCTCTTCATTGATCAATTCATTTCAATATATATATATATATATATATATATATATAAACCTCTGTATCTATTCATCCTTTCTCATAGACAAAACATAATACAAAGTCATTTTTTAATATTGAGAACCCACACACACTTGAATATAAGAGTAGAAAAATTGCCTATTTTCAACATATTTCTAGAGACATCAAGACATGCTCACTGAACCTGATCAGTTAGTGCAATGGAAGAAGCTTCTAAGGAAATAGATCCACAGGAATCAGGTCAAAATAAATAAATCTACAGCAGTAAGTCAAATAGAATTGGAGAATTTTTTTTATCTCTTAATGTGTGTAGTTTCCCTTCCTTAATAAGAAAAAAAAATTGGAAATATCTTAGTTTCATATTTGTACAAGTTGAATTAATTTGAAAGGAATAAAATAGGTATTTATAGAATAGAATTTACAATATTTTGCTTAGTTATGGTACTTACTGTCTCTAAGTAGTTACCCAACTAAGTACTGAGCAGACTAATTGCTGCTTAACTTTGGTGGTTGAGTGCAAACCAATGCTTTAAATATGACTTGACTGTAAATGTATGACTGCATTTCTTTTTGTAATCTGTCATATTGCCCATCACCTTCATATAAATTTTTCATTGACAAACTGATGGCATGTGAAAGTGATGATGAAAAAACTAAAAAAAAACCCCATTAAGTATGGAGATATTCCGATCTCTCTTATTTACCTTTTCAAGTAATAGTGACAAAAGGCTGCTTTATCAACCACCAGTAATGACTAAAATAATGAGCTTTTGTGATACAATAACTTAAACATTCTTCTGTATAATCAATAGATTAAACAAACCAATGTAACAGCTATCCATGATGACATTAATACTTCTATTTTAGTTGTAAAAGATTCTTATTAGTATTTCCCAGGTAACAGCTGTCCATGCTTATATTTAAGAAGGAGTGAAGGATTCTATTTAACATTTCATATTTATCTGTTCGGATGGTTAAAAAATGACATGCAGGTTTGGTTGTTTTGTTTCATAGCATATCAAACCTTTTTGGGTCATTTAATGCCAAATTAAATTTAAATCAATTCAGTTTAGCATAAGTACAGTTTTGTTCTATTTGACCCATAAATATGACCCTATCAGGTGCTACTGCTCCAGGCCAGAGTGGACCTGGGAGCGATGGCATTCTCCAAAGCTCCAGCATTACTCAAACCTGACCATCAGATTGTTTAGTGTCATATCTTGGATACTCGTCAGTATGGGGTGGGGGTCTTACCCCTCTGCAGAGAAGCAGTCGGTGTATTCTACTGCCCCAGCCGAATGGGCAAATGGCATGCAGACTAAAAACTATTATTTAGTTGCTAATTAAAATGGAAATAACTATTCTCTAAGTTAAAATATTTTGTGTATTTATATCATCATAATTTGGTTTTATGACAGAAAGATCAAAAAGGGATGTTCATAACTGATAAAGCCAATGACGGTCAAGTAGGCACAGTTGCAGTGACTGCAGCTGAAGGTCTGGTCAGGGCTTGATGGCATAAAATTGTGATTCCTTTTCCTGTTCCTTTTGTCCAAGCTAAAGTGGACCGTTGGCGATGATTGATGTGCTATCTGCCTCTACTTTTCTTTTAAAAATTATGCAGAACTAAATTTAGCAACAATTACAGTACACATCTTTTATAATTCATCATATTATTCAACTTAGTCATGCAAAAACTTGTAAAGATTAATAAATTATCAAAGAATTTATGTATGTATTTATGTAAATATTTCTTTTATTCAATGTTAACATATTTGTAAGTTATTTTAATTCATTTGTAGGAGTGATGTCTCAATTTCTACTGTTAATTCATTATAGTGGATTGA
This sequence comes from Sepioteuthis lessoniana, assembly GCA_963585895.1. NCBI lineage: Eukaryota > Metazoa > Mollusca > Cephalopoda > Myopsida > Loliginidae > Sepioteuthis > Sepioteuthis lessoniana. Next base: position 16,749,850 of record OY757929.1, read on the forward strand.
TTTATCATTCAAACTGTTTAAGATGATTTAGTATGGTTAATATTAATAATTACACACACTATATATATATATATATATATATATATGAAAAGAAAAAATGAATACTTGAAAAATCAATACATTCAATGTGAATGTGATCTGTGTATCAAAGAAAAAATTGGATATTTTCATATTTTGTGAATATTTTATTAAAACTATTTTCTTTAAATTTCTGGTGCATATTTCGATAAAGGTTTTTTTTACCTCATGAAATTATACCAGACATTTTGAGAGTACCCATGACTGACATGGATAAATCTAAATGGAATATTATACAGCCATCACGAACATCTCATCATGAAGTTATGTCTTAACAAACTGGTATCACAAACCATTATTACTGAGTGATTCTCACTGGGTGCTCTGTATTTGTAGCCTTGTGCCCTAACTGAGCAAAAGTTAGTAAAAAAAATAAAAAAATTAAAAATTAAAAAAATTAAAAAATCAACTTAGAAACAATAGGCTTATTTGAGGAAGATCGAAAAAGTAAAGTACAAACATTTCTTAGTACAACATGTTTATTACTATACAAATAAAACATGCATATATTACCAGCACTACTATGTTACTTTTCAGCATCATTGCTATATATATATATATATATTGATGCACTTTTTCTATCAGAGTAGATGTGCATGAATATTCTCCTCTTAGAATCTGGCATCAAATGAGAGAGAGAGAGAGAGAGATTGATAACACTTGTCGAGATTGATTGTAGAGTAACAACTTTATTTCTGCTACTGTAAATGCAAGTCAAGTAGTTATCAGAGAGTGGTTCACCAAAGTGCAATTTCACTCACTATTTAGCATAACAATTATTGCAGTAAAAAAAATGGAATCTGAAACCCAATTTCAAATCCTGGATAGAACACTTAGCACACAGCCCAGTCGGCTGGAGCTGTAGAATATACCAACTGCATCTCAGCATGAGGGGGTAAGACCCCCATCTCAACGAGTGTCGTGGATATGATATTAAACCATCTGATGGTGAGGCTCTAGCCATGGAGAATATGGAGAACCCCTTCACTGCCATAACTCCCAAGTCCACTCTGATCTGGAGTGGTAGCTTATTTCTTTTTAAATGGCATATAAACCATCTCGGGTTATTTAATGAAAAATCCATCCTTTTAGAAGGACAGTAGTGGTACTATATAACCTATAGATGGGAAGATAAGGAGGTTTATACCTTTACCAAGAATATTTGTCAGAAAGTGAATATAATAGTGCAATTGGAGTTTGAACTCACGTACTACGACCCTGCAGCCCAGCACTTGAACTATTATATCATGAGGACACCCCCAGGAGTGGTAGCACCTGATCAAGTCCTATCTTTGGATCAAATAAAATTGTTTGACATTTAAACTGAGAGCAAACGAATGACTTATGCTAAATTGATTTGCTTGAAATAGAACTGTTTGATCATTTAACTTTGTGTATCTACAAGATGTGTTTACAAATTATATATATTTAATATAAATGTAAAAACAGGATTTGGCATTGAATAATCAAAAATGGTTAATATAACATAAAACCACAACAAACCAATCACTTTGTGCAAATGCTTTTGAGAAACGTACGAATTAACCTCTTCTCCCTTCTAAGGGTTAATAGAAGGGTACACTAGATTCTTTAACCTTCGTTAGGCAAACAGTCTAGAAGAAGGAAAACTGAATTCAAACCAGTTTTACTGTGGAATAAGTGACCTTGTGTTATTATTCTGCTCATGGCAGAAAGATTGAGTAAATACATATGCTTCCACTATTTTCTGTGTTGATTGACAGTGGATAATGGGTAAAGAAGCACTCCAATTAGTAACCTGTCCCAAACAGGAAAAAAGTCAAAACTGAGAGCACTATTTCAATACTTTTGTATTATAACCTCAGTATATAGCCTCCTTCAACTTTCTATTTCATCCCAAAGATAAGTTGGTTGAATAAAAGCCTTATTGATTTTTATTGATTATTTTATTGTGAAAGAGGGATAGAAAGATATATCTTTCCCCTTTTACAAACAAATTAAGTATATTACGTGAAAAGCAAACAGAGTATAAAATTATTTACATGATATACAACTACAAGTCTTCTCCATTTTATGCAAGCTAAGATTAATGAAAAGTAAATAATTTGCAGTATTTCCTTTTAGCTATACCTTCGGTATGACACGAAAATGCATCTGGTGAATGAGGCTCCAGTTCTAGAGATTTAGAAAGTGTCATGGTTTCCATTGTATGGAGGTTGCTACTCTTGTACAATCCTGTGTTTTGCCATTATTATATAAGCTGCTCAGCTGCTAATACATCTAAACAATAATCTGGCCATTGAGACATTCCTTTTATTATACGAGTTGCTCAACTGTACACATTCATTTAAATCTTAAAACAAAAAAAATTAAAACTCCAGTCTTGATATTTATCTCAGCTCATATGTAGATAATCAATATTTTGTTAACATAAAAGAAAGGGTGGCTAATTCGTAATGCTGTCAGGAAAACGATTTAATTAAAGAAAGAAATATTAACACAATTATATTGTTTTAAAAATATTTACAATAACTAAACCAAATTTTATTGAATGGCACAATTGAAAAACTAAGAAAGGTGACATATTTAATTAATCTGTAATTAAAAAACTATTTGATTATAATATAAATGTAACTGTTAATATTAATACAAAAAATGGTGAAATAATTACTTTTGATTCTGAAGTAAGGAACTATAAAAATCAAATAAATTCGCATTTAGACATATCAAATATTATTTATTTTCAAAAATTACTTAACTGCTGTTTTAATACAGTTTATATGGTTTCTCTGAGTTTGAGTTTTGTTTAACGGCATATCAACCCCTGTGGGTCAAGTGAAACAAAAAATACATCCACCAATCTGCCATTTGTGATAGTTAAGCAAATTATACCAAACCAATGATTTAATTACCGTGAACTGCAACATACAAGTCAATCTTAACATTTTAAACTCAAAATTCTGGTTTAATAGTTGGTTTGGTTTGGTGGGTTTTATGGCATATCAACCTTTGTAGGTTATTTAATGCCAAATCCATTTTTATGTAAATAATCTGTTCTATTTAAAACAATTCACTTTAGCATACACAGTTTAAGTACACAGTTTAATTGTCAAAAACATTTGTTTCAAACTATTCAAGCAGTTATATGTAACAATTCAGTTAAGTGTAAATACAGTTTTAATGTCGAAAAACAGTTCTATTTCAAATAATTCAGTTAAGCATAAGCACGCAGTTTAAATGTAAGTACGGTTTAATTGTCAAAAACATTTCTATTTCAAGCTATTCAGTTTACTCAATTCATTTTAGCATATGTATGCTGTTAGTTCTATTTAACACATAGATAGGGCCCTATCAGGTGCTACCACTCCGGGCCGGAGTGGACCAGGGAGCGATGGCAATGTACAGGTACTTCGCATTCCCCAAAGCTCCAGCACTGCTGGAACCTCATCATCAGATTGTTTAGTGTCATATCCAGGACACTCGTTAGGCGGGGGGGGGTGTCTTAACCCTCTGCAGAGAAGCAGTCAGTGTATTCTACAGCCCCAACCGACTGGACAACACAAGTTAATTTGGGTTTAACTTTATATGTATGAGTAAATACTTTTAAAATTCAAGTGTCGTATCTTAGAATTAAGGCTTTAATCATCCATAAGATTCTCTTCAAGTAATCTTCATTTAAAATGTTGTACAATAATAATGTCAATGAGTGTATATTCAATAAACTACCATTATATCTTATTAAACTGTTATAACTTCAGTAGTGTATGGTGGATGTAATTTTTTTTCTGAAATCAGAATTAAATCAGTCATATATGAAACATGCAAATCTTACATATTAGAGCTTGTATTCAAATTGATTTACAATTTATTGCATCATCATGAAATTGTGCAGAAAACAATGTACAGTAGTTGTCTGACAGGCCACCTCTATGCTGTGCTGTTCAGTGTTTTGAATCTGTGCATCAGCTGTGATATAGCATTAATACTTAATTTGTTTTATAGTTTTATTATTTTATATTAATCTGTATGTTGATTTGTTAAATGTGTTCACCAAACATGAGTTGGAAATGTTAGTGGTGGTCTGCTGGAGTTACAGTAAGAGGTATATATCGACTGTTAGGGGGTACTGTTCCACTGATTGAACACTCAGGGGTAAAGGTTTGGATTTTAGCCCTGCCGTATAAATCAACCTCTGGTTTTATAGAGATTTTTGAGGTTTAAAAAGTCGGCTTGTCTGCCACAATTTACAGTAAATGTAGCATTTTTTCATTGTTTTTTTACTTGAGCTATGTTTATGGGAAACTCAAGAAATAAGCTACACTATTGCATATTTCATCATACAACATTCTCATAGTAATTTTGATTTCTAGAATGTTTTGGTCACAAAATAAATGTATTAAAATATCATCTATACCAAGGTTGGGCAAACTGCAGCCCATGGGCCACAGGCAGGCCATTGCAACCTCTAAAAAATTTTTTGGAATAAAAAAAACAAAAAAACACTTGAATCGAGACTAAATTCTTTTGTTTTTAAGATGCAGCCTTTGATAATTCATAACCCACTGATGCAGCCCTTCCACCAAGAAGTTTGCCCACCCCGATCTATATGTTTAAGAGTATCCCAGGTACAGGCCTGGGTAACATGAGCTGGAGTCTTTGACTGGAGGCAGGAATGTGATGATCCAAATTACAACTAACCTAGTATTTTTGAGAATGTTTTTGCAAGAAACTTTTTAGTGATATCCAATAATGAGCAACAATTACTAGGAATCTATTTTTTATTGATCACGTTAGGTTTGGTTTTATGGCATATCAATCATAGGTTATTGTTGCGTTCTGGTTAGTGAACGCTTGTAATATTAAATAAAAGGACAAACCATGATATGAGAGGAAATAGAGATATATTCTCAGGAAAAAGTATATACAATAGAGAGACTATTAGTAGATAAGAACATAGGATTAGTGAATACAAAATAAAGATATAGTCCAACGATAGTATTGGCTTCCGTTATTACAGTAGCAAGTAAGGTGATCTAGTGCGATCTCCAGTCTTGGTAAGGAATCTAAGTAAGAGAAGAAAAACAAAATTCAAACTAGTTTTACTACACTTAATAATTGACCTTGTGCCAGATCTTGTCCATGGTGGAGGGGTTGGGTAAATGCATTAAAAAAAAAAAAAAAAAAAAAGATATCTTAATGTCTTTGGGGATACTAGTTTCTAGGTCTGTTGAATTAGTTGGGTATTGCGCAAATTGTAATTTAAGTTTTACTTTAATGAGGAAAAAAAAAAGATTCTTTATGAGATTTCAATGAGTCCACAACATGAAATCATTTGATGAAAGCTATTTTTTTTTCAAGACTTTTTTTTTAAATTGTGGAGATGCATTTCATAATGAATAATTTAAAAATCTTTTAGAAAAAACAAACAAACCTAGTTTACGTTTCAGTAGTATAAACACACCATATTCCGAAATATTTATTACTTTATTTTGAAAAATCTAATTTATCAGAAATTTCATTTTTTAAAGTCTTATTTTTTTATTTATTTTTTTTTAAGTAGTGTTCATAAAACTATCAATTTAAGTTAATTGAATTGTTTTGTTTAATAAAAGATTTATTTATTGAATTTGCTTTTTTTCTAATTTTTCATAAATATGACACTAAAAAATTAATTTTGTCTTCAATTGTATCAAAGATTTTTGTAATAGATTTGATTAAATATTAAAATAAAAGATACTAAATTATTAATTTTTTAAAAATTTAATGATTTTATTTATTCATTCATTTATTTATTTCAATGGTCTCTACATGAACACAAATAAAATCGAGTTCATGTGTTTTAAACAAGAAAGAGACATCTCCACATTGATTAGTTTGGACTCGGTATTGTTATCTAATACAAATAAATCAGTTAGATATTAATCAAATAGTTTCAAGTATAGTAAAAGATCAAATAATTCTATTTGACCCATAGATAAGGCCCTAACAGGTACTACTACTCTAATTCAGTTTATTTTAGAAAAATTCAGACACTCAAGAGAAACAAGTGGTCTAGTGGTTAGGATTCCGCGCTCTCACTCATTTTAGCATAGTTTGGAACGAGCTGCAGCAGGCATTGGCCTCCATGTCAATGCGCACAAAACTGAATATATGTGTTACAACCAAACGGGCAACATTACCACTCTAGACGGAGCCTCTCTGAGGCTAGTGGACAAATTCACCTACCTAGGAAGTAGCGTCTCATCAACAGAAAACGACATCGACACACGGCTGACGAAAGCATGGACGGCTATAGATAGGCTCTCAATAATATGGAAATCAGACCTGACAGATGAAATGAAGCGCAGTTTCTTCCAGGCAGCGGTTGTATCGATACTGCTATATGGATGCACTACATGGACGCTAACCAAACGGCTGGAGAAGAAACTTGACGGCAACTACACAAGAATGTTGAGAGCAATATTGAACAAGTCCTGGCGACAACACCCCATGAGACGCCAACTGTACGGCCACCTGCCTCCCATCACGAAAACTATACAGGTCAGACGAGCCAGACACGCCGGACACTGCTGGAGAAGCAAAAACGAGCTCGTAAGTGACGTACTACTATGGACCCCCACATATGGCCAAGCAAAAGCAGGACGACCAGCCCGAACTTACATACAGCAGCTATGTGAGGACACAGGATGTAACCCAGAAGACCTGCTGGAGGCGATGAACGATAGGGAAAAGTGGCGAGAGATGGTCAAGGATATCCTTGCTGGCGGCACGACATGATGATGAATGATGATGATCAAAATCTGAATAGTTAAGGACTGGCATTTTTCCTAAATTTAGCAATGCAAAAAGTTGTTTCTTCTTCCATGTAATTAAAAAGGTGAACATTGAAGAAATAAAAGAAATAGAAAATAAAATAAGTGAATATTTATTTATTTCAATGTTTTCTATAATGATAATAAACTAAAACTGAAAAATGAATAATTTATTCCAAGTAATAAGTATATAGTTGGTAATTAGCTAATTATTGTCACTAACAAGTCCCTTGCTAAAAAATGTTCTCAATAACTGTAGTTTTGTAGTAATTTAAGTCATCATAAAGCTAGTTTTTTGTCAAAGACTTCAGGTGGATGCTTGCCAAGTCAGTCTGTACTTGGTATAGCTTTTGTTTGTGCCAAATACAAGTAGAACTTTTGATCGTTTGCACTTCCTCAGAACAGAAAGTAAGGAAATATTGACTGCGTTTGTTATAGGAAATGGTTGACAAGTTGGGTTTTATAGTATTGTAAGTTATTTAATGCCAAATCCTATTTATATATATTGAATGATTTGTAGTTTGAAAAAACATTTTAAACAAGCCAGAGATCATTTGTTTGCACACAGTTAAATAGTTTCAAGTATTGCTATTCAACACTAACAATTTAATTTAACATCAGTCATTTGTTTGCACACAGTTAAAAAGTTAAACAGTTCAATTTGACCCTAACAAGTACTACCACACCAAGTCACAGTGGAACTGAGAGTAATGGCAATGAAGGGGTACACTATATTCCCCAAGCCCTTACCCTCAGATGCAGTTTAGTGTCATACCCAAGACACTAGTTCTATTTGACCCATAGATGGGACCCTAACAGGTACTACCACTCTGGGTCAGAGTGAACTTGGGATTAAGGAGTACTGCACATTCCCCAAAGTTACAGGACTGAAGCCTCACCATCAGATAGTTTATTGTCATATGCAGGACACTCAGAGGGGGGGGTCTAGCCTTTCTGCAGATATGCAGTCAGCATATTTCAGAGCCCCAGATGACTGCTAATGGGAAGTTAAATAAAAAGGAAGACCCACCAAAACATACAACAAAAGGACCTATTTTTCAGCTCCCTGCCAAAGCTCAAAGTCACCACTATCAAGAAACAAGTTGAACCTTTGATAAGATATATCATTACAAATACCTCCAATCAAAAATTAATCAATGAATAAAATTTAAAAAAAAAAACAAAAAAAAACAACCACCACCAAATGGTCATAAACTTATTTTTCATATACTTTCCACGCTCACCTTCCAGTCTGTACATATCTTAAATCCATTGTTAAAGTGATGACCACTTATCTCTTACACTGTTTTCAAGAGACATGTCCAAAAAAAAAAAAACATGCACTTTTATTGGCACTGTGATTATTTTTTTTTATTCAAATTTCTTCTAAAGTATGAATGATCAAATGTGTAATAATCCATGTTTTTTTATTCTAATAAATTTTCCAAAAAGGTTTATCTCCCATGTGACGCTTTTTATATTGACTCTCTTATGAGCCTCCATAGAAAAAATATCGTTCAATGAAAATCCACACTCGAAAAAGCAGAGAAAACTAAAAACAGACTAAAAAATATTTAAATAAAATACTTTCATCTACTGTCAAATTTAACTAGAACTTTTCTTTCTTATAAACCACATCCTTAGAAGATTAAACTACGAAAATGAATAAAGAAAGAAAAAAATGCCAATAAGATCAATATTCTAAGTTATTTTACAGTTTTTTGATCTTCAAAAATAAGGCATCTGTACAAGCAAAGTAGACAAACTTATTAAAAAAAAAAAAAAAAAAAATGTAAACAAAATGGAATTCTCTTTAAAAATTATTCAACTGTACCTTCAATAAGGAAGAAAAATAAAATCATTAGTGGTTATGCCTGACAAAAAAGTCTTTAGAATTTTGAGGAAAAATAACAATAGAAACCACATATTTTATTCCTTTAAATGCCGTAAATAATATCAAAATTCAATGATTAGCCAATTTGTAGAAGGGTATTTTTTTTAATTGTGCTTTTGTAGGCACATGTTCTTGCACATCTCTAGTTTTTACAGAGTTAAAATCTCTGACAACCCCTATATAGGGTATTTATACAACCACCACTATAGTGTTTGAATGTAACTCAAGGCTGTTTTAATGAGGAAACCCTAAAGGAAGCTAGACTCCTGAGGATGGAAACAAAAATAGCTAATTTCTAATGGCATTTCACTTGAAGGGCACGACATTAAACATTACACCACAAATGGCTCACTTATATGGTTTCAAGTAACGAATGATAATCCTTAGTAAACAATTATTCTTAATACAAATAGTCAATAAGTATTCCTTCTGAATGCTTATATTTTTTTTAAACACATCTATTGGAACCCTGAATGATACTAACACTCTGGGTCAGAGTAGACCTGGGAGTAATGGCAATGAAGGGATAATGAACACTCCCTAGATCTCTAGAAGTGGAAACTCATCACCAGATGTGGTTTATTCTAATACTCAGGACACCCTTTTAGGGGGTACATCTTACCCCTCAGCAGGGCTTACAATCAGCTTATTCTAAGCCCCACTGTGCAAGTATACTTGTAACGTCTATATTTGGTCCTCATTATAATTAGCAACAACTTATAATTCATTGCCTCAACAAAAGATAGTAACAAATATTATCAAATATTGAAAACCGTATTAAATTAAACTTTTAATACCATTGTAGGGATACAATAGATAATTATCCCCCTTAGATGATTTGCATGTCCGTTTGGGTGTCAATGTAGGGTGTTTCATGATAGTTCTAGAAACCCCTTCTCGACCTCTTTTTGTTTATGTTCTTTCAATAGTGAAAGTGTTGTCTAACACTTTCAGGGAATAGTAAAGCTACAAAGCTATATTACCCACAACTGGTCAGCCCTTTTTCCATTTTTATACCCTTCTATACACTGCTTGCTCATAGAACAATGAGAGTATAATTCTAACATGGTAAACGTTTGTACATTTTTTTTTTTATACTACGTGTATGTATATTGTACACATAGAATATTAAGTGTTCTTGTGAGTCTTTCCTTTTTGTTTAGTCTGAGTATATCACGAATTTATTAATGCTAATATTGATCCTAAATACCTTCCCTATCAAGCATATATTATTAATTACCACCACCCCATTAAAATTATTTTAAGGTTTTACTTACTTCATTGTTGTAAATTAAATTCCTCACAAGAAATATACATCCGTAATTCATTTTGTGGATACACAAATCATCTAAAAATAGAAAAAATAAAATCTTAAGACAAATAATAAAAAGCAAAATAAATAAATAAATAAATAAATAAATAAGCTTTAAACTATTATCTTTATCCCACTAGTTTCAAAATAAACTTCAAACAAAATACTTTTACCAAAATCGCTGACTTACTGCTTATCTAATCCGCCAAGACTGTTTTAAAATTTTAGAAGAAAAAAAAATCACAATTGTAGAAATAGTTTCATGTATAATCATTTGTATTTGCCGTGGGACATTCACCAACTTCTTTTCTTAAACACACTGAACTTTATCTCAATATGAATCACACACACACACACACACAGGAGAAGCAAAACATTGTGACGCAAAGAAAAATGTTTGCACTCAATTTTTCCGCCCAATTATTTCTCTGCTCTCTTCAGTGGTTTTCGGAGTAAAATATTTTTTTCTTATATGTTCACACACTGTTGGCTTGCTTTCTTTTGTTTTTTTCTGTCTTTCTTCCCCTCACAATACTTCATTCATTCTTTTCGTCCGTCAGTGAGTGAGGGAAGTAGTTTAACACTTGATCAAACATGATTAACTAAATTTCTCATTGACTTATATAACCACTTTTGTTTCCCACAATTTCCTTTTCTCACTATCCATTTTAATTATGGGTAAGGCAGGTAATATCCATTACAACCACAATTTCCCCCCCCCCCGATCTGCGGGTTTATTTTCCCACTATACAGTCATGAACCCAACAAGGCGGTTAACCCTCGATTTGCGATTGCACCGATTCGTTCTGGGCCTGATACTCCTGCAGTTCAGAGAATTCCCCTTCCTGGTCTCAAATCTAAAATGTCTCAGAGTACACCATTCACGTTATTTGATGTCTCCCCCCCCACTGCATGGTGCATCAATTGGTTCTATCCTTATTTCCCTAATCCTGATGGACGCAGATATCTCATTCCTGGTTACTTGCATAATTCGTGGGCATCTCCACCTGTTCTTAAGCCTTTTGTAGTACTATCTCTTCTTTTTACCCGGACTTGGGTGACATATTTTACCAAAATACCGCTTGGACGGGTGATGCTTCTCCTTTCAACAACGGTCTTTATCGTTCGGTGGCTTCTTTCTAAAATTCCATTTCCACTGATCCGTGATGCACCGCTGCTGGAATGAAAAAGTAATTACCGGTGCACTGGTTTCTCTCGACCCGTTTCCCTGTAGACAATACCCCACGATGCACCCCATCTCGCAACATCGGTTTAGATCTTAGCGGATCTTTAGTCACTTAGTATGTGCGAACCTTGCATCTGAAATGATCCCTACTAAATGTTTTGAGAGATTTCGTCCGTCCCTTAAACTCTGTTGGCTCCTATGTGTAAGTGGCTTGTCACTGTCGTAAGCTCCCGTGTTTTGTTGACCGTCAGCACCCTAAGTAGTGGGGTACCACATCTAAGAAAAAAAAAGCTTAGTCAATCACCCTAGCAGTGGGGATCAACTTAGTAATATACATTTCATATACCAGGCAACTGCTGGAGGACTACAAAAATGCTCTCTGAGAAGTCATTGACAAATATCAATTTCAGGTCCCTTCCGACAAATCCAACCAACTTCCGGATGTTGGAAGCGTATACGTCTACTGATTTTCCGATCTATCAAATTCGCTCCAGCTTTCCGTGTACAACAATAGGTCCTTCCGAAAATGCCGTTTTTTGGCGAATATTATTTGCATACTGGAGATCGTTGTCACACAATTGTTGATAGAGAGCTAAAGCATCCTCTTCTACCATGTGGTGTAATGATTAGCAAGCTAGATTAGCAGATTATAGTTATTGAGTTCGATTCTCACCGTGTACTCCATACTTCTGGTCTTGAGCCATAACTAAACTTAGTAAATAACTTCCACAAAAAAGGGAATAAAACTCGCAAGGTGAAGGATCATTTACTGTTTTGCAACAAATTTAAAATTTGCCAACCAGGCAATGATATCTCATTTTCTGTTAAAAGGCATCACCAAGTCAGTGTTTAATCGCAACTTCCCATCCATAGTCATCGAAATAACTGGTTCTTTTAGGGGACCAAAATATTTTTCTTATATATTCTTACCCAACCCATCCGCAGGATGAGATACAAGGTCAATTTTTAATTGGAATTAAACAGGTTTGAAGTCAGACCTCTTCTTCTAGACCAATTGCTATATCAAAGTTAAAGAGCCCAGATTGCCCAACTGTTTACCTATAGCTGGAGGGAGAATAACTGGATTCATACCTTGCTCAAGGTTATAAGTGCTACGTGAAATGCAATCAGCCTTGTCCAGGTTTTGAACTCTAGTCAAGGTGTCCATTACCCTATGACCACATTTTTCTATATTCACACCCTATTTGCTTTCCTTCTTTCTGGCTTTCTTTCACTTTCTTTGTACTTCCTTAGCCATTGAAGTTGCTTGACACTTTATCAATCACGATCACCAACTAAAATTTCTCATTGACTTATATAGTCACTTAAACTAACCTCAAGCTACTGTCTTCTCTCTATTATACTCCTAAGTAAGGCGGGTAGGATCCATTATAAATCATAATTCTTTTACATTTTGCAGAAGAGAAGATGATTTATCCTGTGTAGCAAAGCGAGCACATATATGCCTGGTGTGCAAAATGTGTTGAGGGCTCGAATGGAGAAAAAATGACTGCCTAAACACCTCAATTTAAGAAAAAACAGTCTCAGAGACAGGAGAAGTGGTGAGATTGGTGGAGACACTTACGAACAAGTCACACTATGGCTGGCAGTATTGTTCAGTACACAGACTGGTTTGTGTGGTCTTCTTAGTGTTGTCTTGTTCACGTCGGTCAAGGTTGTCAGACACACATGCTGCAGAAGCCCAGCATTTGTGTCGGGTGTCTGAGACCAACACTCTCCTTGGCCCCACGGGGCCGTTCCCCAAGCTTTCACCTGCTTCAGCTGGGTTAGGTTTATTGCCTGGCGCCTTTTTAAAGGGAATGCTGACAGAACCAAGGTATTTTTGTGCCCACCGCACATTTGGGCTTCATCTCATATCTGGTCTCACATTAAAAAAGGCCTTGTGTCATACTCTGTGTTGGTGGGGGAGACAGACAAATACTGAGACATTTGCAAACGTAATGCTGAGCATACAGAGACACTTGGGTCAGTTTCATACACATCTTCAAACCATGTGATCACCGGTGTAGATTTAGATGGCTGTTTTCTTGTTGGCACAACAACAGCTGCTACACTAACTTTTAAAAGGTGTCAGATGTGCAATATTAACAAGTGTGTGTGTGGTTTTTTTTTTTTTTTGTTTTATTTGTTGGAGACCAGTGCTCATTTTTAGTGGTATTGTCAATGAAATTCAAATGGTATAATGGTTATTGATGAAGAAATATTGGGTTCAAATCCCAGGCAAGGCGGTTATCACTTTTTGAGAAAAAACATGAATCAACTTTTTATTCTCAGCTATTACTAAGTTTTCATTATGTTTGTTTTAACGACGTGTCAACTCATTTAGGGTTATTTTGTTTTGGTTTCTTTGCTTAATGGCATATCAACCTTCGTGGGTCATTTAATGCCAAAGTGATCCTTCTAGAAGAACAGCAATGATGATATTTAACCTATAGCTGGGAGGACAAGGTGGTTCATACTAGGGTTATTTTATACTTAAAGTTATGGAATCATGTTCTTTGTACATTTATATTTTTTCTGGAATTGTTTCAGAGTTGTTTTTTTTTATTTTTTTTTATTTTAATCACACTCTGCTATGTAATATGCATTCCTATCTAACATGTATTTGACCCTAGAAGGCACTACCAGTCTGAGTCAGAGTGGAACTGGGAGTAATGAAGGGATACTCCACATTCTCCAGAACGACAAAACTGGAACCTCACCAATGGAAGCAATATAATGTGATACTCGGGACATTCTAAGCTCCGCTGATAGGGCGGGATTGTTCGTGTATGTGTGTGTGCGCGCATATATATATATATCCCAGTTGAAAAAAAAAACAAAGGAAAAAAAGAGATATCCATTAAATTTTTAAAACCAACACACTTAAATTGTATTTTGAGAGTAAAACAATTTTTAGTACAATTTGCAACAAAATAATTTTATAGACTGAACATTTTGTTTTTAATTAAAATTAATTTCCAGACATAAAGAACGATTAAAACGAATGAGCAGTTTTGTCTTAACCTGAAACAAAGACAGAGTACAAAAAAAGAAAAAAAAAAAAAACATACATTCCATTGGTATCCACAATCAGCACGTATGTCACCACATTACTAGTGGTAGCAGCTTTTAAAAAAGCGCAATAGTTTTACAATGAAAGGACCGAAAAAATTACCTTTTAAGCTGCTTTGTTGAGTTTAGATTATTATTTTTTTCTTTTACATGTTACAGATCTGGGCCAGTTGTTGTCTTTTAATGTATCATGAGACACAGATTAAAAAAAAAACAAAAAACGGTAGATTCATTTGAGAGAAAATAAGCATAGATTTCTGCCCTTCCATTTCAAATGCACTTTGACAGATCATAAAAGATTACCGAGATGAGATATCAGTTTGACATTGATAAAATCAATGAGCTTTTAAGGGGTTGCATTGAGCAAGTAAATGGAAAGCATGGGGGAAGAAATGTGGGGATATGTGAGTGAGTAAAAAGGATTCAGTGGGTCATGTATGGGAAGAAGGGAATCTGGTGTAACATTAAAGGGACCAGTTACAGATTCTAAAGGGTAAAGTCAAGAGTAAGGGAAGATTTCTCATCTAAACTGAGTTTTTAAGTGAAAGGAAAAAAAAAGTAAAACAGTAAATCAGTTGATTTTTTTTTTGAGAATCTCTAAGTTATATATGTAAATTAAATTGTACAAGTATATATGAGTAGTCTGAAGTTAGTTTTCCATTCTCTCAGCTCGAATAAGGCAACCAATATTCCTAATATTGAAAACAGACATACAAATAAAAAGTAGATTTTTCCTCTATTTTGATATACATTTAGCTTAAATCTGCTGAGCAGCAATGCACACAATATTGTACATTAGTGTTTGCCATCCCTTGTCTACCAATATGGTATATATATTTACCTAACCCCTCTGCATGAGCAGAGTCATGACACTATTTTTAAAGTGGAGTTTGAATTCAGAGTTTGTTTTTTTCTCCTTGACCTGTTGCCATACAAAAGTTAAAGAACCCAGTGTACCCTATTATTCATCCACAGCCAGATGTATTCCTTGTTGATATGGTAAATAACTCAAAATTTCACTTTATAATGGGTCATCCAGAAATAGCCCAATTTCTTAGGTTATTACTCAAGACATCAAGGCATGCTCCTGTTCCTATCCCTCTTAGAGAATCCTAACTTAAAGTAGTATTCATAAAAAACATTCTAAGAAATGAAATTTTAGATTTGTGAAATTTTCAAGATATAAATTCTGCAGTTATTTACACTCATTTATTGGTTAAAGCTTTGATTTAAAAAGATTTTTACCAAATTATGATAGAAAGCATTTCAGTCATAAAAGCCATTGACAAAATTGTTTATTAAAGAAAAAGAAAAAAATTTACAAAAAGACCAGATTGAAAATAGATAACAAAACAGTTATCTCAATTTTATCTTTAAAACTGAATATGCAAATTAAGCAAGAAAAGTCAACCAAAATATAAGAGGCATTCTACTAGAAATATTCTCCAAAATAATATCTCATGCTTATTTTGATTTGATTGGTGGCATATCAACCATTGTAGGTTATTTAATGCCAAATCCATTTTTATACATATAAACAGTTCTATTTCAAACAATTCAATTTAGCTTAAGTACAGTTTCAATGTTAAAAAACAGTTCTTTTTCAAACAAATCAGTTTAGCATAAATATACAGTTTGACCTATACAGTTTAGCATAAATATACAGTTTGACCATTCCAGGCCAGAATAGGCCAGGGAGCAATGGCAATGAAGAGGTACTCCACATTCCCCAAATCTCCAGCATTACTGGAACCTCACCATCAGGTTGTTTAGCATCATAATCAGGACACGTGTTGGTGTGTGGGGTGTCTTACTACTCTGTAGCGAAGTAGTCAATGTATTCTACTGCCCCAGTTGACTAGACAAGCTTATTTTGACATCACAATTTACATAATATGGGTTTGTATTTATGCAAAAAAAAAAACCCCAGTACATGCAGGATTTTGACACAAGGTCAATTTCTAAGTAGAGTACAGCTAGTTTGAATTCAGAATTTTTCCTTCTAGATGAGTTGTCTAACCATGGCTAATGAACCCAGTCTGCCTTATTTTACCCAGAGCTGAGAGGGAACAGTTTCATGCCTTTCCCAAGATTATAGATGCAAAGTGAATTTCAACTATAGTTGTGGATTCCATTTCCTATGATGATGCTAATTGTGCTTTATAATTTACATAATATATGTGCACACATAGAAACAACCAACTTTATATATTTAATAAATGAAAAAAAAAAAAAAAAAAATATATATATATATATATATATATATATATATATATATATATTTTTTTTTTTTCTTTTTAAAAATAAAAGTCCTTAGCATTCCAAGAATTGCTTCAATTATTTATCTCATTCTTTCTATTAATCCACTCTATAACCAACTTCTTAATTTTTTTATTTTTCTAAATTTTTTATTTATTTATTTTTTTTTTTTATTTACTTCTGTTGAGCCTATTTTATCTAGAAGTCTTTTTATCTTGCATTGCCTAAAGATGGTCAGCCTAATAAAGAAGATTCTTTCTTCTACCACTTTGAAACCATTTTCAACCTTATACAAGCACAAGTAGATGATATAACAAGATGAGCAACTCTGTTCAGTTAAAAGATCAATATCTGTTCCTGGTATATCAGAAATATATGCAAGCAGATATATTGATTAATATCAAGTTTTACACTAGTAGTCTATAATATTTACTCAAAGCATGCCAAACAAAACATTTTTTATATAGTTCTTAAAACTACTAATATCATGTGTGTGTGTATGTATATATAAATTGGGGACCATAGTCAAAGGCAACCTGAAGGCTCCCTTTTCAATAACTACTTCACCAAGGTGTCGGGGAGGGCATTACTCCTTTCCCTGGATTACTCCACTTTGCCTTTGATATGTACCTTATAATACTGAGTGTTAAGTAAGGAGGTATCAAGTGCTATTTTTTGAGTCTTTGGCATGACTCAGCATGGGATTGAACCCCAGTCATTGGCAAACACTACTTACTAGGCCAATATATATATTTAAAAAAACCCTGGTTTAATAAACAGTGTTATAAAAAATAAAAAGTAGAAACCAATAGACTATTTAAAAATATATTAAGTAAATTTTTGTGTATAAGGTCACATAATATTGTAATCATTTGTGTATAAGATGCACTATTTTCCCAGATTTTTCAACCGATAGATCATTAAAAGTAAGTCACATCTATAACCCAAATTAATGTGTTTTATTCCATTACAGAGAAATATCCAATGGAATGTATATTTGTTTATAATTTTCTTTCTCCAAAACTGAGCTTATTTTTGCCATAATCTTATTGAATTTTAGTATGAACATATTTGTGCATTTGTCCTAAATACTATGGTTGGTTGGGTTTTATGGCATATCAACCTTTGTAGGTTATTTAACGCCAAATCCATTTTTATGTAAATAATCAGTTCTATTTCAAACAATTCAGTTTAGCATGAATACACTGTTTAATCGTCAAAAACATTTCTATTTCAAACAATTCAGTTTATTCAAACAGTTCTAATTCAGCTAATTCAGTTTAGCGTAAGTACAGATTTTTTTTTTTTTTTTACCACATAGTAAAATGTAAAAACAGATCTATATATAACAATTCAGTTTAGTGTAAGTACAGTTTCAATGTAAAAAATGGTTCAATTTCAAACAATTCAGTTTAGTATAAGCACGCAGTTTAAATGTATGATTTAATTGTCAAAAACATTTCTATTTTAAGCTATTCACTTTAGTCAAACAGTTCAGTTTAGCATAAGTATGCCATTAGTTCTATTTAACCCATAGATAGGGCCCTATCAGGTACTACCACGCCGGGCCAGAGTGAACCCGGGAGTGATGGCAATAAAGGGGTACTCCACATTCCCCAAAGCTACAGCATTACTGGACCTCACCATCAGATTGTTTAGTGTCATATCCAGGACACTCGTTGAAGGAGGGGTCTTACCCCTGTGTAGAGAAGCAGTCGGTGTATTTTACAGCCCCAGCCGACTGGGCCCCTAAATACTATGTAAAAGTATCCTATCTTGCCAAATTGTGCTTTATGTTACTAAATATTGCAAAACTTTTGGTTCACATTTGTATTACCAAACTCTTCTATATAAGATGATTTTAAAAAAAATGATGACATGTAAGAAGAATATTCAAATAATGATAGAAGAATGAAATTTGCTTTTGATAATTATGAAATTTAGTCACTTTTAAATGTAAGGCAGATAATGAAGATAAAAAGTGAGATGAAAACTACAAAAAGGATGCTGCATATTCTTTTGAACAAATCCTTTAAATTAGCAGTTGTATGGCCACTTACCTCCCATCTAACAAACCATCCAAGTAAGACAAACAAGACATGCTAAGCACTGGTGAAGAAGTAAGAATGACATTTTATGGACTCCTACACATAGACACACCTGTGTTGGCTGACCAGTAAAAACTTACATTCATTAGCTCAGTGAGGACACAGGATGCTCTATACATGACTCACTAAGAGCAATTACCAATAGGGATAGATGGCAAGAGAGTCAAGAGAATCTGTGCTGTTGTCACACCTTCATGATTATGAGAAGATGATTCAACTTGGAAATCAAAATTGAAGACATCAACTCACATCAATCATCCAATATCATCAACATGAACGCAATTCATATCCACCAAAATCTCACAACCAGAAAGTTACAAATAACAAACAAAATGCACCATTCCCAGATAAATATAGACATATTTTACCTACTAAGAAATGATGAAAATAAAGACTTTATTAGACTAACTATAAAACAAATGCCATAGGAATTCAAACATCTAAAATAACATGTACTGCACAATAAACTTGATGAAAGAACAAAAAACAATAGTTTAAAAGAAAAAAAAGAAAAGAAAAAAGTAATTAAACCTGCAAAGTTGAAGATGATATGAAAGCTGACTCACCAACACAAGTAGCAGCAGAGAAAATAAAAGACAAAGCTAAGCTGGAAAGTATAAGAAATCCCACCATGATCAAAAGAAACCTCCTCAAGGCCAATACCCGACTTGTACCAAAACAACTAATGTCAGCCCAAAACTGAAGTTCATTTACAAACCTATTAGGCAAACATACTTAAAAATGGTTCTCACTCCAAATGCAGACATTGTAATGATAAAATTCTAACAATATATTCTGTCCTTATAGCAAATTGAATACAAATTGAGATATGAGAGAATTGGACCAACACTACAACACCCTACGCAAGTGGTAATTATTTGTATTAAATGGTTACCAACTCTAGATCTCTGCCAGAATAAATTTGAACATTGGACTGCCTTCTAGCTCCTGGGTTTTAGAGAGTTTCTTTTTTTCTAGATCAGTTTCCTTACTAAGGTGAGAGAATCAACCAGTCTGCCCTACTATTTACCCATAACTGAAGGTGAATAGATGGATTCATGCCTTTCCTATATTCATTAATGCAAAGTGAAATTCAAAATCCATTTTTCTTAATAATAACCATCAAGATGACTGTGTCTTCTAATATATTATTATTAGTACATACTAATTAAATTTACACAGGTTCAGCTTGTAATAATAAAGACAATGAAATTAACTAAAGTTACTATTTCTTCAATGTTAGAGTGTGGTAAGATTTGTAAGTCTTTGTATATCTTTGATGAAACATTGTCATTAATTTCTAACTTGTATTTTCTTTGTTATTGCTACATTTATTGCAACTCTCGGACCATTTTTATATTCATTTTATGACCATTAATTTTGTATGAACGAGAAAAAAGAATAAGCTTTCAACTCCAAGTGTAGGTTTTATAATAACAGTGCTTTTCCAACTACGTCACAAAGATTTTCTCAACATGACTTATCTAAGTAAGTACTCTAGTAATTCTTTCCTTCAACCACCACTATATTGTTTTGTTTATGTACACTAATAATATAATGGTGTTTTGAATGAAACATTAATATTTTAAACTAGTGTGTGCTTAATTTATTACTACTACCTAGGTACAAGTCTTATCATGACAGTGCTTTACCAAAGAGACAATGAAGTTTTCACAACAAATCTTTCAAATAAGTCATATAACTAATCTCTTTCTTACCAATTTCTACTTTATTTACACACACACACACACAGTATTATAGATAATACTTCAAATTCCTCGGATGAATGTACTATTGTTTTCAACTTTTGACTAGGATTTCTCTGTTTCCATAGCAACACGTTACTACTACTACATTAATTTTATGACCTTGAAAATGGAAAAAAGTCTTAAATTGATTTGAAATCACTAAAAATCCTTTCTTAATAAATTTCTTTTAAATATCAAAATCAATTCTCAGAAAAAGAGAAATGTGGGAAAATGGGGGTGGTGGTGAATATCTATCTTAAATGTAATTATTCAATCCTACCCACAGGTCATACAGTATCACCTATAAATAAGTACACCCATGACATTTTTTTTTTTTTTTAAAATAAAAAACTTAATTTTCTTTTAAACCAAGGATACCAAAACTGTTTATTTAATGGCATATCAATATTTGTGGGCTATTTATAATGCCAAAGCCATCCTTATAGAACAGCAGCTGTGATACTATCTTACTCATAACTGGGAGAATGGGGGGGGGTCATACCTTTTGAAAAGGTATCAATTCAAAAGTGATTGTAATAACATGACTGGAGTTTGAACTCGCTTATATCAAGGCTACAATCCAGCACTTTAACCATTACACCATGGGGACCAACCCTTACGAGCAGTAAGGATCAACTTATAACTGATGTTCTCCTCTGGACTCCAACACATTACACATGGACACACCAGTGCTGGACAACCAGTAGAAACTTATATTCATTAGCTCTGTGTGGACACTGAATGCCATTCAGAGGATCTACTAAGAGCATAATCTATTGTGATTCTATAAAGTTCTGCCACAAATGATGAAATTCTGGTATTTTTGGTTTAAAAGAAAATAAGCTTTTTTAAAAAAATTCTTTTGGTATATCTATTTATTGTAAATACTGTATAAACTAGTAGATATAGATAATCCTAAAATTCTTAATCTTCCCAAAACTATTTAAACCAAATCAAATAAACAAACTTCTTCATACTCAATTTAATTGTTAATAATACCAAAACTTTACGAATATTCGGGGAAATAATGCTTTTTTTCCTCTTTTTCACCAATATTTTATAAATTATGAAAAATATGGTTTTAGGGCATTTCATTTACACATAATTATTGAAAATAAATCCTCAGAATATTTAATTTCCTAGTCATTCTATTGAATCTTTGTAATCCTTAATAATGCCAGGAGATAGTGACTTGATCAGCATTCACCTAGAACTTTACAATGTGAAAGCATTTAACATATTGTGTCTACAAAGTTCTTTTGTTGTTTCATTCAAAAAAGCCTGCAGATCTGATAACTTTTCAATTTCTGTTGCTTTGGGATTTTAGAGTTTGTTCAATGTAGGATGAGGAAAATAATTGTACAGACATGAGTGAGAGTCATAAGTTTTGCAATTACTTGGTAAAACAATACCCATTTTGCAGCTTCAGATGCTTTTGCAAACATCATGAAGATAACAAACTACACTGGGCAATCAGATGCCAAACTGGCCTGATATTCTCCAAGTACTATTTGCAAGATTTATCTCAATGGCTTGGAGCATGGCCTCAAAGTCCACACTTTTAGGCCAACTTGATCTTGCCTGATCCTCAAGGTTCTGGCAACTTGAGCAAAATTTCTTGAACCATCTGGTTTATGAACTGTGACTTCATCTTTTGTTCAGTAAATGTTTGTGGTTGCTTCCATGGTGTTATGTAAATTTGTAAAGCACAATTTCCTGAATTAGACGATGTTGTAGGTTCATCTGTGTGGCTTTCAAATCACATGCACAACATGTTGGTGCACCAACTATTACAATACAACCAACCACCACAGCTTGAACTGCTTTGGTCACATCATGTACATACCACAAACTAGGATGTACCAAAATACTGCAAAATTTTTGACTCACCTTTATTTTCTTGAGTAAAAGATCTTCACTTAAAACATTGTAAATAGCTTTTTCAGAAGATAGCAATTTTGCAATGACAAGAATAGTATTATCAATTTTGACTAGTATCTCATGGTTTTATTTTAAAATTGCAAGAAAAGTCATTATTTACATGACAGTAAATAGTATTTATTGATCGATTCTTTGTTTAATGGAACATCAATCTTCATGGGTTATTTAATGCCAAAGCCATCCTTATGGTGGTACTATTTAACTTATAGAGGTGGGGATAAGGGAGTATTTATTAGAGACACTAATAAAGGATAGGCTCTTAAGATAAATGCCTTTTGCTTCTAAGAAGCTTAGTTAATCACATCAGCTGCTTTACCAATTCAGTTACTGTTTTTTTTTAGCATTGGTAAGGCAACCAGTCTCAAAGGAAAATCAAATTCAAACCAGCTTTACTCTACTTAAAAAAAAATTGACCTTATGTCATATTTTGCCTCTGACAGAGAGAGTGGGTGAATATATCCTCACTATCAGTCTTTTACAAACTGATGGTATTTTTTTTTTTTTTTTTAAATTTATCTTTTGATTTCTCTTATTTTTAATGACAACTCACTTGGGTCATGATTTCTATAACAGTGTGTACCAAAGACAATAAAAGATAAACTTGCAACCTTTTTTGCCTTGGGGGAAGTCTTTATTAAACACAGCAGCTGTTTTACTAAGTACTTTATTCATTTCCCCATTTTATCTCATTGTGTCAAGGTGGAGGCTGCAGTTGTATACTAACACTTACAAAATCTGTCCTCACGGGTGAATCAGCTACCTTAATATTTTAGTCCTCATCCCCCAACCCCCAAATCTAGTCTGATATTTTGAGAATAGTCAGTATCAATATCCCATGAAAATTTGGACAAAAAAAAAAAAGATTCATCTAACATATGAAAAATATTAAAGAGAAAAATAAACACTTGAGAGAGAAGAACTGTAAAGATACACCAAGATTTATTTTATGGGTTTTTTAAAAAGGTGCTTGTGTATTTCTTTATTTTTTTTCTTTATTAAGCCTTTATCAAACTTCATAAATGACCTTACACCAAAGTTTGCTTTATCCAACAAATATATTACACTCTGCTTCACTAATAGCTTTTAAACTAAAAAAAAAAAAAAAAAAGTATCAGTCTACTTATTGCTTTCAAAATAAAATTGAATAAAAAATGTGCTAACCCAGTTGGCTGGGGGCTGTAGAATATGACAACTGCACCCCACTCTCCAAAATAATGTCCTGGATATGACAAAACTGCATCTGATGGTGAGGCTCCAATCCTGGAACTTTGAGGAATGTGGAAAATCTCTTCAATACCATTACTCCCAGGTTCACTCTGACCCATAGCGGTTGTATTTGTTAGGGTCTCATCTATGGGTCAAATAGAACTGTTTAATCATTGCACTGTGTGCAAACATATGATTATTATCAAATTGGATCATTAGAATTAGTAATGCTTAAAACCATTTAACTGTGGCAAATAGAACTATTAGTGATAGATAGCAATACTTGAAATCATTTAACTGTGTGCAAACAAATGAGCTCCAACTCATTTAAAAAATAATGTTACCAACAAACTATTCACTTAAAAATCATAATATATTTAAACAGGATTTAGCATTAAATAAACATCAAGGGTTGATATGCCATTAAAACAAATAACCTTGAAACCCTCTTAGAAAAAATGTGTATAGGGAGGGATTTTAATTTTTTTGTTTATCTTTTAAAATGGTTGACCCCCCACCCCCCAAAAATGCTTTTCTTGAAAACAAATTAGCAGAAAAAAGAATCCTCATCCAGGATTTTTTTTTTTTGTGCGAGTGTAACTTTGAGATTTGTTTACAATTTTGTTTTGGTCCAAATTGTTCCTCCAAAGTCATATTATTTAGCTTAGGAAAATCTGTTATCATTGTGTATGTACTGCTAGTTTGTCAAAAACAAACAAATTAAAGAGATTTAGTAGAATTAGTGTGCCAATTATAATATATAGCTGTTTCATGTTATTAGATTAAAGTATATAAATTCTATTCATAGTTGATACTCAAAAGCTAATATGTGTTCAAGTGGGGAGTTCTTGTTTGTGATATGGGAATTGTCTTAGCTTAACTAAGAGTTGGATTTTCAATTGAAATGAATCGGTGGAAGTCATTTGATCATCACTGTGAAGTGCTATAGAGGAATCAAAGTTCAGCTCTCCTCTTTTTTCCATCTAATGTTTGATATAATCATCTTAAAAGTATTTAAATATTTAGTCATGCTACTGTGAAAACATTGTTCCAATTAGATCACAGAAGGGATGAACCTGTTCAGTACTTGGATAAGTGGCCACTTAAGACCAGTACATTCTACAAGTCAATTGAAATAAAAAAATCAAAAAAATCTCTACAAAACTCACCAGAAATTGCTCCCCGAAGAATATATCCATTTTACAAAAGATACGATTGGCAATATTCTTTATATGGATTTATCTTTTATGACAGTGTTTGTAACAATTGTATGGACCCCTTCACATGGCCGAGCAAAAGCAGGGCGACCAGCTCGAACCTACATAGAGCAGCTCTGTGAGGATACGGGGTGCAACCCTGAGGACCTGCTGAATGTGATGAACAATAGGGAGAGGTGGCGAGAGAAGGTCAGGGATATCCGCACTGATGGCACGACAAGATGATGTTTGTAACAATATGTTAGGCATACATTTTAACTAATAAGACAAAACTTCTACAGAAAAAAAAATTAACAGACTTTGTCATTCAAATCTATTCAAATTATCCTTCATATTTAATTAAACTTTACTTATTGAGTTAATAGGTCAGGTTATTTAGTTTGGTATATCAACCCTTGATACAGTTACCAGGGAGCATTTCAAACAAAAGTTGTAAAATTATGTAGCATTCATCACTTCAAATGAAAAATTAGGACCTGCAGAGAATAACTATTTTTAAAATTTGAATTTTTTTTTTAACAACTTATTTTTAAAATGTATTTAAGTTTTCTGTTAGAAAAATAATGTCCGAAATTATTTAAAAAAATAAATAAGAATTGATTAATTAACATGGAATTGGTTTGGTTTGATGGTATATCAACAATTATAGTTTATTTAATGCCAAATCCTCTTTATACATATACATACTAAATATATATGATTTATAAACACATTATGTTGACAACATTTTTAAACAAGCCCACGCTTATTCAGTTGGCGACTGTAGTTGAGGGTGACCAGAAGGCTCCCTTTTCAATAGCTACAACACCGAGGTGTAGGGGAGGGCACTACTCTTTTCCCTGGATTGCTCCACTTTACCCTTGATACATACCTTATAATGCAGAGTGTTAAGCTAGGAGGTGTCAAGTACCATTTTGAAAGTCTTTGGTATGACGCGACCTGGGATAGAACCCAGGGCTCCCGGACCATTGGCGAACACTACCCACGAGACCAATGAACCGATCTTAAAGTAAGTAAAGTTGACGACCATAGTCCAGGGCGAACAGAATGCTCCCTTTTCAATAACTACTACACCAAGGTGTAGGGGAGGGCGCTACTCAATCCCAGGTCTCCTAGACCATTGGCGAACACTCTACTCACTAGGTCAATGAGCCGGTATGGATCAATAATTCAATTAAACATCAGTCATTTGTTTACACACAGTTAAATGATCAAACAGTTCTATCTCTAACAATTCAATTTAGCATAAGTTACTTGTTTACACACAATTGAAATGTCAAGCAGTTCTAGTTAACCTCAAGATAGGATCCTATCAGGAGCTACCACTCTGGGTCTGAGTGGGCCTGGGAGTGATGGCAATGAAGAGGTACTCCACATTGCCCAAAGCTCAAGCATGATAATAGCCTCACCATCAGATGTAGTTTAGTGTCATATTCAGGACACTCATTAGGGAGGGGGTCTTATCTCTCTCCAAAGATGCAGTCAGTCTATTCCACTGCCACAGCCAACTGAGCAACATAGGATTGGACTATTTTTGAGTCAATGTTCATTTTTGTTAGCTTTGCCAATAAAAATAAACATCAACTCAAGATAATTGTTTGTTTTCTTTTTAGCTTTATTTTTAGTCCCTTTAAACTCATTACACAACCTAAACTGGTTTTTACTTTGTAGAAAAACGTCCCTGCATTTATTCCACAGACCATAAGATTTTCTCCAAAATACCAAAGAATCTACACAAAATTTTTAAGTTTCATATTTCTGCTTGTAAACAAATATTCAGTTGAAATTATTTCTAGTTCTTATATCGTTTTATTACAATTTCATAGATGAACATGTTAACCACTATACAACAGGGACTCTCTCTCCTCCATCATTTGATTGTTTTAGAGAAAATCACAATCTAATTGTAATGTATAAAAGTTTTTTAAAAAAATAAAAAATTCATAAATGTAGTTAAATGACAAAAATTTTAAGTTCATTTAAGATACATTTTTAAGGTAAACTACTTTATATCAATATAAATAATGAATGCGATTGTAATTTTGATAACATATGCACAGTGTTTTATTTGTATAGGAAAAAAAAAATTACGACTGCTTTTTTTTTTTTTTTTTTTTTTAACTAGAGTTTCTCTCGTCCTCATCCTTTGAAATTTTAGCTTCCAGATATTCTGTACTTAACTTGACGAAATTTTAAAAATCCAGCACAAAGAATACAAACTTTGCTCCAGAACACAGACATCTTTTATTGAAAGAGCCACAAATTTTTATATAGCACATGGTTAAAAATAGAACTCAACTGTTCATGGTTAAAAATAGTACTGCCTGAAATATCAAGCTGACACTTTCTAATGGTTAATTTTATTTTATTTATTTTTTGGAACTTCTCAGATCACCATACTTTTATTGAGTTTTATTAAACAGAATGAACTAGAAATAAAGAATAAACTCTTGTCATAGAATGATGGTTTTCATTGTAATTTCTCAGACTAACTAAAATTTTAAAAAAATAAAAAATAAAAACAAATAATGGTTGACAATGTTTTATCTAATAAAATTCATGATATTACAACATGCAAGACAACTTTTCCTTTTCCAACACTTAATTGTTACCATAAAAGGAACAAAAAAAAAAGAACAAAAAAACCATGAATTCAGCATTTTCTCTGATGTTTGATTCAACAAACATTTCGATGTGTAGCTACAAATAATCAAATGGTACCCTTTCGCCTGTTCCAACCAATTATAATGGAGTGGAGTGGGTGAGGGAGAAAGAGGGAACTATTATTCCTTACAAGAATTAGAGAGTTGCCCTTGGCAGTGGGCTGACAAAATTCATCAAGTTTAATGCTGATAAGTAGCTATTAATAAGGTTAACAGTTCTGAAACTACTAAAAGATAAATAAAATAAATAAATGAAAATAAAAAGTGGGGAGGGGGAACTATAATTAGTGTCTGCTATTACAGACATTAAATTCTTTAAAGACTGAAAGATGAATACCTTCATGTACCTTGCTAAGTTAAATCTTTCATAATTATTTAAATGGCATGTCAACTTGCCAAGGGTTATTTTATGCTAAAAGGTTAGGAAATCATATTCATTCTATGTCTATATTTACATTTTTTGTGGAGATGATTTTTTTTCCAGTGATGATATTCCCATCTAATACAAATAATTTTTCACAGTCCTATGGTTTCAAGTATTCCTATCTAATACTATGTAGACAATTATATGGTTTCAAGTAATTATTTCTATCTAATAATTGTCCCTTGTTTGCATGCAGTTATAAGGTTTCCAGTAACTAATAATAATAATCCTTAGTAGACAATTTTAACCTCAAGAAATTATTCTTAATACAAATAATTTACAGTTATATAGCATCAAAGAGTCCTACTGAACATGAATAATTTTTAAAAAGTTCTATTTGAATCATATATGAAACTCAAACAGGTATTACCACTCTGGGTCAGAGTGGTTCTGGAAGTAATGGCAATGGAAATTTACTAAGCTTTTTGCTTAGATGTGGCACAAGGCCATATGAAAGGGGCACCCAATGAGACTCGAACTCACTCGTGTAGGTTTGCTAGTCGAGCTTGCTAACCATTACACCATGGCAATGATGGAGAACTCCACATTCCTCAGATCTCTAGAACTAGAGCCTCACCATTTAAAATAATTTAGTTTCATACTCAAGACACCCTTTTTTCCGAGGTGCAGGGGATATAACCCACATATTCTAAACCTCATTGACAGGGTGTTAATCATAAAGTAAGGAAAAACAGGGGGGGGTAGCAAAAAAAGTTTGATTTTCAAGTTTGTTAGGGGAAATATAATAAATGAAATTAGGTTCAGGAGGCTCTTCCCACTCTTGCAGTAGCTACCTCCTTCATCTAAAAGGAGGTAAGAGTCCAATGTAGTTAAGCTATTTTTGGCACCCGCTACAGCCGGACATTGGCCTAGCGGTTAGAGTGTTCGCCAATGGCCCGGGAGACCTGGGTTCAATCCCAGGTCGAGTCATACCAAAGACTCAAAAAATGGTACTTGATGCCTCCTTGCTTAACACTCAGCATTATAAGGTACGGATCAAGGGTAAAGTAGAGCAATCCAGGGAAGGAGTAGCGCCCTCCCCTACACCTTGGTGTAGTAGCTATCGAAAAGGGAGCCTTCGGGTTACCCTCGACTATGGTCGCCCACTTTACTTACTTTACTTACAGCCATGAATTTGTGGGCTGCGGATAAAAAATAAATAAATAAATAAAAAAAAAAGACCAAGTTGAATTTTCCTTAAGTGGTACGTCGAAGTAAATAAAACTTATCTCACCCACCATTTCAAAATCAGAACCACACAAACAACTTCAGTTCATGCATATCTTATGTGTAACCCAACCCCTACCTCCTGACAGTCATCTTGCCTACTAGTACAGTTATTTACTATACGTAATCTGTTCCTAGTAATGCCCAGTAATCATTTCCATAAACATAAAAATGCAATCATTTACGGATATTAAATTAATTATCAGAATGTCAATATCATTTGTCTATGTCACCAGAAATAATTGCTTAATTATTGATTCTATAGCCACTACTATATAATTATGCGAAGCATACAGTGAACAAAAATATATACTGGGTGTTCCAAAAAATTTGATATCATTTCAGATGTCCAGGGTGTTTCAGAAAAATCGATATTTTATAATCTAATAACCTGACCCATTTTTGTTCAAATGATCTCAAATTTTTAACAGCATTTGTAGAAACAACTCAAAATTCTGTTTAATGTTTGACAGCCTTTCTTTTCAAGTGAATGGTGTTTCTATAACTGAAACAAAAAGAAAAAAAAAAAGAAAAAGTAAACAAACAGAGCTGTTTCTACACACAAATTTGAGATCATTTGAACAAGAATAGATCAGATTTATCAATTAAGTTATGAAATCATGAATTTTTCTCAATCATCATATGTAAAAAGGTACTAACAACATTTGATTTTTTTTTTTTTTTTTGTTAAAATGAATTAAAAATAATTCAAGGTTGAATTTTCTTTTTATTTGAAAGATAGTAACATAATTACCAGTGTTAAAAGCAAAATAACACAACATATCTAATTTTTTAATACATTTTAAAGATTTAAATTCATTAAAAGTTGGCAAACTTACCAAACTCAAGGTTACGTAAATTAAAAGTGATATCAAAATTTTTAAATACTTAAAAAATAAAGAAAATAAACTGAATTAAATTAGTAACTAGAAAGATTAATAAACCAATTTATGTAAGAATATTAAGTACATATTGATAACTATATTACTTAATATGGTAATTTAATCCTAGTAGATCAAAATTGATAAAAATTTTCTGTGTTACTTGACAAATATTTAGGTGTATTTTAGTTTCTTACTGAAAATTATTAATACGGAAGCTCAAGCACAAAAAAAAAAAACAAAAACAAAAAAACCCCCCTGAAAAACCCAACTTTTTTAAATATAGAAAATCTTATCAGGAATAATCTATTTTTGGTATTTAATCTTAAAAAAGGTTGGTTGATGAGTTGATTGTTTTGTTTTACAGTATATCAACCCTTTTCAGATCATTTAACGCTGACTTAAGTCATTTTGATACACATTTCAAACAATTTCATTTAGTGTTAGTATAGTTTTTTTGTTTACACAGTTAGATGTCAAAACTGTTCTATTTCAATCACTTCGGTTTAGCATAAGTACACAGTTTAGTTCTATTTGACCCATAGATAGGACTATCAGGTGCTACTACTTTGGGACAGAGTGGGCCTGGGAGTAATGACAATGAAGGGGTACTCTGCATTCGCCAAAGCTCCAGCATTACAGGAACCTCACCATCAGATTGTTTAGTGTTATATACAGGACACTCATTGGGAGGGGGTCTTACCCTCTCTGCAGAGGTGCAGTTGGTGTATTCTACAGTCCCAACCGACTGGGCATGTTAACATGGTTTTTGAAAGTACTTTTAAAAAACTTAATGAAATAATTATTCTTAATTTATCAAAATGGTGAAAAAATATTTTTTTAATTGCCATTTTGATTTTTAATGTTTTTACCAATCTACAAAGCTTTCAGGAGCCACCAAAACTAATTTTTACTTTTTAAAATTCTTTAAAGAAAATTTTGCTTTTTTCTTGGCATTTTTACTTAAATATTCAACCTTAATACAAGGGACAAAACTGGAAATTGCTTAAATGATTATTACTGTAAGTTTCCATAATTTTTTCATTATATATATATATATATAAGCTCCCAGTTTCTTGTTTTAGAATTTATATTTTTCAGTGAGTAAAAATATTTTTAATAATAGATTTAGATCTAATTTGTGATTGGAGAAAGTCTAAATCAAATGCAAGCTTAAGATCCCTCATCCCTTTTTAAGCAGAACGAATATTAATTTACAATTATTTCCCAAATAATCTAATTAAAAGTTCTGAAAACATTTAAAAAAAAAAAAATTTTTTAAATTAAACATTCACATTTGAGGTAATATTTTCTTCCAACAGCTTCAAAATTAAAAATTTTCCTTATTCCGTTCACACCTTCAGACTTTTGTCTTTTTATTATGTATAGAAAGTATATCTTATACTTCTATCAATTACTTAGCACCACACACATGGGTGGGTGTGGGGTTTAAAGTTAAGTGACCTTAAAAAAAAATTTTTTTAAAATTGCCCGTTTTTTGATAAAGTAACTGATGCATAATGAAAGTTATTAATTGATAAATGAACACTGAAAATTTCATTACAATCGGATAATTCTCCAATTTTTTTTTTTTTTTTCAATCAAGTGTAGTGATTTGTTATAATACAAAAAGTCTATGGTGGCCATGTACCTAATATATATATATATATATAAATAAAATCATCATCAAAACATACTAACAGGATGAATTCCCTTGGCTCACTCTCTCACATCCATCTCTATCAGCCATCATTTTTTGAAGGTCCTCTGGATGGTATCAAGTGTTCACACAGAACTAGTTAATGTAAGTTTTTGCTGGTTGGCCAAAATTAGTGTGGCCATGAGTAAGAGTCTATGAGAAAATATGACTCTTAATGAGTTCATGACTTCTCCAGCAATCCTCAGCATTTCTTGTTAGTCTTACTTGGATTTTTTTTATGTAATGGGAGGTAAGTGGCCGTACAGCTGCTGTTTTGTAAGGGGCTGCTTTTAGGATTTGTTTGAAACAGCATGTAGCATCTCATGTAAATCTAATTTAGCTTTTCTAGAATGGTTTTGTTAGAGTTCAAGTGGTGTAGCCATACAGTAGTTCTGATTACTACAGCTTGGAAGAATTTCCATTCATTTCTTTTATCAGAGCAGTCAGATTTTCTAAGTTTAAACCAAAACATGCAGTACATTCAATAGCAGAGAATATATATATATATATATATATATATATATATATATATATATATATATATAGAGAGAGAGAGAGAGAGAGAGAGAGAGAAAAGAAAGGATACGAGTTTAAGTCAGGAAATGTATTGGTAGATTTTTATAACTTTCTAATAATAAAACTGTTTTGACTGTCTTCCTTACAACAGCATTTTTATCAGCTATTTTTTTTTAAATTTGCAACATTATTCACTTCACTCTTTACAAGTCAATGAATTGTACTGTCTTTTCCATTTGTATGAGAAGAAAGTAATGACAGACCATTAGATATTTGTTTTATGGCCTTCAGTCAAACGTAATTAATGTTAAATATTATTAAAAATACTTTGTCTATATCTCCAACAAAGTCTTTGTGTAATGAGAACACACTCCCCCTAAGAAGAAGTAAAAATATTGACAAGTAAAATCAGAGAGATCTGTTAATGCTGATTTTTCAAAAAACAAGTCAAACATATAATTCTGCTGATAGTTGTGCTTGTGTGAGCCTCAACTGAGAATGATTTGTTTCATTAAGAGTCAATATAAATGAACAGCCCTTAAAAGGATACATAATTGAAGAAACAAAATAACATTGGAAAATATGTACATTGACATTTATCAATTGAGATAGGGAGAAATAAGAAATTCTTTTCTTAAATCAGATCTAGTTATCATTCATGAATTTGAGATTTGCTTTTAAATTTACATGAGAACTAATACAAAAGACTATATATATATATATATATATATATATATATATATATATATATACACACACACACACACTTACACAAACATATATATATATATATATATATACACACACACACAAACACTGTCTCTCACTATATATACACAGTCTCTCACTATACATACACATACATAGAGGCATATATATATATATATATATACACACACACACACACACACACAGAGGCATATATATATATATATATATATATATATATATATAGATAGATAGAGAGAGAGAGAGAGATATAGACACACACAATTTCTATAATGTGTGCTGAAAGATTCTTAGTTAAATCAAAATGTTCTTTTTTTAATTTTGATCATTCAATGCGTATTGAACTATGGGATAATTATATCAAATAGAATGCATATTTCATGGTACAACCTCATTTACAATTAGGTCTTTATAAAGTTATGTTGGACTATTAAATTATTCAAATTAAATGTTTAGCACAACATGACAAATTAAAGGTAGCCGATACCATTTCAAGAATCAGTCTTGTACATTTTTAGATGAGGTGAAGTTTAGTTGTGATCTTACAAGTCAAAGAAACTTTAATTTGGCTTTTGGTTATTTAATTTACCATTGATAAGCTTAGGTTAGTTGTGATGGAAATCATAAAATAAGGAGCTTTTTGTTTGGAAAAAATCCCAAATTACTCTTTGACAATGGATGTAGAATTTATGTCTTTTTGATAGATGGAAAATTTATCAATAACAAAAGCATCATTTTATGAGAAGAGCTTATTCTTTCTTTCCAATTTATTCTGTTTATTGATGGTTATAGAATGGTGGTCTGAGATATTACAATAAAAAAAATAAAAAATTAATCCTTTGAAATAGCAAGCTTCAACCAAAGAGCTATTTTATTATATACTACAGAGTGCTTCTGGCTGTAAAGAAAGTGCCCTCCAAAAATGTGTGTAAATCAGGTGCACTGTCCTTTAAACACACACAAATGAATTCTTTTATCAATACAGTATAAATCTCATACCAAAATTTTAAGCCAACTCAAGGGATTCAATCAAGATTTCCCCACAGTATACAGGATTTTTTTGCTCGTTATCAGTTAAAAAATTAGTCTTGACTATCCAATCTTATCTTATAAAAATCAAAATCATTGAATTAACAATTCACTAACTTTGTACATAAATTTCATGAAAATTCTGTTCTCATTGTAATGGCATATCATCTTGTCAGTTAATTCAAATCTTACTTCATTGCTGGAAAGTTGTAAATACAACTAAGTATTATACAAAGAAGCAACATATTGATCTGCCATTCCTACAATGTGATGGATAACCAACAGTCTGATTGGTAATATACTGATGAGCCACTAAGTTAATGGCATTTATACTTTGGTCCAGAAACCGAGTCTGACACTCAAAGCATCATCTGATAAGGCTTTGTCAGCCACACAGCTGTTGTTTTGTTTGCAGCAGTAGCAACCGACATACACACATTACATATATAAATATATATATGTATATATATATATATATATATATATATATATATATATATAAGTAAATTGGTCTGTAAGATTAGCTGTAGTACTAATGATTTTAATATGTATAACAA
Source organism: Sepioteuthis lessoniana (assembly GCA_963585895.1). Classification (NCBI taxonomy): domain Eukaryota; kingdom Metazoa; phylum Mollusca; class Cephalopoda; order Myopsida; family Loliginidae; genus Sepioteuthis; species Sepioteuthis lessoniana. Next base: position 16,784,390 of record OY757929.1, read on the forward strand.
TAGCTGAACCTTTGGAACGCTATACAGTTGAATAAGTACATACCAATAAACAGTATTTTGAGTGCATATATGTACACACACATATACGTCAAATAAGTCAAAAACCACTGAAAATATTTTACTCATTTATAACTATGGTTTGGTTGTGTTTATGGCACATCAACCCTTGTGGATTATTTAATGCAAAATCCTGATTCGTAAGCAAATAATTTGTAGGTAACATTTGTAAATGAACCAAAGCTCATTTGTGTGCACAAACAGTTGAATGGTTTAAAGTATTGTTATCCAACACTAATCATTCTATCAAATATTAATTACTTGCTTGCACATAGCCAAATGGTTTCAAGTATTGTAAACATTAATAATTCTTAACAGTTTCTATTGCTAACATTAATAATCATATTTAATATTACTTATGTGTTTACATGCAGTTAAATATTAGATAGGAATACTAATATCTAATACAAATGATTTGCACCTAGCTGTATGCTTTCAAATAACTAATGATAATCCTTAGTAAATGATTGAACAGTTCTATTTGACTCATAGATGGGACCTTAATAGGTTCTACCACTCGGGGTCTAAATGGACCAGAGAGTAATGGTAACAAGGGAGTATTCCACATTCCACAAATTCCAGGACTGAAGCCTCACTCTCAGGTGCAGTTTATTTTCATATCCAGGGAACAGCTTCAAGTATTGCTATCTAATTATAATTCTATTTAATATTAATCCCATTGGTCTAATGAGTAGAATGTTCGCCAATGATCTGGGAGACCAGAGTTCAATCCCAGGTCGAGTCATACCAAAGACTTTAAAAATTGAGTGGATCAGCCTCACTGACCGCCTGTCAAAGGTGGAGTGTTGCAAGTCATGTGACCACTTTGGTTGCTGGGTCACAGATTGCTTTACTGTTAGGATTCAAGCATTACAGGTTACCACCCATCGTCCACAGAAGTTGTAGCCAGCATATTCTCCAAACCTAGCTGACAGGGTTTTACAACTTTATGATAATTTACATAAAGATAGTGCCTCTTTTAGTGTTCTGAATTCCTTCAACAGTGGATTAAACAACTTTCAAAAATAAAATATATTCAATCATTTTTTTTCTTTATTATTTTAAGATTTTATTAATTTATTTGTGTGTGTGTATATACACACACACACACACACACCATAAAGTGTGTGAACGTGTAATATAAGCATGGTCGTATATCACATCTGCTGTTTATTTTTTTATTTTTTGATTGTGTGGTCCAATCACTGCAATACCGATAGAAGTGTGTGGACCACAAGGGGGGACACTATTGAAAAATAAACCTCATTGGTCATATTTCATAAGAATACATTGGTTAACCTATAAACTTTTCATCCAACCCTCATATATATATCTTTAATTTATGAAATTAATTTTTCAAGTCAGAGCTTAGTTCTCCCCCTTTCTATGATGCTTACATTTCATTCTTTTAAAATGTCTAAGGTGATGCCAACATTTTCATAAAAATTAGATCTTCAAAATCCCCCACACACACCTATCAAGTTATGATGTCAGCATAAAGTTCCCAAGTTTCTCTTGCCTTCCACTCTTATCATCCATCACTTCTGGCAGGTCTTCTATACTGCATCCAGTGTCGACACAGCTGTTTTAAGTAAGTCTGCTGTTTAGCTAACACTGGCATATTCATGTGAAGGAATCCATAAGAGAATGTCACTTATGAGTACATCCTTACTTTTCCAGTAATACCCCCGCATGTCTTGTTTGTTTTACTTGAATGATTAGTGAGATGGGAGGTAGGTGGCCATACAACTGCTGTTTTGTGGAGCGTTGCTTCTTGGATTTGTTCAAAACAGCACATAGCATTCTTTAGTTTCCATCTATCGTTTTCTCTGTACATTTTGTTAGCATCAATGTGGTGCATCCATATAGTAGTATTGACACAGCTACAGCATGAAAGAAATTCCATTTTCAGATCTCTGATTATATATATATATATTATATGTGTATGATAGAGTTAGTACACACAACTGTAATCTAATGACAAGGTGAGATGACTGATGACTAAACAGAGACAGATAATTACAGAGGTAATGGTGGTTATATAGGAAGAGGGTAACAAGAGCATAATGAGCAAGTGAAACTGAAGGGTAAAAATGCTGAGTCTAAGGCCAAATTGATGAGAGAGAGAGAGAGAGAGAGAGAGAGAGAGAGAAGGAGGGTGTAAAGAATGAAACCAGTAAACCACCGCCTGCACCAATCCACTTTCAACCACAAGGCCAGGGAGTCATTTTCATTGCTATTTGCCTAAGGAGTGTAGACAATTTGAGAGAGAAAGAAAGAAAAAGAGAGAGAGAGAGAGAGAGTGCACGAAAGAGAATAAGGTTCATAAACAAAAAAAAATAAAATAAAATAAAAAATAAAATCTCACTTTATCAACTCTTTCAACATGCAAGAAAATCAAAAACAGCACAGAAGTACAAAGATTTCTTATTATGTTAACTCATTACACCAAGCTATTATCAGGGCACATCATACTTTTCTAATTAGTTGTGTAAAAAAAAAATTTAAAAAATAATATATATATATATATATATATATATATATATATATATATATATATATATATATATATATATAACCTTGTCACTTCTTTGCATTCCATTCCCAATATTGGAAACAGTGCAAAGGAATCCAAAACCTTTTCCAGATATATATGTAATTCAGATTACCAGGGAACTTCATATTATGGAATGGTTAGCAAGCTAGGCAAGCAGAGAATTGAGGGAGCTTGATTCTCACTTGGTGCTTACACTTCTGGCTTTGTGCTAAACAAAGCCAAGACTCAAATGCAAAAAAGTAACAACTACTTCTCCTCCAACTATGGACTCTTCAAATCTCTGATTTCTCTTTTATTCTATGGGTATTGTGGGTATAGACAGAACAACAAATCCAGCTGTTTGAAATAACTGATTTTAATGGCATGTCAACCCATCTAGGTTAATATTATACCTAGAGATTAGGAAACTGTTCATTGTGTAGCACCTTTCTCTTCCTCATACTCTGACACAACACTATGGGTCTTAATTTCCTCCATAGAATTCCTGTCCTGGTTGAAGTCAACCTTCAATCTGACCCCTATCTGCCATGTTATGTTTTCTGATCTCAGATAGGAATTTGATTAAGGCAAGTGCTTGGGCTAAAACTCAGTTACCAAAGAGTGAAGTGACAACTACAAAATAAATTTGTTTCCCTGATGGAAAAGTAGAAGACCTAACTAATAAGATTTATAATGCAAAACAAAAGATTACAAAGACGATAAAAGACTATCCCTTGATTACTAATGTAAAGTAATGTGGCATTTGTCACTAGTAGTTCCTATAGTCTATAAGAGTTAACGAAGTATTCAGATTCGAGTTCAGAGAACTTCTCACTGCTATTAGTCTCATCTCACCATCAGGAAATTGGCAGGCTTTTCTCTCTAGTATCCAAATACTAGATTGGTTCAGGGTCTAAGTTCAAGAGATCTCATCAGGTGATGGAGTTCATTTCTACAGAGCTTTCTCACTCTCTGCCTTCTGTCTCTAGTGTCAGAACACTCAGTTTAAGTAACAACTCACCACAATTTAGGCGGTTCTGACAGTATAGGAAATTCCTCCAATAGTTACATTATGTTGGTTCACTTTCCTTTTACTCCTATTTTCATTCTTTAACCAATTCCTTCGGCCTTTTCCAAATAAGGAATCTTAGTTCCTCCTTTCTTATTCCATAATCAGGATTCTTAATTCCATTTTTCTCATTACTTAACCAGATGATTCTGCTCATGGGTGTTACAACTCATCTATTTTGACAAAATTCAAAATAATTTATAATTATCAGCTTGGCAATTTGTATTATCCCAGCACTCATTGCTCGCATCCCATCAAAACTTTTCATTGTTCCTTGAAACAACAATATTTTCCCTTATGTCTTTACCATAACAATCTGTGATACATTCCTATCTGGACATCACTATTGTCCAAAACATTTTTTATTTTTTTCTTGGAGACATTGTTCTCACATGACATATGTTCCTTACTTACAATGGCAAGCTACTTATGACAAATTTCTTACCTGAGAATTTTTCATTTTCAAAACATTTCACTTATACTGGTTTATACAACTGGAACTTAGGTAACTAACTCAAATTTCATTGTTCTAAATTTTGGTTATCTCTCATGTCAAAAATTTGAGGCTTGTTCCCTAACAAAACATTTCACTGATACTGATTCATACACCTGGAGCTTAAGTGACTAATTCAAGTTCCATTGTTCTCAAATTCTGTTATCTCTCTTGTCAAAAATTTGAGGCTTGCCTTTTTCTTTTTTTGACCTGACCAATGTCTCTTCTAAACAGAGAATTTTATTTTGTCGGTTAACTCTCTCCAGATCATTGTCAAATCCAAATCCTCTACAGTTTATTGTGCCACAATTGTACATTTATCTTTTTTGTGTTTCTTAAGAGGTTTTTTCTCAGTTATATGATATCAAATATTCCTATCTAATACAAATAGTTTGCACATAGTTATATGATTTCAAGTATTCTTATCTAATACAAATAATTTGTAAACAATGATATAGTTTCACATATTCTTATCTAATACAAATAATTTGCACATAATTATATGGTTTCAATAATCCTATTTAATACTAATAATTATATAGTTTCAAGTGATTATTTCCATTTAATAATAGTCATTTGTTTGCTCACAGTTGTATGGTTTCAAGTAATTAATTATAATCCTTAGTAAACAATTACAGCTTCAAGTAACAATTAAAAGTTACAGTTAACTAGCATTAGGTATTCCAATTGAATAGGAATGATTGTCAAATCTATTTGACCCATAGATGGAACCCTAACAGGTACTACCACTCCATCTCACAGTGGATATGGCAGTAATGGTTGTATAAGAGTACGGCACACTCCCTAAAACTAAAATGTCACCATCAAATGTAGTTTAGCAACCTATGACACCCCTTTTTTTTGCAAGGAGAGTTGCTCTTACCAACTCATCAAGGGATTCAGTCAGTGCATTCTAAACCCCACTGACAGCAAAAAAAGCTGGAAGAGACAACAAAAAAATCTGGGTGTTTGTAAGAAAATGGCTGCTCAACAAGGGTCAGTTCCTGTGGCCTCGTGGCAAATGTGCTGGATTGCAATGCCATAGTTATGCTATTATGTTTACATTCAAACTAATACTCTTGGGAAAGGTATGAAGCCCCAATCCACAAAGGTTGATGTGCCATTAAACAAAGAAACCAAAAAATGCAGTACTGCATTTCTAACCAGTAGAAGTACAAGACCAATCATGATACAAAGGACTTGTGGCAAAGAAAGAGATGTGGTTTTATCATATCATGAGACATGACAGTTTATGCAAGTCTATCCATGTAGAGTGCAGATGAGAGAGGGCATAGAAGAGCTGGTCAGATAGTGAAATAGTGAATAATCATGACAATGACATAACGCTAGGTGTGGGTCAAGGACAGACTGGCATGGATTATCTCGGCTTCTTCTGCCCTCAAATCTCCCCTGCTGACAGTAAAAGGTCAAGAAACTGAAGTGAACTGAACAATAGGTTCCATAATAGTACAAGGATCATTCAAGATATGAGAGGAATATCTTTAAAAAAAAAATTCTTTGAGGTTCCCCCCACCCCTCATAAATATAAACTCTGCACTGTTTGCAATTGGTTTAGAACAGAAATTATATTAATCTCACAAAAGTATTTCTTTTAAAGCTATTCCAAATGGCAGCAAATCAGACTACTCCTGGCTTGAATAGAGGTTTGTTATATTCTCGGTGCCTGAGAAGTGTAAAAATATGAAATTTACAAAAGAATGGGTGATGTGTACAGAGGCATATGTTTTTATTTAAAAAGAAAAAAATTTATACAAAAATTTGCCATGATGAACCCGTGTCAAAAGGACAGTCTATCCATGAAGTGGAAACAGATTCTTCCATAAAGAAAAACTGACACAATAGTCAGTAAAGAAGGTCATACTTATATAGTCTTCTAGGACATGAAAAGAATATAAGGTGCAAGTGTAAACAGTGGTTTCTATTGCCAACCCCTCCTCGGACGCTCTCAGGAACCTATGTATGGCACTAGACCTTGTTGTCTAGTTCAAGCCATAACCCGGCATACATGCCCGGACCCACATTTGGGTTCGTGAAACTGCTTGTCTCATCAGGCTCACATTGCACCAAGTGAGCCGATGAGCAGCACAGACCAGCTGGGTTCGAGTCTCGACTCGTTCCCGACCTTCCCCTTATCGCCACTTTAATCGGCCTTCGGGCTTTTGACCTTGTGTCAAGTCGTGTCTGGTGGGAGGCAGCGACAAATAGTCCTTAAGAAAAATTCACCTTATTTATTGAATAACTCTTGTATATATCAAAGCAGTAAAGATCTTATTCTGAAACTTTAGAAAATATAACTCACTGGAGAAAAATATTTGAAATTTGAAAATAAGAGTTTGAAAAATATTATTATTATAATACCACCACCACCAATATATTTCTACAACAAATGATAATTAAATAAACCTATAGAGAAAAAAAAATTTAATTGAGGACATGAAAGACAACATTGTCAATATTCATCAGTTGATGTGCATTGATATTTACGGTTTGAAAGTCAAGAATCAGAAGTAAAGACAATGATAAAATGAAAATATACAAATGTAATTTCCACTCAATTCCCAACATGAGTTTTATTAAGTTATATTTAGAAGGAAATATTATTCTAACTTTAAAATATGCCAAAATAAAGATCTTTGACTTGAAGCCTTTCTAATATTTCTATCAACTGCATTAAAAAAAAAACAAAACAAAAAAAAAAACCGTTTCTATATTTATGAGATAATCAAAGATTACAACACAATAATATATCCAGAACAATAATAGTTTTCTTTATATTTCCAATGGCATTGTTTTTAAATTAACACCAGATCCCATAATACACATCAATAAAAATGGTTTATATATAAGATTTCAAAGAACATTTTCAGAATTACACATTGCATTTGATTCTTGGGTCTTTCTAAGATATTTCATCAATCAAAGTTAAGTCAAGCCATTTTTCTAAAGCTTTGTTCTTAGATTCAGTCAACAAAATTAATTCTCATTCTCATTGAATGAAAAATATATTAAGATCTTTAACATTGAAACTAAATAACCTATGGTGGTAATATTTCATATTGTCAATTTTTTTTAACCTATAGTTGACTGAGAGCATTTTATTATGCACAATAACCACATATTTCAGATTAACCCAATATTTCAAGCACATGGAGATGTCATCAGATATTAATAATGAAGGCTTAATCTATTGTCACACACACACAAAATTAAATTCAGTGAGCATTTTCAGAATTACATATTACATTTGGTTCTGGTGTTGTATCATCCTACATTAGGTATTTCATAAATAGAAATGTCAAGCCATTTTTCAAAACCTTTTTTCTTTCTTAGTTTAGGCTCAAAAATTGATCATCAGATACGAATAATAAAGGCTTAATATAGCAACTATCTTAATGGGATGAGGAAATAGCTTCAACCCTTACTGCGTGAGAACTGAATATACTTGGTTCTGTGCATGTGTACTGAAAACACGAGAATCAAGTCAACTCGTTGATAGTAGGGATTACTTTCTGGAACTCTTTACATTTCATATGACATGATATATATCTTATTTTTACTGATTTTCATATAATTAGCATATTACTTATGGGAGTTAAAGTAAAATCTCTGCCCTAGACTGAACTTTGAACGAGTCTTTTGAGTTTTGTTTTTTGTGAATATTGTCACCTTAAGGTTTAAACCCCATCATTTGTTTTGTTAGTAGCTACTGTCCTATCACTAGCCATCAAAGCTGATCAAGATTTTGATTTCCAACTTTTTCTTGGACAATAAACACACAATTAAATGCAAATATTCTTTAACAAAATTTTTCAAGTATGTATTTACTCAACCCCTCCACCACAGACAGGATGTGACACAAGGTCAATTTTTAAACAAAGTAAAGCTAGTTTAAATTCAGAGTTTTTTTGTTTTTCTTCTAGACTGGTTGCCTACTATTTATTCATAGCTATGATGGAGAGGAGAAAAGATGGTTTCATGCCTTTCCTAAGAGCGTTAGTGAAAGTGAAATACAAACAGCTATTTCCAGCACTTGAACTCAAGTTGGCAATTCCATTTCCTAAAACAACCAGTATAATGCTAAGCATACCTCCTTATGTAACAGAGCTTAAAATAACTTGTGAAGAAACAAATGGTGAAAAATAAATTGTGTAGATTCAGGACAGTAAGTGTCTTTATATTCTAACTTTGAATCCATTCCAAAAGCTTTCTATTTTAGTCGCTAAGAATCTCAGTATTTTTAAAGCTATAAAGGCATTTCATTCCTATATCTTAAATATAAACTTTCTTTGAGATGAACCCTAGTCCTTTATTCATAGATTTTTTCTCTCAAGTCATATTCAAGTACCTCATCTAGCAACCAAGATGTGTGCTTTAAAAAAATACAGCAGCCGAAAGTCATAACAACAAAAATAAAGATAAGAGCTTGATGGACTATTTTTTAACAGTGATACAAATTCAAATGATAGACACCAGGGATTCCCTTTCATACCCCTCAAGTACTTGAGATTAGATCAGGAACGTATATAACTGACCCATCTTTCTTCTCCCGCCATTTTGATTCAATCAATACCTATAATCTATTCACAACTGTGATACACCAACTCAAACCAGCTGACACTAAAACCTAACAATCATGTAATCAAAATGACATAACAAAACAATAGAATAAAATTTAAGATTTAATTTGAATTACAGCAATTATAATCAGTTTTATACATGATATACACAGGTAATTGAATCATTTTTTTTTTATTTGAAGAAATTGGTAAATTTAACCTATGATTTCTTTGCTCTTCTGTCAGTGGGTCAGGTATAGCTAATTTTATATGGCATTACACAATATGATATTATACATCATAATCTAAAGTTATGATATAATAAGAAAACAATTTTAAGATTTAATCTTAAAGAAATTTGGTTTGGTTTATTTGTTTAACAGCATATCACCCACATTTTTGGATTATCTAATACCAAAATTTGATACAAATAATTTGAATAGTTATACAGTATCAAGTATTCTTATCCAATACTAATAATTTTGCAAGAGATCTATTTGATTCAGAGATGAGACCCTAATAGGTACTATAAATCTGGGATTAATGGCAATGAAGAGAACTACACACACACACGCCATAGAGCTCCATAACTGGAGCCTCACCACCAAATGCAGTTTAGTATCATACCCAGGACATACCTCAGATGGTCCCTGCCCCTGTCAAGACTGCAGTCAGTGTATTTTAAGCCCCACTAACAGATTGTTAGAAATTTGGTTGTATTTGGAAGTATGCATCAATATGCAACCTTCATAAAGGAAAACAAATTTAATATTAAAAAAAAAAAAAAAAAAAAAGAAAATTAAAAATATCCTTGGTTCTATTTTTCCTTTGTATAAAAAAAAAAAAAAAAAAAAAAATAATAGAACTAGGAAAAGAAGTCTTTCTACGGGTTATATATCATATCTAAAGAAGACGAGAGAGTATACTAGCCAAAACATTGCCTACATTCTGCATACAATGAATGACTTCACCATACAAAAGAAACAAAACAAAAGAAACAAAAAACTCAAAGAACACACACATTCAACAAAATACTGAACCTGAACCCTTAAAAATATGTCATTATGTAAAGGTTACATTATTCTCATACTACACTAACCTAAAAGATTAATCAAAGTAATTTGGAGGGGGATAGATTTACTTCAAATCTGGGTTAATTGTTCTGGGTAAAAGTTCATTAGAACAGTGGTAAGTAAAATGCACTCTTTTACTTTACTGTGTCTGACACAATTTTTAAAAGCATATAAAAGATACTAATTCTAACACCAAGTTTATTTTGGCAAAAGACCACAATAGTCTGCTACTTATTAAGATAACTAACAATAGTCTGTGTAAGAAGACTGCTTAACAATAATGATCATAGTAATCATAATATTCATCTATATAAACGTCTCAGCAAACATTTTCATTTCAAAATATTTGGTTAGCAAAGTCTTATCACACATCACAGTAAACAATCTATTTGTATTACTACCTCTAAGTTTTAAACTATGAAATTCAGGGGCAGGGAATTCTTGATATAATACACATTGCCTTTTTAGAATTTGTAGCTACAATATTTAATTGATATATAGCATTTGTTCAACTTTTTATTAGTTTGTACTCACTAAAAATAAGAATTTGAATAGTTTACATTGTGTCTTAAAATAAGTTTACAAGGAGAAACAAAATTATAAACAAACACACACTTCAGTGGATATTTCTCAGTAACAGTGTAAAACATTAGTTTAGACTAAAGATAGAACTTACTGTCGGTCATCCCATCCTGAATATGGTAAGGCATGTGACCAACAAAGTTAATTATATAGTACTTGTGTATAATATGTACCTCTAACTTTTGAGCTGAAAAATCTGCTAAAATAGTGCATCTTATACACAAATAATTACAATTTGAATTTGTAATTCTTAGTATAGTGATTATTCTTAACCTTTTAATAGAATTATGGAATTGCTTAATGCAAAGATTTTTGCAGCCTTGAGCAAAGTGTGTTGTGTACTAAATTTTCATGGACACAATTACAGGGTATCTGAAAGTCTAGGATTAAGGTACTTCATGTAAAAAAGATGGTTTTATTTTTACTAACACACAAAATTTTGAAAAGTCAGACCTTTAGATGAACTAAAACCAATTAGTCTTCCCCTCCACACACACATAATTCTGGCCAAAGGTTTATTCAAAGAAATCCAAATATTCTATTAATAAAATGAAATTAGAATAAACTAATCAATTCAAACTAAAGAAAAATTTGAAAAACAAAATTTTCTTTGTAACTAAACAATCAAGTTAATCCTAATCTACTTTAGCTGAATCATTTTTATTTTTTTAAATCATCTTAAGTTTGTGTAATGTATAGAAAATTTAAATTAGATGGTTAAAGATGCTCAGTTTTTCTATTATTGGATATTGTACAGTTTGTTTTATATCATACAACAAAAACTGTCAAGAGTTTCTTTCTCATATCCTCTGACTGACAACAGCAGACAGAACTAGTTTTACTTCTGTTTCTCTCTTTCTCTCTCACAAAAGTCCAATCTCATTTTGGTTCTCTTCCAAAAGATCATTAACTAAAGACTTCCTCTGTTACCGTGAACAAGTCCTTATGTACACAATACCTCATGCATATTCATAAGCTATAGTAACATAAGAACTTGAACCTGCATATAACTTACATCACAAATGACCACTTCCACAAAATAGATAATAAGCAGTGCATTCTTTTTGGTTCAGGCAAGCAATGTAACATATTGACCTCTGACCTGGTCGAGCTGTCAGATGAAAAATGCACCTGTGTAAATAACAGGTGCATCCAGTCGAAGATATCGGGGATAACCTTGACTGTCGACGGGTTGAATTGAGTGCGAATTGTGACGCCACAGGAAGCAGGTGGGCGTCAAACAATTATATAACCCGGGTGCGACAGGAAGTCAGTGAGTTGGAGATCAGAGTTTGAAGTCAGATGTTGCAGTCGAGGAGTGAGAACCAGACCCAGCAGAGGCTGGGCCCACAGGCCCCCAGTTGAGCAGCCCAGGAGAATGGGAAAGAAATGCTGCTATAGCTAGAAGAGTGGGGGTCAATATGTTGCAGTCTTTGTTCCGTCTCCAACTCACCTCTCACACAAACCCTTTCATAACCTTTTCAAACCCTTTCCAATAAAATGAGAGGTATATTTTTCTAAAGAACTGTGTCCGCTCGTCTTTGTGTTGAATATGTTTCTGCATGCATATGAGTTACAGCAAAAGTCATCTCTAAAAAGGTCTCCAATGTACTCTGTTACCATAAAACAGGTCAATGGAAAATGCAGAGTCTTTTTTCTAAATATTAAAAAACTAATGTTTGCATATAAATCAGCAAAAGATTGCTCTAAAGTTGTTTGAAACAGTCAATGGATTAAGATTGGGATAAGAAAAACAAAATTTTATAATTACCATCACATTTTTGCAAAATCTACCACAAAAACTCCCACATGACAAGAAAAAAAAAATCAGATTTTTTTTCTAATCTTATTGTGGCTAATTTATTCTGACCAAAAAATAAACTATCACATTCCTCATACAATAAGACTGCAATGATTATTCAATTTAAATCAAATTTCCAGTGTATTTTTGTAACAAAAATGTGAAAAATCTTATAAATAAATCAACTGCCTCTTTATCAAATCATTATTTAGATGCTAAAAATATTTTTCTAAAGATATAGATATAACCTTAAATAATAACAAAGTTAATAACACTGTCACCAATGGTTAACATTAAGTTTTAATTTAACCAAAGGATTTTTAGAAATCATACTTAGCACTTTAAGTGTGTTAGGATTTCATTCAGTACTTGTGACAGGAAAAGGCAATTTGTATTTTTAAAAAGAATACATTAAGCAGAATATATATATATATATATATATATTTTAATAATGATGATAAAAAGAAACAGTAATTCAGAGGTTTATAAAATTTCCATTGAATGCTTTGATTTCAATGATTTTTTTTCTTCCAGAAGCAAAAAAGGGATTATTACTAATTCCACTCTAGTAAAAAATAGTTACATAAAAATTTATCAAAATAGAACCTCCACTACAACAGGACACTAATCTATATTGACCTCAAAATATTTTCTATTAAGAAAAAGAGTGATTCATTAAAATTTTACATTAAATTTAAACAACTGAAAGCCAAAAAGGTTTTTATACATTAATATGAAAATTATAAAGGAAAAAAAATCACTGATTATGTTGAGAAAAAAAAACTTTTATAGATTTTACTTGTTTCTATTATATAGAGTCATATTTTAAGGTTACCTAAATTCTGCAAATATTTCTTTGAGGCTTTTATTAGCCAATAAAACATCAAATAAATCAACTCTAATATTCCTAATGTACTTTTATGATTATAGCTTACTAGACAATAACTTTTTTTCATAGAATTAGAAATCTGATTAAAAGATAAAACAAAAATACAATTGAAACTTAACACTTTTGTTCCTGTCAAAGATACAGTATAAGTATGATTCAGTCTAGATAATTCTAAGCTGTTCACAATGATTGATTTTAATGGTATATCAACCTGTCTAGGATTATTTTATGCCTAGAGGTTAGGGAATTGTATACAGCATACATTTATATTTACATTTTTTGTGTGGCTGTTAAGAGTTTTCTTGCACACAGTTGTGACTTCTGATATTCCTAATACAAATAATTATTCAAACTTCAGGTCAGAGTAGACCAAGGAGTAATTGTAATTGAGAGGATTCTACACTCCCTAGATTTCCAGAACTAGAGCCTCACCACCAGATGCATTTTAGTGTCATATTTGATGCCCTCATTTTTGGGGGGGGTATTATCCCTCTGGAGAGGATACAGTCTGTATTCTAAGCTGTGCTGACAAGATAGATATTCACAATAAGTTGTTTACAAAAATATCAAATTTTCATAAAAATTTATTGACTTATTTTTCTATTCATTTCTGGAATTCAAAAAAACTCCATTTTTAATATAAATTGCTAGAGTAGATTTCAGCACTAAGAACAAAAATGTAAATCAAAGATTTATCTTTAGTACAAACAGCATTGGATTATTTTCCAAGCTCTAACTGATTCAGCCAGGTAAGAAAAATGTCAACCAATAAACATCAAATAGACCAGCTTCCAACTCCTCAGAAGCAAATAAAGATTGGAAGCAAGCATGTTGTGAATTAAATTACTTTGTTACTGGTACTGTAACCTGGTTTTGGTCATTGGTGGTGCTACTCATGTAGCATGTTTTAGGCAGGAATAGCCTGGCAGAGCTCATTCTTCTCCAGGTCTATAACTCATTTGAATTCAGAGTTTTCCTCCTCCTAGACTGGAGTCCATACCAAGGTTAAAGAGATCAGTCTGTCCTACTATTTACCCATTGCTGGATGGAGAATAGTTGGATTCATACCTTTCCTAAAGATATTAGTGTTGAGTGAAATGCAAACAGTCTTGTTCAGAATTTGAATTCTGGTCACCAGGTCAATTTCCACTGAAAAGAACTCATCCCAAGAGCACCTCCAAAACTCCAAGCATCTCGTCTGACTAAAAGTTGGCATCTGGTAACCTAAATCATTACTAACCAACAAATATTGAGAAAAATCTTTAGAATGAAACTTGTTAATGGTATTCAAAATTTAGCTAATTAGCAACTATAACGCTTACTAAGAATCAATTATTATTTCTTATTGATCAGAAGGCAAAGGAAGTCAACCTGTATAAATCTTTGGATAGCTTTGCTCAAGGATCAAATAAATTCACATCTTGTAGATAGGTGCTAAAATAGTACTTTTAGTTTAAATGTTAAAATAACTACAAATTTAAGCAGAAAAAAAAGTAAGATTTTATATCATAATTTCCATGATTTAACATACAAAAATCTAAAATATAACAATTAGCTGACTTTATATATTTTTTTGTGGCTAGAATACCTGAAAACTTGATAATAATAAACTTTATGATAATACTATAAACAAAGCAAAAAATATCTTTTCAAAACCTAACTTACAAAACAACTCATTTTTTTAATAAAATTGTCTAATCTCTCCTTTTTAAAATGATGTAATTCCTAAGTAAGAACTGATTTTTAATAAATCATTTTGTTTTATTACCAATTTCATATCTATCTATCTATACATAAAGGCAATTCATTCATCAGAAATCAATAAACCATTGCTATTATTGTCAATCAATAATTAATAAATATTGATTAATATCTCACTGTCTATTTTAAACAACTTTCTAATCAGAGCTTGATGATTTAAAAAAAAAAAAATAAATAAATAAATAAATATTGACTCTTAAAAACTGCTCAATGATTGGTTTAAAACAGCAGCTTCTCCTCCAGTGAATTTAACCAATGCCAACTCTAGAAAAATATTCTGATAGATAAAAGCATTCCATCATTCAGTCTATAGCACTTGGCATACTGAGGTCAATCTTTGAACTTTTCAGTTGACTGACTTTTTAGTTTGTTCTACAGGATTACAATAACAAATTCTTCCTAGAGAAAGATCAGATTAACCATTGAAACAATTCTGCACATGGAATATTATTCAGAGTTCCACTCAAAATTTAATCCTTACCTGGCTTGGTGTCTAAAATAATAGTTTATTTTCTCCACCAATGAAGCCAAGGATTCTGGATTTCAAGCATGAATTTTGGGTGTTACATACTTCTGGCCTTGGGCCAAACAAGGCTAAAAAAATATGTGAATTTTGAAGGGAGGATTGGAAAATAAAATAATCTTCTGATAATATAGCCCTATATCCAACTAAAATAGATTTATAAAATAGCTATTAAATTCAGTCCCTATGATTGATTTCAGATGTTGGAAATGGTCTCAGAAAATTTTTTTTTTATTTTTGAATATTTGGATGGAAGAAGAGACTTATCATTAAAGTGCTAGACTAACAAACTGATGAGAAAATGTTGATTGATTGATTTTAATGCCATGTCAACCTGTCTGGGGTTATTTTATACTGAAAGGTTAGGGAATCATGTATGCTTTTGTTTTTACATTTTGGGAGGTAGTTGTTTCTTCAGTTTTTTTGCACAGTTATATGATATCAAGTATTCCTATTAATACAAATTTGCATGCAGTTGTATGGTTTCAAGAATTCTTATTCAATACACAACTGTATGATTTTAACTATTTCTATTAAATAATGATCAATTGTTTGTACATAGTTGTATGGTCTCAAATGACTAATAATGATGATAATAATCCTTAGTAAATTATTATAACTTCAAATAACTATTCTAAATACAAATAATTTACATAGTTATAATGGTTTCAAGTATTCCTAACCAACACTAATAATTTTCAAACAGAACTATTTTACTCATAAATGGGATCCTAACAGGTACTACCATTCTCGATCAGAGTGGACCTGGGAGTAATGGTTATGAAGAGGTACTCAACAGTCCTCTGAGCTCTTGAACAGGAGCCTCACCACCAGATGCAGTTTAGTGTCATACCCAGGACACCCCTTTTTTTTGGATGTCTAACCCTTCTTCAAAGTCAGCATATTCAAAGCCCCATTGACAGGGCTGAAATATTACTGCATCTGAACAAACGTTATCAATATACCAAATAGAGACATTGAAAATGTTGTGCCTCGTCCAACGAGTGAGTGCAGCAATAATCTATTATTTATGACTAAGGCATTCTAAATATTCCAAGTTAAAGACGATTTAGATTAAGACTGTTAAACAGCCTGAACACATGATCAACTCTCATTAATTGTTATCATAAGAACATAATCATTATTCATAATCAAATACTGATTACAGCTAGTAATCAATATAACTTATGAGGGTTTGATTTATTTGATTGATAGTATATCAACCCCCTATGGGATATTTAATGCTAAAATTTGATAGATAATTTGCATACTACTGTATGGTTTCAAGTAACGATTAATAATAATAATCTATTTACATGGTTATACAGGGTCAGGCAAAATGATCTGACACATTTGTAGGTTTAATAAAAGACAAATAAAGTAAAGAAACATAAAAGTGTTTTTATTTTCGAAAAGTACATATAATGCCATTCTGTTTCATTAGGTTTTGAAAATTAAATCAGTCAAATGGGATCCGTTATTGTCTACACACTGTTGAAGGCGTTCACGAAAGTTGTCTATAACTTGGCAGGTCATTTCATGTGGAATGGCAGTAATTTCTTAACGAATTGCATCTTTAAGTTGTTCAATAGATTGAGAGCAATTACTGTATACCTTTGACTTGAGGTATCCCCAGAGAAAAAAATTGCACGGATTTAAATCAGGTGTGTCAGATCATTTTGCCTGACCCTGTATAGTATTAGGCATTCTCATCTAATATAAATGATTTTCATACAGAATTATAGCTTCAAGTATTCCAATCTAATAATAATAATTTTCAAACATGACTACTACCAATCTGTGTTAGAGTGGACCTGGGAGTAATGACAGCAAAAGAGTGACCCCCCACAGTCCTCAGAGCTCCAAGATTAGAGCCTCACCACTAAATGCAGTTTAATGTTATACTTAGGATCCCCCGCTTTTGTTTTTTTGAGGGGAGTAGCCTTTTATAGGAGACACTGTCGGAGCTTGTTATTACATATCACAGATAGGATTTATTAAGCTAAAATCTCAAAATTAATGCACTTAAATGATTATACACTGACACAGTGAATTTTTAAAAAGAAAATAGAACAGTCATTGTTCTATTTTATAAGTAAATTAGATCATCAGGGAACTTGGTGCTTCTATTAGAAACAGCCTAGACAGTTGAATATGCAGACTGCATCTCTGCAGGGGTGGTGGTAAGACCCTCCCCTCATCAATGAAAGTCCTGGATATGACACTAAACTTTATTTTATGTTGAGGCTCCAGTTCTGGAACTTTGGAGAATGTGGAATACCCCTTCATTGCTATTACTCCCAGGTTCACTCTGACCCAAAGTGGTAGTACTTGTTAGGGTCCCACCTATAAGACAAATAGAACTATTTAATCATTCACTATACTTGAAAGCATTTAGCTGTGTGCAAACAAATGAACTCTGGCTTGTTAAAAACTCAGCATTACAAATCATATATATATATATAAAAACAGGATTTGCCATTAAATAACCTACAAGGGTTGATATGCCATAAAACACAACCAACCAATTAAAGTATTAAGAAAAGAGTTGGTATTTACCCAACTCCCCCCACCGCAAGCAATATAGGACACAAGGTCAATTTTTAGATGGAGTATAGCTGGTTTGAATTTAAAGTTTTCCTTCTGCTAGACTCATTGCCATACCAAGGTTAAAAAGCTCAGTCTGCCCTACTATTTACTCATAGCTGGAGGAAGAACAGATGGATTCATGCCTTTATGGGCATTAGCACAAAGTGAAATGCAAACAACCTTGTCCAGGATTTGAACCTGGGTTGCTGATTCCATTTCTTACAATAATAACGGCTATACTAAGTGAACTACCAAAAATTAAGAAAGGAGTTATTTTAATTAGCATTGCATAATTATCTTCGTTAAATGGGGAATGAAAAAGATGAAAGAATGATATTCAGTGTGAAATTATTATACAGTTGCAAATAGGTTTGGAAATTACTATATTTTGTTTGTTACAGGATTTTAAGTGTATTGCTCTAATAAATATCTCGCTATGATGTGCTATTTTTTTGCAGAGTTAAAATTACATATGTACATTAGAATTTCTGTAATTGACAAATAAATAATATGTTCCAATAAAGCATTTTTCAGCTTCTAACAACTAAAATAAGAAATCTCAAAAGATTGATTTTTTGCCTATGGTCCTATCAAGTACAATTAGTTTTTAAAAAAAGATCTATTTGACCCCTTGGGGGGATCCTATGGCAGGTCAACATGAACCTGGGAGTAATGGCAATGAACAGGTACACCACACTCCCCAGAACTAGAACCTCACCATCAGATCCAGTTGAGTGTCATAACTAAAACACCTTCCTTTTATTCTTCTTTTCAAGTGGAGAGGTTTTACCCCTCAGCAGCAAGATACAATTGCCATATTCTAAGCTCTGCTGACAAGGCAAAAGTCTCAACAGAGATTTGCTTCAAGACTGAAATGGTTTCATATTTTCTGCTAAAGTGCCAGTGATTATAGTTCAAGCTCAAAAAGGCTAGGATCTCAAATGTCCTCTTTTCAAAAGGATTGGTGAAACACAGTCTTTACATCTATTATCTGGCCTTGTCTTGTTAATAAGCCATTCTTATAAAATATTGATGAGAATAACTTTGTAAATTAAGTTAGCCTTTCTAAATGTCATCTTAACATTTCAAATTGAAGTCATAACAAAAGAGCAAAGCTTAAATGTTAAACTATTTCTAGCATTTATGTTCAAGCATGATTTGTCACAAGGTTTTTCTATGAGGTGATACAACTTACAGCCAATTATATACAATTATCAATTTAAGAAAGCAACAGAAAATACTAGTTATTATCCATGATAAAAATCTAAATATATCTATGAATTCTAAGAAAATAAACATATTTAACTGCATTTAGTAGTAGCAGCGGTAAAGCCACACACAAACCATCCAAGTAAGACTATCAAGACATGTCGGAGAAGTGAAGATGAACTCATAAACAACATTCTATGGACTACTACACATGGACACACCAGTGTTGGCTGACTAGCAAAACCTTACATTTATCACCCCTGTGCAGACATTGGATGCTGTCTAAAGGATTTATGAATAAAGATGGATGGTGAGAGAGGTTCAAGGAAATCTATACTGTCAGAATGCCTTGAAGAACATCATTTAATATAAATACAGACAGAAAATAAAATTGCAACAACCTGAAGGACTATACAGTATATGTTAGTTTATTCTGAGCTTTGTGTTTCTGTACATTGATATTTGTTAGGTTTCTTTTAATTTAAGATGCTTTTTTTTCAAGTTATCCTGCTTTTATAAGAATATTTCTGACTCACAGGAAACTCTACATTTAGTTTGGTTGGTATGTTCTCAGCTTCTGCTTTTAGTTGGATGGTGAGAAAGTTTTCATATTCATCTTTTGTAACACATTTTTCAAATATCTCCTGTAAAGTATCAAACCTACTTCTTACATTTACCAAATAATGATTGCATATGTCATGATGTATTTATATATTTATCAACCCCTCCGCATGAGCAGTGTGTGACACAAAATCAATTTTTTTAAGCAGTTCAACATGTTTGAATTCAGTGTTTCCCTTCTCCCAGACTGGTTGTCATACTAAGGTTAAAGAGTTCAGTCTGACCTACTATTTACCCAAATAAGGAGAGAGAGAGAATAGTTAGATTCATACCTTTCCCAAGAGTATTAGCGCTATATGAAATCCAAACAGTCTCATCCAGGATTTGAACTCAACTCAAGTCTGTGTCAATTTCCTATGTTGGTAACCGTTATACAATGAACACCTCCATAATATCATTTAATATTTATTATTGACAAGTGACGATCAGTCATATCATAAAACCTTACTTGTTTGCTTTTTATTCCTATGTTGGTATAAGCAAATCTTTACCAAAATGATTTTGTGATCTGAAGATACTCCTTCAAAAGAGGACTAAGTCTCACAGTTCAAAGTACATTTTATCCACTTCTTTTTATAAATATATAATCCAGCTGTGGTTTTGAGATATATGGGTTCGTATTAACAATATCCACCTTTTTTTATAATTTAATGTTTTGGCATTTCTTGAGAACGAACTCTGCAAGACTTTTAACACTACTGTTAGGAGAGTTGTGAAAGCAGTATTTATCATTTTTGCCTTATATGAGAATTCATGTACCCACTGATGATCAGAATGTAGAGTTTAGGAATAAGATGATGTAAAGAAGGTGATGATGTCCATTTCATTGCTGATATGAGCAGGACAGTAAAAAGATGTGATTGTTGTACATGGATTACCAATAAATGTCATTCAATTAATTCTTAGTTGGATTTTCTTAATACTATTTATTGAGAAGAACTTAGAAATATCTCCATAGCACTGAGAGATTTTCCATGTAGATGCCAACCCAAATGTCTATCCATTTCTGGTTTGGTTTGATGACATATCTACCATTGTAGGTTATTTAATGCCAAATCCTTTTTACACACACACACACACACACACATGTATTTATAAAAAGATATATAGGATTTGTAAACATAAGTTAAATAGTTCCAAGTATGGCACTTGAATTAAAAATAAGTCATTTGTTTACACAGTTAAATGATCAAACAGTTCTATTTCTAACAATTCAATTTAGCATAAGTCATTTGTTTGTACTCAGTTTAAATGGCAAACAGTTCTATTTGACTGATAGATAGGACCCCATCAGGTGCTACCACTCAAGGCTAGAGTTGACCTCGGAGTGATGGTTATGAAGAAGTAATCCACAATCCCCAAAGTTCCAGCATGACTGGAGCCCCACCATCAGATTATTTAGTGTCATATCCTGGATACTCATTGGTAACGAGGGCCTTACCACTCTGCAGAGATGCAGTCAGTGTATTCTACAGCTCCAGCCAACTTAGGGAACTGGAACTAAAATACCATGAATGTCTGGATTCATGGTATTTTAGTTCCAGTTCCCTAAGTTCCTGTACACATATGATGTTTATATTCTTTTTGATCGCAGTAGCATTAAGTACAAGTAGCTGGTGTTTGAAAGATGCACAATTTTTCCAGGTTTTTCACCCTAAAACTTAGGGGCACATGTCATACATGCCTCACCATATTTAGAAGATGACCAAAAGTAATTTATATTGATAGTCTAAACTATTGTATGTTTATAATTTTGTTCCTCCTAATGTGAGCTATTTTGCTACAAGCTTGTTGTATTTTTGTGTGAACATATCCATGTGTTTACTCGAAATATTGAGTAAATTTTATATTTTAAGACATAATGTACCCTATATAAATTCTTATTTTTAGTCAGTATAAACCTATAAAAAGTTGAATAAAAGTGAAATTAAACAGAAATTCTAAAATGTCAATGTAAATTATGTTCAATAGTCAGGAGTGCATGTTATACACAAATAATTATACATACATCTTTTTATTTTTAAATAGAGGAATTATATATTATAAATTGAATTACCATGACCAGAAAATCCAGCAAGCCATGTATACCATGATCTCCCCCACTGGAGATCGAACCAGCAACCACAGAATAATAAGTTAATTTGGCATCGCTTGTAGCAGCTCTGGTAGAATTTCAGTTCTGCATTCTATGGTCACTGGTTCAATCTCCAGTGGGGGAGATCATGGTATACACTGCTGGTGAGAGCTAATAAGGTTGAAACAGCTGTCTAGTGGTTCCATATGTCGCGTGCAGTGCTTGCTGAATTTTCTGGTCACAGCAATTCAATTTATAACAGATAATTATGATATATATTCTTTCCAGACTTTTTAAGAAACTCCAAGAAAGTTTATTTTTCTGTGTATAATTATTTTGCATAAAGATAACACTCTCTCACTCTTTGTTATCTTAATCTTTGTTTATTTTAAATGAAAATACTTTGTGACAGAGTGAGAGAGAATTTTATAAAATGTTTATAATCTTCCTAACTGTTCACTATTTTTTTATTTCATACATTAAACTATTTCAGCAACAAGATAAACCATGTTATAATGATCTGATTTTTATATATGTTATAATACAGAAAAACCAACTTATCTTAGCAAGGTTTTGCTAAACGTAATATGAAGAAAAATAGAAAAAAAATTCCAAAATTTGATGCATTTATTATGAAAGTCAACATTGAACATTTCAGTTATAATAACCTTCTTCAGGACTTTAAATTCATGAAAAATGTTAAAATAGCAATGGATATTTGATGAAATAACAGGAGAAAAGAAAGTGTGTATATAAAAAAAAAGATTCATGACAGCATATTCAGCGACAAATGACCTGTTTGTTTCCCCCTCATCTCACCAGCAGATGTGCATTGAATGAAACCACTTTGTCCATGTTCAATGAATGAAACAACCCTTTAAGTGGGCAAATGGTCAAGCAGATAAATTGGTAGATAGCCTTGAATTTCCTGTTTTTCTTTATTACACTATTAAATACTTACTTCACTGACCAAACCTTTTTTAAGTATCAACAATAGGAATTTGAAAGCTGAATAAAATCTGAAAATCTATAAATTAATAGTGTTCACCCAATGGACACTATGAGAGAGAGAGAGTGGTGAAAGCTGGAATAATGGTTATTATGGAATCAAAAACAGTTAAAATTCCTGCATAGGCTGTTTATATCTAGAGTGTATTAATACTTATGGGAAAGTATGAACCTACTTTTCTTAAAACTTTGTCCCATCTCTCAGTGTCCTGATTCATGGATAAAACCACTCTCCCATAACTATTTTAGCTAATGGGAGAAATAAGGAGAATTAGTACTGTTCTATTCAAAACAGTATATATTAAAAAAAATAAAAGATAGGATAGTGTAGACACAGTGTCAATGGCACTTGGTGACTCTCAGTTTTTAGCCTATCATCAAACCAATGATCACAGACAAGATACTGGCTGTAACCAAACACCATTACCTGTATCTATACTATCCTAACTTGAATCTACATAGACTCAATCACTGATATTGAGCACTCCCTGTTTATAAATAGAGCAAACTATATTATTAATATTACTATACATGTGTGGTAGCTGGTTGGTTGATTTGTTGTTTTATGGCATATCAACCCCTGTAGGTTATTCAAGGCCAAATTCTGTAAAATATAGGATTTGTAAATGAATAGTTTGTTGATAACATTTTTAAACAAGCTTGAGCTCATTTTTTTTGCACACAGTCGCATGGTTTCAGGTATTTCTATTTATTGTTTGCACACAGTTAAATGGTTTCAAGTATTGCCAACACTAATAATTCTATTTACATAGAGCTAATCAATTTCAAGTATTGCTATCTAAAACTAATAATTTAATATTAAGTATTTAGTCGCTCATAGTTAAATGGTTCCCAGTATAGTAAATGATTAAACAGTTCTATTTGATCCATAGATGGGAACCAAAAAGGTACTATTAGAGTGGACCTAGGAGTAATGGCAATGAAGGAGTACTCCATATTCCCCAAAATTTCAGGTCTGGAACCTCACCACCAGATGTTTCAGTGTCATAGCCAGGATAGTCATTCAGAAGGTCTAACCCCTCTGCAGAGATACATTTGGCATATTCTACAGCCCTAGCCAAGTGATGATAAAATTATATGATAATTAAAAACTGTTCAGTATTCTTAACATCAAGTGTTAAAACTCAAAGTACTGCCTACCTGAAAATAAAATGTGAAACTCGAGTAGAAGGAAATTTTTTCTGAATTTTAACATTTGATATTGTGTGTATATATATATATATATATATATATATATATATATATATATATATATATATATATATATATATTCATTCATGTATAGATAGTCCATATAAATGTTACACCACAAAAATATATGGCATATCAATACTCAGAGTAAACAGTCTTCAGCTATGTGAAAATGATATCCAAACGCCATAAAGCACAAAAAAATCATTCAGGTCACTAAGTGGAAAGTTTGTTCACCGAGAAAGAAAAAAAAATCTTGTTTTCACAAAATACCAAAAGGCTACTTGAGGAGGTATCAACAGGTTATCCATTTATTTGTGATGGTTTCAGACATGAGAATAAGAAATTGCAAAAACAACCCACACTAATAACTATTTTCTCTCTCGCATCCCTCCATGGTACACACTGCCACCTCTTGGACATGCATAGCACTCTTAAACACGCACATTATTTACATTTCTAAGAACTTGTCATATGAAGAGAAAGCTACCAAATACAACACCTTGTCCAATGATAACCAGGAATTGTTAGAGACAACAGTGTTCAGACTTTTTGCCCATTCAACCAACCACAATGCTAAGCAATCCAACAGGAAACAATATCTACAAATCTAATTGGGATCAATTATCTCTCACCCAATTCTAAAAAAATCAGAAATTATACACAGGGCAATGTGTGTGTGTATGTGTGCACACTCCTCACAATCACATACTGGGCAAGTCAGTTTCAAAGTTTAATTTTCCACACAGATTATTTTGATTTTATTCTTTTATTTTATCTTTTTTTGCCATCAAAAGTTGTGATCAACAAGTGACACGGTCATCAACGAAGAATAAAGGGAAGTGGAAAGGTTACAAACATTATCGGAGATGCTCTTTATCTCACTGAAAGATGAGTTATCAGTGTGAAGAGAGAGGGGAGAAGAGAAAGAAAAGAGTGAATATATTGTCCAGGACAGCAAAAGGTTAAACCAGCCTGAATACTTGCATTTGCAGCTGTTGTTGACACAAGTTCAGCTATCCAGACAGACACAGAATGCAAGATATGATAATAGTACACATCTGAAATCACCAATGATGATGGAGGGAGAAAGAGGAGAGAAAAAAAAGATATTTCTAGTATTCCTGCACAGAAATAATGATGTATAGTTTTATTCTAAGTGAGACTGGTTTATAGAGTATCTACTAAAGAGATTATTTAAAAAAAAAAAAAAAAAAAAGTACTGATCTTCACAATTTTGTAGGGAAAAGCTTGAAAGTTGACACATAGCTGAAAAGTAAACATTCTATAAATCTATCTTTTCAATGCTTCAATATTTCTCTCCAGAAATCATGATATGACTTTATCAGTAAGATTTTCCAACAAGAACTGAAGTTGATAAGGAATCATTTTCAACTGTTTCCATAATATTTTCCAAACAGTCAATTGTGAAATTTGTAATTTCTGCTCTCCTTCTGGATTTCTGTCGGCTGCATTGATAAATTGTTTATCAAAGACACGATAATATATATATTCAAGAAAGTGAAAGAAAAAGGAGGGGAATTAGGGGGCAAAAAGAACCCTTGTAAATTTTAGATTTGTACAAATCAAAATGCCCTGACCTAGAGTAATGGTTAGTAGGCTAGTTTTTAACAAACCATTGATATTGTAGTATATAATCTTCATTGGATGCTCTACAAAAGCAAGCATGTACTGATTTAGAAAATACTCTCACTAGAATTTAAAAAAAAAAAAAAAAAAAAAAAAAAAAGTTCAAGTACAAAATTAATACTTAAATAAAAAAGTACAGATTGGATTTATTTTCTTTCTTTAAAAACATTTTGATAAGCTTATAAACCAAAATGTTAGGGAACTAATAATGCTAGAAAAATATCAGATATTAGAAAATAAAAAAAATGAACTTTCAGGCAAACCCCTCAACCATAATGTACATGTGCAAGAAGTAGCAGCAAATGGCTGTTAGTACTTTAGTTAACCTTGACAGAGGACTATATATAATAATAATAAATAAATAAATAAATATATATTAGATATATGTATTCAATTCATAGAATATAAACTGCAACCATGGGTTTCATAGTTTTTTTACAAAAAACTCCATGAAACCCAGGGTCACAGTCTATATTCCATGAATTAAATATATATATTTAATATATATTCATTAATTTATTATTATTCAATAATAGCACTATCCTAGATATTGAGCACTCTCTATATTATATTGCACTTGGTTCAACACATACCCATAAAGTGATTTAGTGACAACCAACACTTTATATATTATATATGCATACAATTTTTAACAGAGTGGTTTTCAAGATTATAGACTTAGTGATGGAACAAACAAGATACAATCATAAGCAAACAATAACAACAGCCTCACACACAATAATAATAACAGTTACACACACAGAGGCAATAATAACAGTTACACACACACAGAGGCAATAATAACAGTTACACAAACATACAGAGGCAATAATAACAGTTACACACACACACACACACACACACACACACAGAGGCAATAATAACAGTTACACACACACACACACATACACAACAGCTACACACACGCACTTAAAGAGAAACTAAAATCCAATCAATAAATAGGGTTTTAAAAAAATTCAATACTGCTAAAAATAAACCTAATCAAAATAATAAGATTTACATTAAAAAATGAATTAGCAAAATACAAATATACTTTAGTGTGTGTAAAAAATTTAAGTTAAACTTGACAAAGAGGTGAAATGGGAAGAGAAAGTAGGTTTGGGGAAGGACCAAAAAAAAATTTTATTTGAAACAACACATCACAAGTAGCCCTGTACCTTAATAAAATAACAAAAAATGAAATGCACTAAATGGAACAATGTTTGTTTTGTTTGGGTTTTTTTTTTAGAACTTCTTAACTGGCAAATAATAAAAGCAATAAGTTGAGTTATTTTAAAAAAGCTGACACAAAGATTGATGTTCTATGTTTGCAATTTTATCTTGATTTACTACCAAACATTTTCTTGCCCTTTTCCAAACAAATGATTATTGACAGCTTCATACATGGATCACAAAGCCAATAAGGACCCTCATTTACCAGCAAAATTGAACACTTTAAACTGCAGAAAAAATATTTTCCCAGCAAAATGTTTTAAATACATAGCAGGTGGTTCTATTGCCTACAAAATGTACAATTAAAAAAATACACAGAACTGAAAAGTTATTTGTTCTTTCTTAACTCAGCTATTTTTCAACATTTAGGTTAGAAAAAAAGTAATGACTACACAGTACTTATATGACTTGTGAAGTCACAGAAAGGATTATCATATAGCTATATAGCATAAGACAAAAACACACAGGAAAAAAGACTGAACCATTAATTTTCAGTCACAAATTTTCAAATTTCAATGGCTTAGACATATATAGAAAGTGATTATTTTTCTTGATTTTTGTTTTCAAAGTTCCCTTAGTTGTAGTGAAAAATTATAAAAAGAAAATTATCAGAAATACCCAAAAAAACCCAGACATTTAGAATTTTCTTTTTCTTGATTTGATATCCTAATTTGCAATTAATTAATGAATATTCGACAAAATATGAAGTAGTCATAATACATATACACATATACATGCAGAAGCATCATCAACAATAATGATGAACGAAACACACTTCTTTAGAAATGGTTACAAAAGGGTTATGTGTGAGAGGTGAGCTGGATACTGAACAAACTGCAACATATTGACCCCCAGTTCCTTTGTCTTTAGCAGCACTTCTTTCTCGTTCTGCTGGGCTGCTCAATCGAGGGTCCATAGCCCTCAGCTGGATTCTGGTTCTCTCTACAGCATCTTATCGCCAACTCTACTGACTCCAACTGACTGAACTTCCAGTCGCACTGGGTTATATTATTGTTTGACGCCCACCCGCTTCCTGTGAGTGTCGCATCTGCACCCAATTCAACCTGTCCATAGTCGAGGTTATACCCTGATATCTTCAACCGGCTGGGTCAATATGTTACACATCAATTGTCTTAAAAAATCTCTTGTCAGCCGGTTTTTTATCCAATACGATATGCACAGGAAGGCACACTTTACACAATGATTGTGATAGAAAATGAAATTGGTGACCCAAGTTCAAATCCTAGAAGAGGAGGCTGGCACTTCACTTCGTGCTAATGCCCTTGGGAAAGGCATGAACCTGTCTCTTCTAAATAGTCAGGTAGACTAGGTTCTTTAGCTTTGGTTAGGCAACCAGTTTAGAAGGAAAACCAAATTCAAACCAACTGCATTCTGCTTAAAAATTGGCCTTGTGTCACATCCTGTCTGTGGTTGGGGGGGTGTAAATATATATATAAGTCATTGCAAAAATTCCCAGCATTACCTTTTACATAATGTTAGAGAAAAAAATAAATTCCTATATAAGTCACAAAAAAAAAAAAAAAAATATCCGAAAACCAAGAAATGTGAACTTACAGAAAGGAACACCAGCAAATGTTTAGCCCCTCACCTATGCATATTGGTCCTGACCCCACTGGTATATACTGATTTTTACAGTGTGACAAAAAGTCTACTGTATCATTCTTCAATGAAACTACCATTATATCTCAGTCTTTTTTATAATTCATTAAATATCTGTCCAACCATACAGTTAAGGCTTCACTAATTTTGGGTCAGTAAATATCAACCTAGATATCAGGGATTACAAGAGAAGTGGTGTCTGTCTCATCCTCTATGTCTTACTGTCCACCTTGCTGTAAAAAGGATGAATGCTTTCTCTTGGAAATCATTACAAAAGGTAAATAGTACTAATATATCTCTAAAATGCACTTAGATCCTAATTGTTATGGCTAGATGTCAAGCCACTAAGAAGGAATCCACCCTAGAAAAAATTAAATAGCTTAAAAACACCTTTTAAAAAAATTAGATTAATACTAACCCTTGAAATCTGGTAAATCATAAATTTGTATATCTATTCAAAACATTTAATTTGTAGGGTTTTTCATGGTAACATATCTGAGCAAACCTCAAACCATCTTACATTTAACACAGAAAAATTGGGTAATTGTAATAGATTATTATGAGACAATAGACAATTTAAGTAAAGAAAATTTAGAAAAATTTTTTTTTAAAATTAAAAAAACCCCTCTTTTTTTTAGTAATGAGGCTAGCATACCACTGTGAATAAGTTTGATTCTCACTGAGTGCCACTATACTTCTAGCCTTGTGCTAAACTAAGTAAGCTTATTTAAAAGCAATAAGTTTTTCAATGTTGTTGGTTGTTAGTGTTTTATGGTATATCAACCTTTGTAGGTTATTTAATGTCATTCATATATATATATATATATATATATATATAAAAACAGGGTTTATAAATGAATAGTTTTTAGGTAACATCATTTTTAAAACAAGCCAGAGCTCATTTGTCAGCATACAGTTAAATGATTTCAAGTATTGCTATATAATACTAATAACTGAATTTAACATCAGTAATTTGTTTGCACACAGTTAAATAGTTGGCTGGTTGGATTTTATACCATATCAACCCTCATAGGTTATCTAATGTCAAATCCTATATATATATATGATTCATAAACAAATAGTTTATAGTAATGTTTTAAACAAGCCAGAGATCATTTGTCTGCACTCAGTTAAATGGTTTCAAGTATTGCTATCTAATATGAATTATTCTATTTAGTCATAATCTTCTGTTAAAAACACTAAGAATTCAATTTGACATCAGTCATTTGTTTGCACACAGTTAAATAATTAAACAGTTCCATGGGACTCTAACAGGTACCTCCACTCGTGAACCTAGGAGTAATAGTAATAAAGTAGCACCCCACACTCCCTAAAGTTCCAGGACTGAAACCTCACAATCAGTTTGTTTAGTGTCATACCTAAGACACTTGTTGGGAAGGAGGGTTTTACCTCTCTGTAAAGATGGAGTCAACATATTCTATAGCCCCAGCCAACTGGTCTGTTCAATGTTGTTCCTCAAGTTAAAAAAAATGTTGCGTGACAGGTAAAGGCGAGACTTGGTATTTGTTACATCCTGTTACTTTCTCATTAAATATGAGTCAATCTGTTTGAAATATCAAAATGCCGACATAAAATGAGAGTATAAAATTAAACATTTCTGAACTAAATTGCAAGAATAAATTATACTAAATTTCAATTTTCACCTCATATACCTTCATTGATAATTGTCTTGGAGAAACAGGATCCCAGTTAAGACATAAAAGATCAGTCTATTAAATAATAGACTGTAAAAAAGATTATTATCAACTTAATTACAAAAACTTTATCTCCTTCAAAATAGTTACCTCAGAAAGCCACAAATGGAAGATGTTCCCATTCCTTGAAACAATGCTGGAATTCTTCAACTGACACAGCCTTCAATTAGGTTGTTATCACCCATTGCATGTCTTCAACAGTTCCTAAATGGCAACCACAAAGATGAGTTTTGGCTTAGTTTCTTTGATTAACAGCATAGCAGCCTTTATGAGTTATTCAATACCAAAGCCATCCTTGTAGAAGGACAGTAGTGGTACTATTTAACCTATTGCTGAGGGGGAAAATAAGGAGTTCATACCTTTCCCAAGGGTATTAGTCCAAAAGTGAATGCAATATCACAACTGGAGTTTGAACTCACTCTCTAAAATGTCACAGTTTAGCACATTATCCACAAGGCCATGGGGAGTTCCTCCTTTAATTTTGAAGAACAAGAAATGGACAGAAGGACTAAGTTCAGGAAAGTAAAGGTAGTGTAGCATCACAAGAATATTCTTTAGGCCAAAAATGCTTTTTATTTTTCAGGTTGACAACCTTAATTGAAAATCAGCTGATCAATATTAACTCATCACCATTCATTAAACTTTGATATGATCTGACAAAAAAATTCCTCACTTTCAATACAATTTATGAAATGATGTGTCAATCAGAATGATGTTAATTTTTCCCTCCCAGTCTCTTGACCATCCAAAAATTTGCCTTGTACCATCTAAAAATAAATACTTGGAATCAAACTATCTCCATGAGCCTGTATTAACTTCATAAATATTTGTCACATTGTCCTGAAGTTTGCTACAGAATTTGATCTAGTTTTTTTTTTTTTGTGACACACTTCCCAAAACACATTTAATACTTAAAGATTACTAAGCTGAATATGTATTTCTGAGTGGCAACCAATGTATTCACAAATGTTCAAGGTAAGCACTGATCAGCTATTTACAATCAGGATTGCCAACTTGAAAAATAAGAATATGTCAATCTCATGATTTTCTAAACCAAACTCGAATCACAGCTCATTATTTGCATTAGAATTTACTAAGCTTCATCTAGCATAAGGTCTATAAATCTCAGATACTCAATCAGAATATAACTTATAGTGTGCTAAGTGGTCTCATTAACTTATTAATCATAACCCCAAAAGTGAGGTGCCTATTTTCATCTGCATATATTTTCTGATATCTCCACTCTAAGTTTTAGAGTGGACAAGCAAAACAGCTAGCATAATATTCTTCACACTGTCAACCAGTTTTAATGAATGTAATGGAAAAAGAACATCTAATTCTTTATCCAACTTTTCTGGTTTCTTACAAGGGGACATGTATAAGGACTAAGGAGGTATAAAAACCTCTCAATCGTCTTTTCCTTGAGACTCCAGGCATTTTTTGATCAGTCTCTGGCTGTTTTCCAAAAAAAAAAAAAAAACTCAAGTCATTAAGTCAGGGAAATCTGTTGATTAAGTTGTTCACATGATAATGTAGGAACATTATAATTTTGATTGATTTTAAATGGCATGTTAACCCATCTAGGGTTACTTTACACCAAGAGGTTAGAGAATCATGTTCATATCTACATTTTTTGTAGAGTTGTTTAAATTGTTTTTTCTTCATTGTCGTATTAAATACAACTAATTTTTAAATAGATCGATTTGACCCATAGATGAATCTGAGAATGATAACAACAAAGAGGTTACTCACCCTCACTCCAGATTTCCAAACATGAAGTGTCAGTATCAGATGCAATTTAGTTTCATACTCAGGACTTTTTTTTGGTGGATGAGCGAGAGTCTTACTCTTCTGCAGAGGATACAATTAGCATATTCTATGCCCTCCTAACAGGGCTGCGGTAATTTTGAGATTGCTTTTGAAAGATATCTGCTTAGATTTGATGAATTTTTCAATTATCTAAAAAAATATTTAAAATACCATTTCCAAGCTAAAGTTTTGAATATCTTTAATGGATTATTGACCTAGTAGGTAGAGTGTTCGCCAATGGCCTAAGAGACCAGAGTTAAATCCCAGGTTGAGTCATACCAAAGACTCAAAAAACGGTACTTGCTTAACACTCAGCATTATAAAGTATGGACCAAGGGTAAAGTGGAACAAAGGAGTAGCGCCCTCCTCTATACCTCGGTGTAGTAGCTATTGAAAAGGGAGCCTTCAGGTCGTCCTTGACTACAGTCGCCAACTTTACTTATGTCATTTTTAATTTTTTTTTCAGTTTTTTTTTTTTTAAAAACAGGTTTTTTTGTTATTTCATCAAGGTTAGTGTTTTGTTTTGTTTTTTTAATCTTTTTCATCTAGTGAAACTTGTTTTTGATATTTGAGATGATTTCTGTCTAGACAGTAGAGAGATTTTTGACAATGGAAATTTAAAAATGCTAATGTAATAAAATACTAGAGAAAAATCACAATTATTCAATTATTTTCTTTTAAATATCAGATATTTTTTGTCCAGTGTAGATTTTAAAATCTAGTGAAACTAGTTCTTGTTCACTGGATTTTAAAGAAAAAAAAATAACA
The DNA here is from genome assembly GCA_963585895.1 of Sepioteuthis lessoniana. Taxonomy (NCBI): domain Eukaryota; kingdom Metazoa; phylum Mollusca; class Cephalopoda; order Myopsida; family Loliginidae; genus Sepioteuthis; species Sepioteuthis lessoniana. The sequence goes on from OY757929.1 coordinate 16,817,259, forward strand.
TCTTGATTATACCCTTGAAAATAACCAATGACAAAAAAAAAAAAAAAAAAAAAAATGAAATAAGAGAAAAATTTGGGATAATTTTTATATAAAATTCAATAATAGACAGACAAACCCCTGCCCCAAAAAACGTGTATGTTTTCCTTAATAGAAAAACTGCTGTTCTCACATTTCTGCAAGAAATGCAAAATAAAATTAGATTTCTGTTATATAATTACATCTTGGGCTTCTCATCATGGTGTAATGGTTAACAAGTTAGTCTCACAGGTTCATTGCTACTGAATGAGTTCAATCTTCACTAAATGCCCCATGCTGGTGGCCTTGTAAACCATTACACCTCACATGGTGTAATGGTTAACAAGTTAGATTATTGTTAGAGAATTCAATTCTCACCGAGTGCTCCATACCTCTGACCCTGGGCCACATTTAAGCTAAGCTTAACTAAATAATTCCATCTTGGGCACTTCATGTCGTGTAATGGTTAGTAAGCTAAACTAATAGACTATTGTTAATAAGTTAGAATACTCATTAGACACCCCATACTTCCTGCCTTGAACCACATGTAAACTTAGTAAATAGCTATATAATTCCATCTTGGTCTTACATGAAGCAATTTATCTTAAAATCTTAACTTTCTCCTTGGATTCTCATAAAATGAGACAATAAAACCCATGATGAATGAACAATTTAATTTTTTGTATAAATCTCTCAATACACCCTCCTTCCCAACTCTCACATCTTTTAAGTGATTTGGTAAGAGAGTTGGGTGTAGGAGGCTCCTTATTCTCCACAGAGAATCTTGTGGAAGGAGCAAAGAAGGTGTATGGTTGAAAAGAGTAGTTACTAGTCAGGGAAGAGAAGAATTTTCTTGGTTTTTTTTGGGTTTTTTTTTTTTTTTTTTTATTACAGCTGGCAGTAAAAAGGTTATCTAAAAGCAGTGTGTTAGTGGATATTTCCTGTGAGCATTCATACCTTCTACTTTAGTGAGTTCAGATTACAACTGACAAAGAAAAAAAAAAAAAAAAAAATAAGAAAAAGAAAACATCACTCCCCAACCTTCCTCAACACATTCAAAAGGGTGAAAGAAGCAACCCATTTGGTAAAAACAATAATTCCTTTAATTATTAGCTATTCTGATAATTTCTGATAAAAAATACTTGTGTTTTTTCGCCAAATTTAACAAGTGCACTAAGGGAATGAATATAAATGATACTCGTTAAGAACATCCAAACTAAAATGACTGGTAAAATAAAAAAAAACAAAAAAAAAAAAAAAAACAACAACACACCAGAAAAAAGAACACACACGCAGTAATTCTGCAAATTCATATTTGAACTAAGACAACAATATTTTGCTGAGATCTATTAAATTCATCTTCAGGATATTAGAATGACCTGAGTGATTTAGATGTCTTAAATCCAAAAAGAATATTACAAGATGCAATTTATGATGAGTTTTCTTAGATTAAATTGAATCTAAGGCAGGAAATAATGAAAAAAGACATCAAAATTCATAAAGTAGTGAGTGTAAATTTCAGAATGGACATTTATAGTAGAAATACTTTAATTTAGATATGATTTCTTTTATTTTGTTCATGATGCAAATGGCTCTTACTAAATATGATGAACAAAGAACATCTCATTCATTTGTATTCAACTTTGATGATTTCTTTACAATAACATATATAGAATTAAGGAAGTATAAGAAATCTACATAGGAATACAATCAATAATTTTCTCTCTTAGAAATTTTGTCCAATAGGGTACTCATAGATTGTTACAAGATAGTCAAGAAACCTACTTCAGACATCATTTTGCCTCTGTTCCTTGAACAACAGAGACATGTCTCTCACTCTGCCAGAGAATGGTAAAGCTATATGGCGATAACACCAACACTTATGAAGTAAGCCTTTTGCTATTTTTCCCCCCTTCCATATACTGCTTGTTCACTGAACCATCTGTAAATAATGATTCTAGCTATTGGGACATATTTGTGTATTCTTTCCTTTAATATCACTGGTATCTATATAGGATATATTAAATTTTTTCTATGCATAAATGAGCTTAGCTGGTATTTTTTCCAGTGTGTTCAGGGTTAGTATATATTATTATTAGTCTTAGGGACATGGGGGACTATACGAAATATCTTCAAAGTACCAAAAATATCATTGTCTTTTCAATCGAAGATCAAGAACTTTTTGGTAGTAACAAGAACTAGGTGTAGGTATTGTTTTCTTCGAACTGAATAAAACATTAAATCAAAAAAATTTATTGTTTTAATTGTTTACATGACAATGTCTAAACTTAGGGACATTTTAATCTTAAGATGGTTAACAAAGTTACCTACATACATTTGGTATATTTATCAGTTATTTAAAAATATTTAATGGCCAATTCACAAGTTTTAAATATTCTTATAAGGATTTCCTATGCTCAGTAAATCCTTATATACATTCACTTAAATATAATGAGAAAAGATTAGTAAGATAGAAAGTTGTTCAAAGTATATATATATATATACACACAAGGCCCACTTTCATCTCAACCCTGCAGCCACAAAAGAGGAACAAAAACCCGGCGCAAGAAGATTGAAATCGCAGAGGACACCACCAAGCAACAGCGGACTGGACCAGTTCGAGAGTGACCTATTCGGCATAATTCAGAAGATTGAATTCATGAACTCTAAAAATTCATTCCAGGCGAAATTGAGAGAGGACATAGAGCGAATTAGAAAATCAAGGAAAATCTGGATCAGATCTGATAAGTCCGACAACATATACCAGGTCAGTCCACATGAATACGAGAGAATTCTTAATGATAGGATCACGGAATCATATAAACTAGACCATAGCGACACAACTACTCAAATCAACAGGGATACAGCTAAGTTTGCTCAGAAAGTAAATATGATAGATAGAGTTGGGAAATTGGAAGAAAGAAGTGCCTATATTTTATTTAAGGATCACAAAAAAAACTTCCCAGATAAAAAGCAGACTAGATTAATTAACCCCACAAAAACCGAACTAGGCCTTGTATCTAAAGATGTAATACAGAAGATTACGTCTAGATTGATGAGTAGCCACAAATATAACTTGTGGAAAAACTCTATGGATACTATCGATTGGTTTAAGAAAATTAAGGATAAAAAGAGATCCACTTTCGTACAATTCGACATCATAGAGTTCTACCCTTCCATCACTAAAGAATTATTAGTGAGGAGCCTTAACCACGCTAGAGAATATACAGAGATCACAGAAGAAGAAATAGAAATTATCCTAGCAAGTAGAAAAACCATCCTATCCGATAACCGCAGATCCTGGGTAAAAAGTCACGTAGACAATTTCGACGTCCCCATGGGGGCCTACGATTCGGCTCAGGTAGCAGACTTAGTGGGGATCTATATCCTAGATACGCTAGGTCGTATTGTCAACTCACAACAAGTGGGACTTTACCGAGATGACGGGATTATTTATATCCAAGACAGTAATGGTCCGAAGACCGCTAGTATACAAAAGAAAATTATTAGGGCCTTCAAACTACTAGGGTTTAGAATTCAAATAGCCTCAAATTTAAAAATAGTAGACTTTCTGGACGTCACATTGAATTTAAATAATGGTACGTTCAAACCCTTTAGTAAGAACGATTCTACCCCTAGATACATAAATATCTCCTCAAACCACCCAAGATCGGTACTGAGACAGATACCCAATGCGGTGAACCAAAGAATTAATAAGCTGTCCTCAGGTAAGAAAATGTTCGAGGAAAACAAAAGTAGATATGATGACGCCCTGAAGGACAGTGGATTCCAAGGTCGACTGGAATACTTAACCCCGGTGGACCTCAATTCGAGAGCTAGGAAGAATAATAGTGGGACCCACACACCCCTCAAGGTAGGTGAGACTGTTAATAATAGTAGTCACGGAAATAGACGAGGAAAGAATAGAAATAGAAAAGTAGTCTGGTTCAATCCGCCATTTTGTAAGCTCACTAACATTAACATAGGTAGACACTTTCTACACCTACTAGATAAACATTTTAATAGAGGCAACCCATTGAGTAGGATTTTTAACAGAAATACAGTGAAAATTAGTTACTCCTGCACTAAGAACATGTACAATATACTAAGCAACCATAATAGGAGGCTACTCAATGAGCTTACCACGAGAGATAGGAATCCAAACGAGGAGACTTGTAACTGTAGGAATAAGGAAGAATGCCCCTTGGGCGGACACTGCACCACGAGGAATGTCGTATACCAAGCATGCATTTCTCCTATGGAACAGCAAAGGGACGGGGAAAGAATCTATATAGGGATCTCCGCGGGAAACTGGAAGCAAAGATGGTACAGCCATAGACACTCATTTTCCAACCCGAAACTTAGGTACCAGACTGCTTTATCGAAATACTTCTGGGGCCTGAAGGATCAGGGGCTATCTCCGCAAATTAAGTGGAAAATATTAAGGCACTCATCTGCCACCAACAGCTTCAACGGTAGATGTAACCTATGCTTAGACGAAAAAATTAGCATAATTAATTTCAAGAATAGAAAACTTTTATTGAACAAGAGAAATGAACTTGTCTTTAAGTGTAGACATAGAGGAAAATTTAAATTATCTTAAATAATAAAGAAACATTAGTAAATAATAGAGATCAACACAACAGCAGATATCACCGAGACAAGGAAAAACAAAGGTAGATAAGGGCCAGATGAACAAGGAATATTAATCCAGAACAAGGCCTGGGATTCTAGAGTGGTTAATTCCCCTTGACCATTTTTAGGGTAATTTTTTAAAAAAATACACTTGACGACTATAATGAATGTCCTCATCTTAGCTGGTTCATGTATCTCGATCCTAATTGAAACTAGAGAAACACCTAAGATGACAACAGCTGGGTTAATTAACAGACATATCAGAAATAAAAATATATATCATATATGAGATAGCCATTAGTTTAACGATCTGAGCCTGTTTAGAATAGCACACCTGCCAAGTAGTAGAACACACAAACAGAGCATAAAATCAAAAGGGACTGACCAGTAGATTAATTCCATTCCTGTTTCTTAAGCGTTCTAACATATATGTTCACACCCTCTGCTCACGCCTAGGAACGAATGAGTTCCACTTTGTTTTTTTATTTTTGTTTTATTCTTATCTCTATCCTTGTTTTCTGATTTTTAATTTATTTTTTAATTTCTTTAATTTTCCTATTTATCTTCTGAATACGAACTCTAACTCCTCATTTGCATCATATCTCTGGGACAATACAGAGCATGTAAAGAGTCATCCGACGAGACGGAGAATATACCAACAATATTCTCCGCCGAAATAAATTTATTATGACGGCTTAACCTATTTGAGTTTCCATTTAATTGCACTATATACGCTCTGAATGTGAATTTTGTTATACCCTAGAGAATAAATAGGGAACTAACAATAGCCATACATTGAGCACTCTCATAGATTTATATGATTACCCTCATATATTCTATGTAAAACAATAATCCACACACACTGTCCTTGGACACTAACTGGATAATTTATATATATATATATATATATATACACACACACACAGAGGCTATATATGTATATAACCCCCGCCCCCCCTTCATAATTGCAAAAGAAATCTTTAGAAAGGAAGAAATCAGGATTATTTAGTCTAGAAATTTTTTTCATCACCCTGAAATGGCTATAAAACTGCTGGAAATAAAAATGAGTTTTAAGATTTAACTGTTAGTTCATTAACATAATGCTGTAATATGGGTCCAAGGTTTCATTTGTCTTTCTAATGACCATGTTTTTTTTTGTTTTGTTTTTAAGGTATTTACAGAAAATCTTAGGCAGCCAAAGATTTAAAAAAATTTAACCTGGTTAAAACAGCCAATCAAAAGTTTTCTACTCGCTCATGAAGATTCTCTTGACAATATATGAAAACTCATGAGAAACAAGGAAAAAGAAACTTTGCTATCTCAATAAAAAATACTATTGGTCTCATAGTTGTTATATTTGTATATAAATTTCATGCACTAAATGTGACAACTATTATGCGGAAGGTAGTACATCACTAGTTCATATCTAAGCAGATGTCATAAGTATTTCTGTTTTCATAATTTTACATTTGCATTGACAAACATAATATTTATCATTTGTACCCAATATTAAGACATTGGAAAGTCAAAACCGTAATTGTAGATAAAACTGAGCTTTCCTTGCTTTTATACAAGGAGAGAAAAAAATAAATGAATAATTAAAATAAACATTCTTTCAAATTCACAATTTAACCCATTACCTAGCAAAATCATGGGTATTAAAAATGCACTCTCCTAACTAGACGTACAAATTGAAAAATATACTCTGTACCATTCTTCATGCTAGAATATTAGAAACAACACATCTCAAACTATAAAAAATACAATGCCTGTGGTGTAATGGTTATCATCGTAGGAAATGGATATGGCGACAAGAGTTCAAATCCTTGACGAGACTAATTGCATTCCACATAGCACTAATACCCTTGGGAAAGGTATGAATCCAGTTATTCTCCCTCCAGTTATGGGTAAATAGTAGGACAGACTGATTCTTCAGCCTTGGTGAGGCAACTAATCTAGGAGAAGGAAAACTCTTAATTCAAACCTGTTAAACTCCGCTTAAAAATTGACCTTGTGTCATATCCTGCCTGAGCGGAGGGGTTGTTAAATATGATAAACAATACAATAGAAGCTTCATTGATGACAGTTACAAGAGATGTTATCGCCTCGGATTTTTTATCAATGTGAACATAAGCATTCTCAGAATCATAGGTAAGAGGTTAAAGCAAGTTGGTTGCTTTGTTTTATGGCATGTCAATTCTTGTTGGGTTATTAAATGCCAAAGTCGGTATTTTTTTGTTAGCAATTATAGACTTTCAAGTAACTTTTCATATTTATTAATAATAATAATCATTTGTAAATAAATATGGCTTCAAGTAAATTCTTAATACAAATGGTTTCCAAACAGTTATATGGTTTCAATTAACTGCTAACGATTACATTATTTTAATTGATTATTCCTATCTCATCATGGCTTTGAATAATTATTCTTATCTAATACAAATAATTTGTACACAATTTAATGGTTTTAAGTATTCCAATCAAATACTAATAATTTGCAAGTTATTAAATTAGTTCACAGTCATTTTAAACAGTTAAACACTTGATACTAAGTTAAAATATCTATGCTTTAAGAATCAATGTATTAATGTTGTCTTAAATCACTGTAAACATTAATGCTTACAAATTTATTTGATCCATAAAATGGGACAGGAAAAGGTACTAATCTTCAAGTCACAGTGGACCTGGGAATAATGGTAATAAAAGAATGACCATGCATTCCCATACCCAGGTTATGGCAGCAAGAAATGACTTGATACGAGGTGTTTCATGTAGATGTTGATGTAGCATAAATTATCTTCTGTCATTTCCTCTATCTCAGCAAAATGAGACTCATAAAAGTCAATTTCTAGAGTGCAATTAAGTGTTGCATTGACAGACAGTTAAACAAAAGAACTGAATGAAGTGAAAAAAAGAAAGAAAAAATATTTAAAAAAAAAAAAAAATTAAAGATAATGATCAGTTCGTTATTAAATCAGACACTAACGAGGAATGCAAGAAAATGACTTAAAGATAGTTCACGCATAATTACAACAGAGAAAGAATAATGATAACGGAGGAAGAGAAAGAATTCTTTACAAAAAGGTGACTGACATAAGATGGTTTGAAAATTATTCGAAGGAAGTGCAAAGTTTTTTGGGTTTTTTTGTTAAAAGCTAATCGATTTTTTTCTTCTCTCCCCTTCCTTCCATTTATTTGACTCTGCTCCAAAAAGAGGCTTTCAAAATTTTCTCTGGATGATGTTTAAGTTTTCTATAAATTGCACACACTTAACACAATGAAGAGGACAGTCACATCAGATTTTAGTTATATACACAAAATAGACCTTTTAAATATGACAAGTCCCACAATACAAACAAAAATAAGCAGAGGTACCTGGCAGGACTAAAGGGTTGATATTTCTGTTGAGTAATTTATTTTAACAACATCAAAACCTATCCTGGGTTATTTTATGCTTAGAGGTTAGGGAATTGTGTTCATTGTACATCTATATTTTCATTTTTTTTATGCGGTTAAATTTTTTTGCCCACAGTTACTTAACATCAAGTTTTCCGAGCTAACACAAATAATTTACACCGTTTTATGGTTGCAAATAACTAATAATAATCCTTAGTAAACGATATCTTCTTGTAACTATTCTTAAAACAAATAATTTGCAGTCGTATGGTATTAAGTATTCCTCTTGAATAGGACTAATTTTTAAACAGATCCATTTGGGTCAGAATGGACCAGAGAGTAATATCAATGACGGGGTACTCCATGCTCTTTAGAGCTGAAGTCTCATCACCAGGTTCATTTTAGTATCATACCTAGGATACTTTTAAGTATCGGTCTCCAGTTGTTGGGTCGCACTTTGGCCGGACGTGTTTGATCTGGGCACGGATCTGGCCGGGTGTGCCTCGGCACTGGTTATTTGCCTCGGCCTCAGGGGGCCATCCCCCCAGGCTTTACCCCATAAAGGGTTTGGGTTTATTGCCCAGTCACTGAGGTGCCCCTAATAAGGGGAATGCCAATGGGGCTGTAAGTATTTTGGGCAATGCCGGGCGCGTGTGGGCTTTGCCCTGCAACCGGACACACCTTAAAAAGGCCTTGTGCCATATTCGTCTGGTAGTGAGATGGATGATAAATCCCCAGGATGCACACTTTTTTTGCGGGGGGGGGGGGTGTTACCGATTTGCACAATTGTATTTTCAATATATTTTTTGAGTTGAAATCCATTACAGTCACAAGCCCAAAAATACAAAAATATTTTTAATTTATGTTGATAAAAAAAAATTAAAAAATAAAAAAAATAAATCAATCATAGCTTAATAGAAACCAATTCATAATGTAAGTGATTCTAGGTTAGTAAATGTTCCCATGCAAGATCAAATATCAAATGCTGCCATTGATTTGAATATCTCTAGATAAGCACTTAGTTTAAATGTATGAATTTTGTATTACTATTTTTTCTTCATGTGATATTTAACAAAAAATGTTAAACCCTTGAGTTCACATTAATTACCAATATTCTTCTATTTTAGCACGTTGAGATGAGAAGTAAATTCAATTACCAAGTTCAGGTCTGAGTAGGAACAATGAAGTTTCCAATTATTTGGTTCTCTAAATAACTTTGTGTCACTCGCCATATTTAGAGTTCAATTATAAACTCTATAAACTGATGATATTGTTTTTAAATTATTAGGTAATTAAATTATTCTATCTTGCATATAAGATATCATCCTTCACAACAAATAATTTTGAGGCTCTAAGAAAAGACAACCCCTCCCGACCCCACCCCCCAAAAAAACCTATGGGTTTGATAATAGTAACAGAACTGACCAAGTTGTCCGATTCGGTGTAAATATATCAAAACCTTGTTCTCCCAAATCATTACAATCCCAATTACTCAGTTGAAGATAAAGCACGTTATTAACAAGGGCAGTTACTCTTGTCAACTGGTCTTATGGTAGTTGCACTTCTTTTAAAACAACTTGTATGCATGGATGAAATTGTCAAGGTTAAGTAAGAGGGTGACAACTTTTTTGCTGCTTCTACTAGAGCAAATTATATAGATATGAAAGATTTGGTTGACTAAAGGCTTACTCACTCTTCTTCATGTAATGCCACTAATAAAATTTTGTCAAGATGTCTAGAAATAAAATATGTATTTACACAATCCCTCAGCCACAGGTAGGATACAATACAAAATTTCTTTTATTAAGAAAAGTAAACCTTGTTTGAATTTAAAGTTTTCCTTCTCCTAGATTGATTGCCTTACCAAGGGTAAAGGAACTCAGTCTATTCTACTATTTACCCATAGTTGGTGGGAGAACAAATGGATTCATCCCTTTTCTAGGGGCATTAGCAAAAAAATAAAATGCAAACAATCTTGTTCAAGATTTGAACTCTGGTTGCTGTTTCCATTTCTTACACATGACGACTGTCACACTAAATATGCCTCCTCCTGTTTAGTGATGAGATCAGTTTATAGGGAAAAGTGGATTCATTCCTTTCCAAAGGACATTACTTGAGAGTAAACAAACACCCTTAAAGATATGAATTTTGTTTATTAATTTCATTAAGTGACAACTCCAGTAAATCCAGTTTACTATATACAGTGACAGCAGAATTTTTCAAACATTACTGAGAGAGAGAGAGAGGAAGAGAAAAAAATCACGACAATTGCCATATTAGTAAAGATAATAATGGAGATAATCAACTGGAATATTTATTAGCCATAAAAACAATTTTTTCTTAATTAGAAATACACTGAAAATATTTAGGGTTTAGTACTGTAGCCATTGTTCTTGATTATTAGTGTTTGAAAACTTTTTGCTACCACTGCGAATATTAAATTATTGTGTTTATCATGACAATGACAAAAACTAATTTCATGGACCAATTTGCTGGTGATGAGAGTTCAATCTTCATAAATACTGCACAATTACCTGGTGCCAGACTAAGCTTAATCAACTGTGTCAATACGTTTATTTATATATATATATATATATATATATATATATATATATATTATTGATATGAATCTTAATAAAATTGGTCCTCTATGTGGATAACAATATAAATCTCATACATAGATTGTTAATCAATAGAAAGGGTCGAGTGTCAGGAGTTCCCATCAAGATTCCTTTGATTACCAGTTTATAAAAGTCATTTCAACTTTAACAATGTTGAACATCATGTCAACTTTCCAATGAATTTAACTTCATCATCTTGTCACATAATTAAAATTAACACTTCATTGCTGGAAAGTTGTAAATACAACAAGGGATTAAATGAAGAGGCTTCATCTTGATCTTGCATTCCCATATTGTGACAGAAAACCCAACCAAGTCTGGTAAGATATTCCTGAGGAACTCAGGGTTGGTGGAAATGATGGTTTTGACCTTGAAACCACACCTAACTCCAGAGTCATCATCTGATATAGGCTTTGACTGCAATGGTATTTTTTTTTGCAGGGATAGCAGCGTGTATATATAATATTAAGAAATGGGGTAGAAGTAATAGGGAAATCAGTATTATTACACAAAGCTTGTACTTTAAAAAAATGTTTTATGATCATGTGTTTTTAAAACTTGACTTTTGCAAGCTTTAATTTTTCTTAAATTGTTAATCCTTATCTACAATTGTGATCAGCAAGGCTTAGAATACATTGACTGTATCTCTTACAGAAGGAGAAAACCTTACCCCCCCCCCAAAAAAAAAGGAGTGTCCTTAGTATGATACTTGACTGCATCTGGATATCTGTTGAGTGAGGAGTACCCCTTAGGGATCCATCTATTGGTTAAATAGATCTATCCGCTAATAATTTGTATTAGATAAAAATACTTGACAACCATGTGCAATAATCTTAAAGAACTACACAAAATATGAATATAAATGTACAGTGATGCAACCTCTAAGCATAAAATAAACCCAGATGGGTTGACATGCCATTATTATCAACAATCCAGTGCTCTGTAGATATTTACTGAGTTTAGCCTAGTCAAGTACAGGGTCACATGAGAGTGAAAAAGTATTTTGTTAACATTTAAAATGGATAACACATGCTTACCTTGAAAAATCAGATTTCAAAAATAATGACTTTCATTCAGACTCAAACACTGATAGCTACTGTCCAGTCACAATTTATAACTAAAACTACCAGACAACACACACACACACACAGCTAGACTCACCTGAAAACCAGTTTGCATACCTCCAATCACTAAATAATATTAGTCAGTATACAAACTAACATGACCTTAGTTGTGGGATAAAACAATTATCATAATGAAGAGTAGCCATGGGTTTGGGTGGGCAGAGAAATTCTTAAATTCTTTTTAACAAAAAACAAACAAAAAAAAATGCAAAAGTCTTTTTCTTGTAAAATAAAAGCTATAATCTAATCAACTGAAGAAAGAATGTTTATATTGAGTAAAAAACTAAAGCAAAATCAGTGTATGAACATCTAAATGGTTCAATTTATTGAAAAAAAAAAAAAAAAAAAAAAAAAAAAAAAAGAGAGAGAAAAAGTTTGGCAAATTATCTGTTTATTTGATATTTATTAGGTTTAGTGAATAAAAAGACCAGCAAGCATGAAGCACCCAGTGAAATCTAAATAACTGTAATGGTCTACTTGGTAAACTTATTAACTATTCCAGCAAAAAGAAATACCCTGTTCATATTATAGTTTAAATTTCAATCAAAATTACACATAGTGGTCATTGAATAATTCTGGTCATATCCAGTGTCAACAAGTATTTCATTTGATCTTACAAAGCATTTTTTTAGAGGGGAGGGGAGGTGGAGCATAGAAGAGGCAGGAGAGTAAGAGAAATAGAGAGAGAGTGAAAGCACAAAGGAAGCAAAGGAGGGAGAGAACACAACAGAGGCGAGAAAGAGAGTGAGCATGAATAAAGGAGGGGAGTAAGAAAGTGAGATTACAGGGAGAAAGATACAGCCTGAGAGAGAGATAGAGAGAAAGAGTAAGACCATGGAGGAGGCAGAGGAGAGAGAGAGAGAGAGAGCAAGATCATAGAGGAGGTGGAGGAGAGAGAGAGAGAGGGAGAGAGAGAGAGAGAGAGCAAGATCATAGAGGAGGCGGAGGAGAGAGAGAGAGAGAGAGAGAACAAGATCATGGAAGAGGCAGAGGAAAGAGAGAGCAAGATTGTGAAGGTGGCAAAGGAGTGAAAGAGCCCAAAGGAGTATTACTCAACAATCACAGCAAGAAAACTGAAAGTTTTAAGATGGGCTTTGTTTAATCATTATGATAATTTTTTGTGCGTTAAGTAACTTTACTGTGCTCATCCACCACATGGTTGTGGATAATTTAAGAGTTTAATCAATTCTTAATAATCCAAACAAATCAATCTTGTTTATTACTTACATTTATCAGCAAAATCAATGGCCATTCAATCATATTTGAAATGATAATAATCTAACTAATTCTCCAGAAAGTGTTTCTTTTATACAAAGTTTTAAAATGTCAAATCCTTTTTAGGTATCAACAGGAATTTTAAAAGAAACAAAAAGGTTTATCTAATTTCATGCCATATCAACCTTCATGGGTTATTTAATACCCAAGTTATCATTGTAGAACAACGTTAATACTAGATACTGGTTCAATTCTATCTAATACTTATAATGTAATTTAAGATCAGTCATTTGTTTGCACACAGTTAAATGGTTATATGTATGATTTGTAAGTGAATAGTTTGTAGGTAATTTCATTTAAAAGAGAAAAAAAAAAAAAAAAAAAAAAAAAAAGCTAATTTTGTTTCCACACAGTTGAATGATTGAAAGTATTGATGTCTAACATTAAAAATTCTATTCCATGTCAATCATTTGTTTGCACACAGTGCTGTAGTTAGAAGAATTGTTATTTAACTAAATTCTATTCAACACTTCATTCATTTGCACTCAGTTAATTAGTTCCAAGTATTCCACACAATTTTATTTGCATAAAGATAAATGGTTCAAATCATTTTTATGTAACACTAAAAATTCAATTTAACAAGTCATTTGCACATAGATAAATGATCATACAGTTCTATTTGAACCATAAATGAGACCCTATCAGGTATTACTACTCCAAGTCAGAGTGGACCTGGGAGTAATGGCAATGAAGGGGTACTCCACATTTCCCAAAGCTTCAGGACTGGAGCCTCACCATCAGATAGTTTAGTGTCCTATCCAGGCTACACATTATAGGGATCTTACTCCTTTGCAGAGATGCAGTCGGTGTATTCTACAGCCCCAGTCAATTGGGTGGGAAGCAACTGGAATTTGATCTTGTTGACTACAATGTCATTAGTCACTATATCACAGGGACTTCCCTCTTGTGTGTGTGTGTGTGTGTGTGTGTGAATATATATGATTTTAATAATTTTTTTTAACAGCATGTCAACCTATCTGGGGTTACTTCATACTTATTTACATTTATTTTTTGTCTAGTTTAAGGTTTGGGACCGGCCCATTGGCCTAGTGGTAGAGTGTTCACCAATGACCTGGGAAACTGGGCTTCTATCTCAGAGTCATAGCAAAGACTCAAAATAGTAGTATTTGATACCTCCTTACTTAAGACTCAGCATTATAAACTACGATTCAAGGGTAAAGTGGAGCAATCCAGGGAAAGGAGTAGCGCCCGCCTCTACACCTCAGTTTAGTGGCTATTGAAAAAGGAGCTTTCAGATAGCCCTCGACTACGGTTGCTAACTTTACTTGCTATTCCTATCTAATACAATTAATTTTCAAAAAGATGAATTTGACCCAAAGATGGGACTTGAAGAGATACTACCACTCCCAGTCAAAGTAGATGAGAGAGTTATAGTATTGAAGAAGTACACTACACTCCCTAAATCTCCAGAACTGGAGCCCCACCATCAGATACAGTCTAATATCATACCCAGGACATACTTTGGGAGAGGGATCTTAGACCTCTGCAGAGGGTACAGTCAGCATAATTCAAGCATCTATTTATAGTTTTCAACTTGGCTTCCTGCAAATACCAATAGTGACAAAAAAAATTTTTAAATAAAATACTTCATGAATAGTTATTAGAACTTTAAAAATGAATGCTTAAAGATTCTAAAAATTAAATTCATTCAGAATTTTTACCCAGTTTTTTTTTTGCTCAATATATACAGTAGTGTAGGGTTTTTAACTTTAACTTTATATCGACATATAAATCTCAAAGCAGCACGTATTTACCCAACCTCTCAGCAACAACCAGGATGTGACACAAGATCATTTTTTTTTAAGAGTACAAATGTTTTGATTTCAGAGTTTTCCTTCTCTTAAACCAATTGCCATACCAAGGCTAAAGAGCCCATTTTCTCTTACCCATAGCTGGATTCATGCCTTTTCCAAGAGTGTTAGCACAATGTGAAAAACAAACAGCTACCTCCAGGATTTGAACTCAGATCAGAGTCCATAATGCCACAAACACCTAGTAGCAAATAATGCCAAAAAAATACTATAAAAATTATAACCAGTAAAGTAAGTAAAAAGCTACATTTCAAAGAATATACAAAGCTAATAAGTGAAGTATTTGAACAAAAAGAAAAAGTTCAAATCCTAACATGACTTCCAATATTAGCTTAACAGCAGGAATTAATTGAATGCGCAATTAATTTTATCTTCATTACAGCATTAATAAAAATTTTAAAACAAGCTATATTCACAATATAAAACAAGGGGAAAAATGTTCAACAAAGCACTTATTTGTCTTCATCCATCACACCCTCATCCCCAGACTCTTCTGCATAATTCAATTACTCCGGATTCAATTTGTTTAATTTTTTTTTTTTTTTAATTACACACACAAAGAAAAATTAGGTCAACCCTTGTAGAAAGTCAGGTGACCTTTTTGTTCTGAATGTCAACAGGTTAACCAAGAGGAATGCTCCACCTTCTGGCTGCTCAAGTTCATTTCCACTCAATACAAAAAGGTTTAAAACAGAATAATACCTTCCAAATATCAAGTAGACAATTTCCAATCAATCAGAAAGCTTTACAAATATTTTCAGATATTTCTTTATCAAGGCGTTTTTTTTTTTTGTTTTTTTATTACTGCCTTTGAACAACTTGAGAAACAATTGGGACCCTATATTAAGGCAATCTACTCAATCCTTGTCAAATGCATAAAACAAATTATTTAATAGTCACTAAATCAACTTTTCCCTGCCAACAGTAATCTACACATTCTATTGGTTTAATTGTATTTAATGAAGTGTGTGTGTGTGTGTGTGTGTGTGTGTGTGTAAGCGTTATTGTCATAAGAAAATGAATGCCTTGAGAAAGGAATAAAATAACTGTTACTGCATATCAATGATTTTTGTTTTCACAATACCCTTCAATATTCTAAATTAGAGAATAAAACACCTTTCAATCTCTTTTCTCCACTTCCCAACTACAGATAAATAAGAGTGCTGACTGGGTCCTTTAGCCTTATGGGATGGCAACCAGTCTCAATAGAAAACTCTCAAATTTAAACCAGATGTATGTCACTCAAAAATTGACCTTATGTCGCATCCTACTAATGGTGGAGAGATTGGTAAATACACACATTTAATTTTAAATTAAGATATGCTTAAAATCACATATACTTGTTAAGCACATATTTTGATTGTCTCTTTGGTAAAATGGAAAGCAAAGCCAGTAATAATCTTTATTATATACAGAACAGGTTCTGGTAAAAAGAAAACCAGAACTAAAACTAAAAAAGAAAAAAAAAATCCAAACTAAAATTATCCACTTCCAATAATAAAATACATTAAAAAAAAAAAATTAATAAAACTCCACTGATTAAAACAAATCAGTTCTCATAAATAAATACAGAGAACAAAAAAAAACAATAAAAAAAACAAAACAAAAACAAAAAAAAACAAAAACAAAAAAAAATACGGCTCATTGGCCAAGTGAGTAGTGTGTTCACCAATGTCCCGGGAGACCTGGGTTCAATCCCAGGTTGTGTCATACCAAAGACTTCAAAAATGGTACTGGATACCTCCTTGCTTAACACTCAGCAATATAAGGTATGTACCAAGGGTAAAGTGGAGCAATCCAGGGAAAGAAGTAGCGCTCCTCCCTTAAACCTTGGTGTAGTAGCTATTGAAAAAGGAACCTTCTGGTTGCCCTCGACTACGGTCGCCAACAACAACATTAAAAAAAGAAAAAAAAGATATCAATTTATCCACCCTCTGTGACAAAGTCAATTTTTAACTGGTGTAAAGAACAGTTAGTTTAAGTTCATAGTTTTTCTTCTATACTGGTTGTCCTATTTACACATAGCTGGAGATGAGGGACAGATGGATTCATGCCTTTTCCATATAAAGTGTAGGGGAAACTGCCTCATCAAGGATTTGATCTCTGGTCCCCGGGTTCATTTACTACAATAACCATTACACTAAACACCTTCTCCCCACAACAAAAAAAATTAAAAAGATTAAGTAATTCCAAAAGAAGTGTGATGATGTGATCAAGTCAATGAAAAATGCTGCATTTAACATTTTAAATGCTGTAATTTAACATTAATCAAACTATTTTAATCTTAAATTTAAACAATTTAATTTTTTGAATTAAAAATTTCAAGTCTTTTTTTTTAATGAAAATGGTTTGGAATTAAATCAAAACTAAGATCACTGTAAAGACAGCATATCCAATATGTCAGCATATTTTTGGAATCGTCTCTTTAAAAATACTTTGATGTTCAACTCCAAAAAAATGTATTCCATTTATCAAAACATCCTATAAAAGATTAACATTTTCTTGAATATACAAATTCATTACAATGTTTCATAATCATTTGCATTTATTTTTAAGAAGTTAATTAAAAGGTTGTGATTACCATTGACTGTTTAATTCCTACAGGGAGACCATTGCCCCAGATGAATTTCATTTTAACCCTTAAAAAATTGCAACCAAAGCATACTTTTGCATTTCCAAAACTTAAAAAATCTTGGTAGCGAAAGGGTTAAAAGTGGAGCTTATCTGTAAAAGACTTGCAGCACAAAAGATTTTTTTTAAAGAAATTATTACCTAATAATTTCAATCTAACTTGTTAGTAAAAGAATTAAGGATAGTATAATATAATTTTCCAAAGTAAATTCTGTTACTTTTCCAAATATCTATACAGCTTTTACAATATCAAAAAGTAATCTTTGGTAATAAAACTTGGAACTCCAAGCAAAGACTTAACTGGCTCTGGATTATTATAGATTCATGATTACACTGAAAAGAATTCACATTTCTATTGAAAATTTTTTTATTTTTAAAGGCTGCTTTTAATAGTAATCAAGTTCAGTATAAATATTTCTTAGAGAGCTTATAATTAATTGCAAATAAAGGAAAATAATCTTAAGTTATTTATCTTGAAAAACTAAAAAGATCAGATTGAGCACAAAAACAGAGCCTATCATCAAAAAGTGCTGACAGCACAGATTCCATCAACTCTCACCATCCATTCCTATCAGTTACCACTTAAGTCTTTTAGACAGCATCCAGTATCCTCACAGATCTGACGAATCTAAGTTTTTGCTGGTCAGCCAACACTGGTATGTCCATGTGTAGTAGTCCATAAGGGAACATCGTTTATGAGTTTGTCATGTTTTGCTCATCTTACTTGGATGATTTCCGAGATGAAAGCTAAATGCTGTTTTATGGGGTGCTACTTCCAGGATGTTTAAAACAGCACACAGCGTTCTTATCTAGTTTTTCTCCAGGTATTTTCTTAAAGTTCAAATGATGCAACCATACAATATTGGAAATTGCTTTATTCTCTAATTTAGAAAATTTAATTAGATTTTGCCAATAAAAATGATATGCCATTTTTGTTGTGTTAACATACAGACACAGAAAAAATTGGATCCTTTCAATATAGATAATAAACTGATTGATGAGAATTTAGAAGATAAAGCTGTTACATCTATTATCAACAAAAACTGGTATGATATATTAATGTATTTAAGATATTTATCTCTGCTTTTCACCAGACAAGATTTGACAGGTCTTTTTTATAGTGGTGGGGTTTAGGGGAGGAGCTGAACTAAGCCGGTCATAGGATCACTGGGTTCAATGTGAACTAGGCAAGTCTTCACTAAGTCTCCCAAGCACTAAGGCCTTGATGGTCATAGCTTGAACCAGACTCTAGTGGTATGCTCGTAATTGATTATTTGCCCAGCCAGAGTCCAAGAGGCAGGGGGGGAGACATAGCCTTGGAATCATTGACTTGATACCCCATCTGGCCCAGCTAAAAAGCCAGCTAAGTATCAGCATTGTTCACCCATTTGCCATCTATAAGTAAAGTAATAAAGTTGGCAACCATAGTAGAGGGTGACCATAAGGCTCCTTTTTCAATGGCTACAACACCGAGGTGTAGGGGAGGGTGCTACTCCTTTCCCTGGATTGCTCCACTTTACCCTTGATATGAACCTTATATTGCTGAGTGTTAAGCAAGAAGGTATTAGGTACCATTTTTAAAGTCTTTGATATGATGCGACCTGGGATTGAACCAAGGTCTCCCGGACACTCTACCCACTAGACCAATTTTTTAATTTAGATTATATAAACTGAATTACACCCAACCTTTAATATAGTAAATATTTTAAATATTAAAGCCAAAGAAAACATTGAAGTCAAATAGTATTTTTAAATTTCTTCAAAAGTCTTTAAAAAATGCAGTCTGCTGTCAATTTTTTTTCAGCAAGGTACTAGTTATATTACATTTGTTCCATATGAATTTCACAAAATCAATCTAAAATTTTATTATAGAACTGTAGTAGTATTTAACAAACTTGGTTCTTTTCTCAAAATCCATCTTCATTCTTTAAAGTGCATATATAATTATATAATTCCTAATTATAGCATGCATATCTACTTATTACTATACATATATATATATATATATATCAAGGGCGGAGATGGGACTAGTGCTACTCGTGCCCGGCACGATCAATAACTCTGTCAATGTTATTCAAAATGGATTAAAAATCATCATTAAATTTCAAGCAAACATACTCAGTCTGATCTCAATTAAATTAAGTATCTATTCAAGTTTCGATAACTAAGTAGCCAAAAGTTCATAAATATATCTGGGAATAATACAACGATGCTGTTTTGAACGGATGGTCTTTGTCCGGCCACTGTCAGATCCATTGAACATCCCATAAAATTGGCTATATTGTTGAACACGCCTAATCCGTGCCAGGCACTAGACCCTTATAATAACAGTAATGTTAGCAAAATCTCGCTTTTGGCTGTAGCCAATAGAAATAGCAAGTCTACTGTGCTCAAAAAAATTAGCACAATGTGACTGCTGACAACAGTCTTGGGAAGACAGATGACAGAAGAGAGAGGGGTGATAGCAGATTATAGCCGTCGCCGACGTCATCATCATTGCTATGGTAAATGTTGGTTAAACGGCATGTTTTAATTCATTTTTTCACTAACAGATGTCTATTTCTTTAATAAATGTTGCATATATTACATTCTGTAACTAAAAGTTGTTTATTTGAATACATTTTCAACAAATAATCTTTATTTTAAGCGAAATTGAAACTACTAGCTGTGTCTGTGTATATTGTCATCAATTTCTTTATTCTAATAAACATTTTTCTCGTCATAGTAATTAACATCTCTTTTCTTCTATACTTTTGAAAGGAAAAAAAATTATCTTATCTACTGTATTAACAAGACTACAAATTATATAGTATCTTGATTGTTTACAAAAAACCACCATGCAAGGTATGTTAGTCAATCTGTGCTATACAATGGAGAATCACGCAATAGCAACTATGATGACTTACTTTGGGTCCACGGACCATGGGTTTGGAACTAAAGTTGACAGAGGGCGAGGGGGCACGAGTAGCAAAAATAGGCTAGAGTCGCCACTGATATATAACATAAAATCCATCTTCAATTCTCCTATATTGGCATTATGTTTCTTTTTTTTTTTTTTGGCATATAAAAACAAAAATAATTGAATCAAATTATTTGGTTCTCTTCCCAAATTGATTTTAAAATCAAAACCTTAAATTGTACGTTTATTTGCAAAAAAGTATAACTGCTGTAATTAGTCTTGGATATATAAAGATCTTAAATTCCAAGCTTATTTTGAAATGCAGACAACATTAACAATTGTATAAAAATTTCATATTCTAAATGTAGCAATTATTATGGGACAGAAGTAGAGTTCAAACTTCAATTTCAATCCTTTAGAATGTATTTAAACCTATAAATATATAATGCATGTGTGAAAACATTCCGAGATAGACAAGCAGATATACACAATCCACAACCAATTTTTCTGAATTAATATTTTTACCACAGAAAGAAAAATCTATGACTGAATTCTGTTCACTCTTCCCAAATTTATTCATGAGAAGAGTAAACGAAGCCACTCTTCTAAAACAGAAGACATTAAATATTAGCACTGCTGTCCCATACTTGTTACATTTGCATATGAATTTCATACACTAAATCTATAGAAGCATTAGGTAATATTAAACAAACCTGGTTCCTTGCTCAAAATCCATCTTCAATTCTTTGCGTCACTAAAAATCTAAATTTCCTGAGAAAGGTTTTCAACTCTTGACATTTAGAAAACTAACCAATGAAGAATATTGTAGCCTTTTTATCAGGCTGTTTTGAAGCTACTGTACATGCCAGGATGTAAGTAAACTTTTTAAGCAGTAATGTTGTGTATGTGTGTGTGTGTATAAAAACACAACAAACAGATGTGATCAATCTGTTTAGACTGTTTGAACTTGACATGGTGTTAGATGTGGAGCTGCCTTCAACTGGAGTGGAGTGGGTGGACTGTTTAATGTATATAGTCTTCAACCTGACTTAACACCAAGATTTTAAGCAAGAGATTTATAGTCTAAGTCAATATCTGAACAGACAAGAGCAGTAAGATGTCAAAATTCATCAAGAAGCAGTTTCAACTTATTGCTTTTCATTTTTAATTCTAATCAATATTTGACATAGAACATCTTTCATTCTCTCATCAGTCCTGGAGTAAAACCTCATTACAAGGATTATTCACAAAAAAAAAAAAAAAAAAAAAAAAAAAAAAAATTCCACAATTATAAAAATCAACAATGAAAAAAAAAAAAAAAAAAAATCAAGTGTTTTTGCCACTGGCATCTGATTCTACTTAAAGCATTTACATTGCTTTCAATTCAAGAAAAATCTTTAGTGGTTTCTATTATATATATATATATATATTATATATAAAAGACATCATTGGTATGAAAGAGTTCAAACATATATTATTATTGATTTTTGACATTTTTTTGTCACTAATTTTAGAATTATTGTAAAAGAAATAAACACTATTTTATGATAAAATTGATTTACAGGATGTTTTTAAAAAATTTACTATCATTTTAGATGTAAATATTTGAGTAACTATATAGTTTAGGCCAGTTTTCTCAACTGGGTTCTTCAAGAAACAGTAAAAGATAGGCAAATAATGGTATATAATAATTTTAATGTAAGGATTCCTTGAGACAAACTCAAGGGCTCCACAAGAGCAAAAAGGTGGAGAAATGCTGGTCTAAGTAAATGAAACTAAACAAGTTTAATTTTAGAAGCAGATGGGTTCATGATGGCAGTTTTTTTTGCAAACACTTTGTATTTCAAGCAAGAACTCATTAAGTATTTTAAAATAAACCCCCTTATACATAGCATTACTGGCAAATATACCCAACCAAGCCGAAACACTACTGCATAGTTTGGAACGAGCCGCCGCAGTCATTGGCCTCCATGTCAATGCACACAAAACTGAATATATGTGCTATAATCAAACAGGTGACATTTCCACACTAGACGGAACCTCTCTGAAACTGGTAGACAAATTCACCAACCTAGGAAGCAGCGTCTCATCAACCGAAAAAGACATCGACACACGGCTAACGAAGGCATGGACAGCTATCAATAGGCTTTCAATCATATGGAAATCAAACCTGACCGATAAAATAAAATGCAGTTTCTTCCAGGCAGCGGTTGTGTCGATACTGCTATATGGATGCACTAATTGGACACTAACTAAATGGCTGAAGAAGCTGGACAGCAATTACACAAGAATGCTGCGAGCAATATTGAATAAGCCCTGGCAGCAACACCCCACAAGGCACCAACTATACGGCCACCTGCCTCCCATCCCGAAAACTATCCAAGCTAGACGAACCAGACATGCAGGACACTGCTGGAGAAGCATGGATGAGCTCATAAGTGATGTACTCCTATGGACCCCCGCATATGGCCAAGCAAAAGCAGGACGACCAGCTCGAACATACATACAGCAGCTATGTGAGGATACAGGATGTAGCCCTGAAGACCTGCCAGAGGTGATGAATGATAGGGAGAAGTGGCGAGATAGGGTCAGGGATATCCGTGCTAGCGGCATGACATGATGATGATTCATATCTTATACATTAATAAGTATATACAGTATAACACATACAAAAGTATATCACTAAGAATTAAAAAAAAAAATAAAAAAAAAGTTAATCTTCTCAACCAAAGATACCAGAATTTCATTATTTGTAGTGAAACATTATAAATCGTAACAGATATTATCCAGTAGTATTTATTACCAAACTCTGCAGCATTGAAACACTAACCAAAAACATTAAACATCCAAGAAATAGATACACACTTATATATAATTGTATTTTTCAGTGCAGAATTTTAACACTGTAATTTATATCTAATGACCAATTCTAATGGCACATTTTATTTTGATAGTCTCAAGATTTGTCTGATTAGTTTGCAGCTACAGCACATGAATATTTTACTACAGGATTTAAAAAAAATAAAATAGAATTAGTAAACCCTTTATATAATGCTGCCGAGAGTAACATGAAACTGAAAAGAAATTCAAAATAAGTCTTGAAAGAATTATTAATATCATCACTGATCCTATATCCTGGTTTTGGTCATTAGGAATGCTATTCATGTAATGTGCTTTGGACAGGAAGAGCCTGCCAGAGCCCATCTCTCTCCAGATCTACAACTGGTTTAAATTCAGAGTTTTCCTTCTAGACAGATTACCATACCAAGGTTGAAGAGCCCAGTCTGCCTATTTACTCTTAGCTGAAAGAAGAATAGTTAATGCATACATTTCTCAAAAGATTAGCACTGTTCAGGATTTGAACTCTGGTTGCCAAATTCACTTCCTATGATAACTGTTACACCATGAGCACCCACCAAAATTATGTAAATACTTTATATAATATTCATGAGTTAAGAGTACTCATAAATTCCCAATGATACTCTAATAATGGGAATCTACTGTATGTCTCCCTCCACCATAATATCAGTCTTTTTCTTAGTCAACTGCAGGACTCCAACCTTCCTCAAGGTCTCTAAGGCCCGTTATATATTGTCATTTACAAAATTCAGAAGGCACAAGCCCAGAAGTATATAACACCCAGCTGGCCTACGATAGTTATCAGTTAGAATATTTGTTCTACCAAAGCTAAAATGTTACTACATGACACTATTTTACTTATATCTATGAAGAGAAGGAAAAGATTGATTCATGCCTTTCCAAGGGCATTAGCAAAAAGTCAATACAAATAACCTAACAGGATTTGAACTCTACTTGCTGATAACCGTTACGCCACCCACACATCCTACACAGCATGTGTGCACACACTTAGCATAGTGGTTATTGTCATAGGAAACGGAACTGGTGAACCAAGTTCAAATCCTGGCTAAGACTGTGGGTGATTTGCTTCACACTAATGTCCTTGTAAAGGCATGAATCCATATCTTCTCCACCTAGATATAGTTAAAGAGTAAGGCAGACTAGGTTCTTCAGCCTTGGTTGGGCAACCAATCTTAAAGGAGGAAAACCAAATTCTAACTAGCTTTACTTGCTTAAAAATTGCCTGTTCATGGCAGATAGTTTGAGTGAATCTATAACCTATAGTAATGAAAGTTGTACATTTCAAAACTCTCTCTCACACAGACAAGAGAGAGAAAGAGAAAGTTTAGAATGAAATTCAACAGTTTAAATAATCAGACTGACATGTTTCATTTGAGGGTCTAGCATCATCAGAACAAAACTGTATTTTCCTCCTGCTGATGATATAAACTTCAAGAAATAATCAGTTTTACTCCACTTAAATACCGACATTGTGTCACATCTTGCCCATGGCAGAAGGGTTTGTGGTGTGTGTGTGTATATATATATATATATATATATATATATATTTATTGTCATCTACAGACAGACTGTTTCATTATATCACAACTCTTCAGTGTGGCTAGACATGTAGGACGCTTGAAGCTGGGATCGAAACCCGCCCAACTTTACATTAGACTTAGTATCAGATCGCTTGGCCAACAAGCGTACCACGTCAGCTAGAGAATTATAAGGTATTAAGTAGTAGCGTTCGTTTGTTTACATTTTATACCTTGCCAGATACCAGAGTGCTCAATTCATTTGAAGAGCTTTGCATTATGCGAGCAGCAGCCGTAAATCCCTTCACCAGAAACACACAAGGTAGTTTTTGACAATTGTTTCCAATTTTTCATTTGAACAGAATCTTAAAAATTTATAACTAAACATCAACCAAAGATTCATACTGAGTGGAAAGCAAGCAAAAGAAACATCCATCATGTTATAGAATAATGTTTAGAACCTACATAAATATGATAAGAAATTTAAAGCAACTCAACTCCAACAAATTAAAATCCTTGGCCTCATATTAGAGCTAATAAAAGATCCACAGCTGTAAAAATAAATTTGAAAGAATTTTTTAAATTTTAAAGTTAAAAAAAAAAAAAAAAAAAAAAAAAAAAAAGGAAACCTTAACCAAGGCCTAAAATGAAGCATTAGTCTCCAATAAACTTTGGTTGATCCTATTTACCCAACCCCTCCGCTCGGGCAGGATATGACACAAGGTCAATTTTAAGCGGAGTTTAACAGGTTTGAATTCAGAGTTTTCCGTCTCCTAGACTAGTTGCCTCACCAAGGCTGAAGAACCTAGTCTGCCCTACTATTTACCCATAGCTGGAGGGAGAATAATTGGATTCATACCTTTCCCAAGGGTATTAGTGCTATGTGAAATGCAATCAGTCTCATCCAGGATTTGAACTCGAGTCGCCGTGTCCAATTCCTGCGACGATAACAATTACACCATGGGCACCTCCTTTGGTTGATCTCAGAACCCAGTTGACTACAGCTTAGAGGAATGACCTCTGGTATATCTTCACCAGTCAAATAGTTATTATAACAAGTGCTACCTTCAGATGATGTTTATTATACTGTTGTATATGGCAGTTAAGCTACCGACCATGTTGTGTTTTTTATTATTGTTACAAGCTTGTAAGCCACTGAAGAGTAAAGAAAATTACTTTTAAGAATAACAATAATTTGTTATTTTAATTAATTTCAACATAAAACAGATCTTATCTTCTCTCTCTTGAAAACTTAATTTCCTGCTTATCTCTCCCACTTTATCTACATTACAATGATAATAATAATAATAATAATAATAGAAGGTTCTAAAGCCAGTTGTTTTTTTTGGGGGGGGTCCCCATTTGCAAAGTTTTTGCGACACTATAAGCTTTTTTGTCTTTCGGTGCGCATATTTATATGCAATAATACGTATGCAAATAGGTGACAGCATGTCTATATCAGTGATTGATTTCAAGAGCATGTCAACCCATCTGGGATTAATTTAGGACTTTTTAGGAAAGCTGAATGTGACGGGGAAATTAAACTAAAATCCCTAAATGGGACTTTATTTTCGCACGTGTGAAGACGGGGCAGGTTGGCACTTGATCCCCTACAGAAATAAGTCCTGTTCAGAGTTCTTTTCTCAGGCAGATAAGAACTGGCATATTACGTGAGGGAATAATTTAGGGCCAGACTGGCCACCGCTGGCAAAGGGTCCAAAATTTCACACTATCACACACCCACCAGGCCACTAAACTTCTTTCCCTTAGATAATTGAAGAATACGGGCCTATAGGTCTTAGTTGTAATAATATTAATATTGCTACGGTCGGCAACTCAATTTCCCGTGTGATACTTTAGGAATTAATAGGACAGTTTTAAGCAAGATAATGTAAGGCGAATAGAAGCTGAAAGGAAAGCATGGAATAATAACATAGACCACATGGTAAGATGAAAATACATAGGTTCTTTACTACGGTTATATACATATATATGTTCGAAGTGTCAAAAATATATAATAGGATAGTCCATGAATATGAATGTCTTTTCTTGGCTTTTATCCTTTTCCAAGTTGAGAGAGAGTGGTAAACAAAATTTGGGTGTAAAGGGAAAATGTCCCAAAGTTACTTATCTTATTTTTTTGACGGGGTTCCACTGGAGAATTTCTCTTCTTTCACGGGCTAATGGACTTGGTACTGTTTTTAATGCTGGCTTGGAGGATTTTGGAGTTCTCCGTGTCTCAGTCTTTTTGTCTTTAGCCCGGAGCAAAATGGCTATCGTCCGTCTGCCACGAGCGTTGCCCAAAAACTTCCTTTTTTGTATTTACTTCCGTTGAGGGGAAGGGAACCCCACTTCCGTTTGGGGTCCCCCCACCAATCATTTGGCTTCATTTTCTCTTTCCCCTTCCGATGTCCGGCGACCCAAGGTCACTTAGGTGCAAACATCTGTGTGACCCACATTCATTTCTAACGGTCACTTTTTTGACTGCTAGATAATTTTAGTTCAACGGGGGGGAGAGTATCATTCCCACCTCCTCGTCTCCGTGAGCCATCACGTGACATGAACAAGTTAGAGAAATGGCGTACATTGTATATTTATATTTTTTTGTGTAATTTAATAAGTTTTATTTATTTTTTTACCATGTTATATGATATAAAGCATTCCTATTTAATATGAATACTTTGTAAACAGTTCTATGACTCATAGATGGATTTGGTTTGGTTTCTTTGTTTAATGGCATATCAACCTTTGTGGGTTATTTAATGCTAAAGTCATCCTTGTAGAAGAACAATTGTGATGCTATTTTCCACCCTTAGCAAAATTGTGAGTGAGGCCTAATGGATGGGTGATACACTTGTCAGCAGTATTGGTGATACACAGACTGGCTTGTGTGGTTTCATTTGTCTGGTCTTGCTTGTTGGCTAAGATGGTGACTTCTTGGCCTCAGTGGGCCATCTCTTCCAGACTTTCATCTACTTTGGCAGGACCAAACTAATTGCTTGGTGGCTGAGGCTGCCCAGTAGAGGATGCCAATGGGGCCCAAGAATTTCTGGTACTGCTGGTCATGCACGCTTCAGCTCCCACTTTAAAAAAGGCCTTGTGCCAATTTTCATCTTAGCAAAGAGATTAACAAATACCACCCATATTTCACCAAGGGTAACTCATATATGAGATCTTAACAAATAATACTACTCCAAGTCAGAATAGACCTGGGTGTAGTGGCAATGAAGGGGTACTCACAGAGCTCCAGAACTTGAGCCTCACCATCAGATTTAGTTTATCCAAGACACTTTTTGAGAGGGTTCTTACTTCTCTGCACAAAATACAGTGTATTCTAAGCCCTGCCAACAGTGCATGTCTATAGGAGTATGTACGCATATAGGCTTAGCACACATACACACACTATATATATATATATATATATATGAAGGTGAGCATATCTGTATAGGTGTGTGTGGGCATAGGTAGCATATACTGATGTACATAGATGTGTGCATATCATCATCATCATCATATCGCGCTGGTAGCACGGATATCCCTGACCCTCTCTCGCCACTCCTCCCTATCGTTCATCGCCCTAGGTAGGTCTTCAGGACAACATCCCGTATCCTCACATAGCTGCTGAATGTACGTTCAAGCTGGTCGTCCTGTTTTTGCGCGGCCATGTGTGGGGATCCATAAGAGTACATCTCTTATGAGTTCATCTCTGCTTCTCCAGCAATGTCCTGCATGTCTGGTTCGTCTAACTTGAATAGTTTTCGTGATAGGGGGCAGGTGGCCGTACAGTTGGTGTCTTGTGGGGTGTTGCTGCCAGGACTTGTTCAGGATTGCACGCAGCATTCTTGTGTAATTGCCATCTAGTTTCTTCTCCAGCCGTTTTGTTAGCGTCCATGTAGTGCATCCATATAGCAGTATCGATGTGACCGCTGCCTGGAAGAAACTGCGTTTCATTTTATCGGTTAGGTCTGATTTCCATATAATCGATAGCCTATTGATAGCTGTCCATGCTTTCGTTAACCTCGTTTCGATGTCCTTTTCGGTTGATTCGACGCTGCTTCCTAGGTACGTGAATTTGTCTACTAGTTTAAGAGGGGTTCCTTCTAGAGTGGTGATGTCCCCCGTTTGGTTATAGCACATATATTCCGTTTTGTGTGCATTAACATAGAGGCCTATGCTTGCTGCTGCTCGTTCCAAACTATGCAGAAGTGTTTCGGCTTGGTCAGGTGTATTTGCCAAGTGATTACAAGAATTTAATAGATGATCAAATACAAAGAGAATATCTTGATGCGGATGAAAGGGTTAGTTTTTAACATCAATCATTAACCAAAGTCCTCAGTACTAGTATGGTTGGTTGTTTTTTCGTAATCAATCCTTGTAGGTTATTTAACACCAAATCTTGTTTATACATATGATTTATAAGCAAATAGTTTGTAAATAACATTTTTAAACAAGCCATATCTCATTTGTTTGTACACAATTGAATGATTTCAAGTATTTCTATTTATTGTTTGCACACAGTTAAATGTTTTCATGTATTGCTAAATAACACGGATAGTTTTATTTGCATACAGTAAATGGTTTCCAGTATAGTAAATGATTAAACAGTTCTATTTGACCCTTAGATAGGACCCTAACAGGTACTACCACATTGAGTTTGAGTGGACCTGGGAATAATGGTGATGAAGGGGTATACCACATTCCCATAAACCTTAGAACTGGAGCCTTACCATCAGATGTAGTTTAGTGTCATATCCAGGACACTTGTTGGGGGGTTCTTACTCCTCTGCAAAGACGTTGTTGACATATTTTACAGCGCTTCAGCCAACTGAGCTAAGTACTAGTATGGTCAGAGGTCAGTAAATAAGATTAAGTACTTTAGTTTTAGGTGGTCTGACTGAGAAAAACAGTTCTTTGGACACCTGGACCATATATCGTTAAGGAACCAATCACGAAAGAGAGGATTCAAGCAGAGGGGTTTGAGCCTAGGATAGTAAACAGCAGTGGGCCACCAGGAACAAAAAAGTTAGTTGGCTGTTTAGACACAGAGTGGGATAAAAAAACTGATCAAGTGCAATGCTATGGGCCAGGCCTGTATCGAAAATCGTAACACACACAAATACAAACCCTGGTTTCATGATACAAAAGTTCATTGATACTAAAACTTTTTTTATAGCAGCCGTGAAACTAGAGAGCTAGAATAAAGGACTGAAGTCAACTCAGAGACAGAAACTTTAACTCATAGCAGACAAAACAAACAAACAACCACATACTTCCTTTCTTCTTCACCCTGACCAATCCTCACCTTGACGAGGCTGCTTATTGTCCAACTTTGACAAGAACTTGAAATGACTGATTGACACTGCATCTTTTAAATCTACTTATATTTTATTTAAATTATTCTCTGTAACTCATCTGATAATAATATGTAATCACTAAAACTTTCCAGTGCTATTTATCCAAATGTTTATTTTAACATTTCACCCACAGCTGATTTCAAAACAAACCCTTATTATGACAGGGGCTGACACACACATATGCAAAATAAGGTCTACCCACTTGGACCTTTCCAATTCAAACATGCAACTACAAACTCAAAGTTTTTAACTAGCAAACAATTTATCACTAAACTAAAATAGTCAATTAAAATTCCTTATAATATTACACAAGCCTTTGTCTACCATCCATATCACAATAGCAAGGGATCAGTGCCCAAGTCTATATTCCCAAGTATAACATACAACCGTCTACCTCTGACCAGAAGAGAAATTGTCATTAATAAAGATAGCCATATGCACGGATTCTAAAATTTGTTTTTGCTTCTTTTTCTTTGTAAAGCTGACTTGTGGCTTGTATAGTTTTGACCAAAACCTGTAACTGACTAATCTTGTCTTAAAAGCATATCTGCAATGTGGAGTTGAGACATTTAGTAGGTGAGACTGGGGCAAGCTGTGATGAGAAAACTTTGATTTAGGTACTTTCCTAAGCAGCAGAAAAATGCTATTAAATTGTAGAGAATATTAACACTGTATCGAGGAAATGACAACCATGCTATATTTGTTTTGTCTTTTTTTTGGGGGGGTCACCAGCTTTTCTTTATTCTGTTTATACCATCTTGTTTAGACTGGTTATTTAGCAAAAATTGTATTAAGAAAAGAATAAAGAAATTTTATAAGAATTACCTGCCATAACTGCAGACCTTTACTCAAATATTTCAAGTGTGAGATTTATTAAGTATTTGGAGGACTAGAATAAAAGTGATTTATGATAATCCAGGCATTAGCTTTATTGGTACACATTCATTTTTAACCAAGTTGCAAACTTTTTCACCTACATAATAATGCCCTTGAGAAAGACATGAATTCACCTGTTTTTCACCAAGCTATGGGTAAATAGTTGGGTAGTCTAGGTTCTCTAGCCTTGCTAAGGCAACCAGTCCAAGAGAAGGAAAACTAAATGCAAACCAGCTGTTCTCCACTTGAAATTGCTCTTTCAACAGGGCTTTGAATATGCTGACTATCCTCTGCAGGAGGGTAAGATCCCCAGCAAAAATAAGTTACCCTGCTGGTAGGGCTTATAATATGCTAACTGTATCCTCTGCAGAGAGGTAAGACCTCCTCAAAAAAAAGAGTATCCTGTATATGACTATAAACTGCATTTGTTGGGGAGGGGGAGGCTCCAGTTTTGGACCTCTAGAAAATGTCAAGTAACTCCTTTGTTGCTATTACTCCCAGGTCCACTCTAAACCAAAGTGGCAGTACCTGTTCAGGTCCCACCTATGGGTGTAATAGATCTGTTTAAAAATAAACAAAAAAAAATAAAGGTTATTTGTATTCTCGAGAAAATTTAAAAAAAAAAATTTTTTTTAAATTTAAAAAAGTGTAAATATAAATGTACAAAGCATACAATTCCTAACCTCAAGATAACTAAACAGGTTGACATGCCGTCAAAAAAAAAAAAAAAAAAAAAAAAATCATCAATCTGCTTAGAATAATTGATTTGTATCACATCCTGTCCAGGTTAAATCAGTGTATAGAATACTTTAATTTTTAAAAACCTGTGAGTACCCCACTTTAAAAAAAAAAAAAAAAAAAAAAGTCTAATCTGTTTAAGATAAAATTTAGTCACTTTTTAATATTAGAAAAATATTAGTAAATCCAATCTCAAATGGTCTTCCATTTTTTCAAAAAGACACCAACAAACATTAAAATGCTTTGCAGTTCTTATTCTAGTAGCAACTTACCATTTAATTTCTCAAATTCTACACCAAAATCCTCCAAGTTAACGTTTTTGATTTGACATGAAGTAAGGACAATTGTAAACGCCCTGACTTCCCATCAGGGAATTTTCTTTGTTTTTATTCTGCTTTATTCATTTACCCATTTTTCTCTCTTTAATTAACTAGTTCATATCACAATCACTAGAGTGAGATAATTTCTAAGAGAGGTCATCAGGCACTCCTCTCCTTCATCTTGCATGACTATACTTATTTGGATAAAATTAGAGAAATTTTACAGAGAAAATGAAGAAAAGCTAAAATAAAAAAATAGGGACCCATTACACTTGTGATTGTACATGAGAAATCTTAACCTTTACCATTAAGGGTTTTCGGACTATTGTCTTCATCTTTATTGTTATTTCCACAACGTTTCAGCCGATATGTCCTCCGGCCTTCTTCAGGTGTTTGTCAAATTTGGGAACCTTCATGGAACTTCGAACTACATCCTAGTTCCATGAAGGTTCCCGAGTTTGACAAATGTGGAAATAACAATAAAAATGAGGACAATGGTCTGAAAACCTTTAATGATAAAAATCAACAAGCTTCATCTCAGAAATTTAGACAACTTAATCTTTACCTTTTAAATTCAAATACAGGGTTCACAATAGCTTTTAAAATAGTCTCAACAATAAAATGTTGCAAAAATGGATAATTTCATACCTTTTGTGAGTAGTAAAGTGGTAATTGAAAATATATGATTAATTCTAATGGCATATGAATCCATCTACGGTTATTTTATGCCTAGAGGTTAGGGAACTGTATTCATTGTACATTTATATTTACATTTTGTGTGTAGTTGGTTCTTTAGAGGTTTGTATGCACACAGTCCTCCTATCAAATATTAATGTTTAAAGAAATCTGTTTCACCCCAGCCCATTTGGTTGAGGCTGTAGAATACACCAACTACAGCTCTGCAGAGAGGTAAGACCCTCATCTCTATGAATATCCTGGATAAAACACAAAACTATCTGATAGTGAAGCTACACAGTCTTGGAACTCTGAGGAATGTGGAGTACTCCTTCATTGCTATTACTCCCAGGTCCACACTGACCCAGAGTGGTAGTACCTGTTAGGGATCCATCTATGGATCAAAGAAGTGTTTAACTATTTAACAGTGTGCAAACAAATGACTGATGTTAAATTGATTTGTTCGCATTACATAGTAATGCTTCAAACCATTTAACTGTGTGCAAATTAAACTATTGGTGTTAGATAGAAATACTTGAAACCATTTAACTGTGTACAAACAAATGATTAATTCTAAATGAAATTATGTTGGATAGGAATATATGGAACCATTAAATTCAGTACAAATGAATGAATAATGTTGAATAGAATTATTAGTGTTTGATAGCAATACTTGAAACCATTTAACCATGTACAAACAATACCAATACTTGTGCGCAAATAAATTAGTTTTAACATATTTAAAAATAAGATTAACTACAAACTATTCATTTACAAAACATGTATAACCATTTAACTGTGTACAAACGACTAATGTTAAATTGAATTGTTAGTGTTACATAGCAATACTTGAAACCATTTAACTGTATGCAAACAAATGAGTTCTAGCTTATTTAAAAATGTGGACAACAAACAATTCATTTACAAATCCTTATACATACATATATATATATATATATATATATATATATATATATATATATATATATATATAACAGGATTTGGTATAAAATAACCTAAAAGGGTTGATATACCATAAAATCCAGCCAGCTTATTTAACCTATAGCTGGAACCTAACAGGTACTACCACCCTGGTCAATTGGACTTGGGAATAGTGGTAAAGAAAGAGTATTCAGCATTCCCTAAATCTCCAGAACAGTAGTCTCACCATCATTTAATGCCATACCTAGGACACCTTTTTTGTTGGGAGAGGTCTTACCCTCCCCTCTGCCTATCCTAAACCCAGTCAACAAGGCATGTAATTATATGGTTTCTATTTCTATAAATAAAGAGTGCTTGATAGCACATATGTAGATCTAAGTTTAAATAGCATAGACACAGGGCCAATGGCACTTGGTGAGCCAGTTTCTCATCTATGTAATCATCAAAACAAGATCTTGGTCTGAGGATCACAAAAATTAGAAGGGTTTAATTCATTTTATATTTGTAGTGTGTATTACATGATCCTTTATTTTTGTTTGTAAATACATATATAATGCATTTTATAAATGAAAATAAAGAATAATTAATTAAACCACTCCCACATTTTAAATATTAACTTCATATAAAAGTTTTAGCCATTTTCCATACAATGACTATAGTATTTTTTTTTTTTTTTTTAAATCAAAAATTTAGACTATTTCATGCATATATACATAAAGGGCTAGCTAAAAGTTCTTAGAAGTTGAATACTGTAAAAGAGAAATGGACTTACCCCTGGAAAAATGTGCTCATGTGTGTCTAGCATGCAAAAGCAAAAATGGCCACTCTAACGTGTTTTAAGAACTCACGATCTCGGATTCCCACGAGACCGACAAGACGTGCAAAGGTCTAAGCCTATAAAAAAAAGACAGACAGCCGCAGTGTTGAGAGCGAACTCAAGTGTTGCGGTTGGTGAGAGACAATATATCCAGCTGATTGGAAGAGACAATTCAGGAGACATTTCTAAGCTAGAGACGTTTGTGCTGGACGGTGATACGCGAAAAGTGTCCTGGATCAAGCTTTCTGACTGTTAAGTGACCCCTGATTACTACAAATACTATAAGAGAATTGAATGTAAAACAGATTTCTACCAATAATCCTTATGAATTATGCTAATTACAGACCAAATTGATTACTTCAATAATGATGATGGGAATTTGACATTAGAGGGAGTCATTTTATTTCATGGTCAAATTCATGATTATTTGAACAACAACACAGTACATACAAACATACTTTTCTCACAACTGTAAGGAATTCAAATGTTGGAAGGGAAAAAAAAGGAAAAAACAAAATGAAATCAATGTGAAAACAGCACAAATAATCCCAAATAATTTACAAGGATTCATCATACAGAACTTTATCTGTTTACATAAAACACCAATTTTAAAAAGCATAGCAAAAATGGTAAAGTAGATTCTATTGCTTCAGAAAGTATGAAACACCTGATGCTTTGTAGTCGTTATGCAAAAACTAGGTTCATTCAAAGATGGAATACTGTTCTCATATCTAGGCATGATATTTTATCTACTTTTGATATAGTTACAGAAATGTTTGCATAACCTTGTAGGAAAGGATCATTTCTTGTCATTTCAGCCACTTTTCCATTGTCAGAATGTATCTTGTTTGTTCCTTTTCTATCAATGCTTTTATGGAAATTTATTCAAATAAGGTTAGTTGGTTGTGTTTTATGGTATATCAACTGTTGTGAGCGATTCAATGCCAAATTCTGCTCATATGATTTCTAAGCATATAATTTGTAGGTAACATTTCTAAATGAGCCAGAACTCATTTTTTTGCACATAGTTCAATGGTTTCAAGTAGAGTAATTTATTAAGCAGTTCTATTTAACCGATAGATGGGAGCTAACTTGGTTATTGTTCAAATAAGCTGCATTCATTGGCTCCATTTATTTAAGTGTTTCCATTAAGAACTTGTTTTCTATAGCAAGTAGCATCCATTCTTTCTGAATCTTCTTTAAATCAGATGCATGTTTGATTTTAACAGCATTTTTCATAGAACATCTGCACTACGGATCAAACTCCCTTATGAATTTTTCTCTTTCCAGTTACAATGTTAAACTTTTTAAGCCCAGGATTAATATTTGGATTTTAATGACTTAGTTTAGATTTCTGCTTTGTTGTCCATTTGTAATATCCTTGCCCTTCACTTTTTTAACATTATCTAAAGTGGCCAACTGGCTTTGCTTAGAACAATTGACTGTATCATTTTTAGATAGTCTCGTTCAGAGACAACTGGTACTTTCACAAGACATCCAAAAAATTAGTTTAGCTTTTATCAAGAATTTTAAAAACAGACATATTCCTTTCTGTAAAAATCTCAAAGATTATTTTGGTTGGTTTTATAGAATGTCAACTCATGTTGGGTTTATTCATGGCAGTCAGTTCAACTAATACAATTTCAAATTATATTCACAACAAAACTATCTTCTCAATCATTTTAAGGTAAATACTTCCAACTCAATTGCACTATCAATATCTAAAGATTCAATGTATTAATGTTGCTGAAAATCATTTGAAACATTATCTAAAACAGATAAATTGGACCCCTAGATGGGATCCTAACATGTACTACCACACTGACCCCAAGTCAACTTGTAAGTAATAGTAGCAAAGGGTTAACTACATATTCCCTACAGCTCTAGAATTGAAGTGTCACCACAGGATGCAATTTAAGGTTATAACCCAGACAACTTTTCCTTTTTTTGTGGGGGGGAGTCTTGTCAGCATTACTGACAAAATGTAAATCAATGTCTAACCATTGGTATGCCACATAAGTTGATAGTGAAGAGTGAGTAAGCACTAGGGAAAATCAGACTCCCACTTGACCCATCCCACAGGCAGTAGGAGGGTAAAAGGAAAAAAAAAAAGATACCCATTGTCAATCTTGTCAGTTTTGAATCATTTAATGTTCACACCTTAATCCAAGTTGCTATCAATTATAAAAGGAATCCTTTTTCTGTCTACAGTTCATTACCTACTTATTTTGACAAGATCTGATTTGAATATAGAGATAAGTGTTGAAAGAAATGGCATATGAGAAAAATGCAAAGATTCTTTGAACAAAATCATAACAGAACATTGACAGTTAATATTGAAAATGTGGGACTTATATGAAAGTTTTTAAAAAAAAAAATCATAACATTGAAACATTCATGTATATTTTCTAAAACTGAAGATACTCTGATCAACCACTGCCCTGATCACTAACTGTACCTCAACAGTGGTAAAACCTCCTCCCTCAACGAGTGTCCTGTATATGACACTAAACAATCTAATGGTAAGGTTCCAGTGATGCTGGGGCTTTGGGGAATGCAGAGCACCTCTACATTGCCATTGCTCCCAGGTCCACTCTGGCCTGGAGTGTTAGTACTGGATAGGGTCCTATCTATGGGTCAAATAGAACCGTTTGACAATTAAACTGTGCGCAAAAAAATGATTTGTGCTAAATCGAACTGTTTAACCATTTAATAGAACTAAACTGTATACTTATGCTAAACCGAATTGTTTGAATTAGAACTGTTCAACTAAACTGAATAGCTTGAAATAGAAATGTTTTTGACAATTAAACTGTACTTACATTTAAACTGATACTTATGCTAAACTGAATTGTTTGAAATGGAACTGTTTTTGACATTGAAACTGTACTTACGCTAAACTGAATTGTTTAATATAGAACTGTTTCAACATTTAACCGTGTGTAAACAAAACCTATACTTATACTAAACTGAATTAACGAAATTAGAACTGTTTGAATAATCTGAATAGCTTGAAATAGAAATGTTTTTGACAAACTATGATTATGCTAAACTGAATTGTTTGAAATAGAACTGATGATTTGTATAAAAATGGATTTGGCATTAAATAACCTACAAAGGTTGATATGCCATAAAACCCAAACAACCAATCTGATCAACCATTAACTGTTTTTATATTTAAAGAATAAAATTCAACAAACATTTCTCATCAGAAATAGCTATATTATTTACATATGGGTGAGTTCTTAATCTTTTTTCCTCTACTCTGTCTGAAAACACACTACAGAGGGGTGAAACCCACTCCCAAAAAAAGGTGCCCTGCATATAGCACTAAAATGTATCAAGTAGTGAGGTTCCAGTTCTGGAGATCGAAAGAAGGGGTATGGTCATTCTTTTGTTATTTTTACAAGTCCACTGACCCAGAGAAGTAGTATTTCTTAAAGTTCCATCAAATAGATCTGTTCAAGTGTTTAAAATGATTGTAATTAACTTTATTAATATGTTGGCTCTTAAAACATTGTGAACCTGTTTAAAATGATTGTGAAGATGCATTGTTGTACAGTACATAATTGGAGATGATAATTGTTAAACTGACTTTGGCATAAAATAACCCAACCATGATTGACATGTCACAAAATCAACCAACTATATAAATGCCTGCAAATTATTAGTATTAGATAGGAATACTTGAAACTATAACTTGAAATCATAACTTTGGGTAAATTATTTGTATTGAGAAAAGTTACAATTGTTTGCAATTATTATTAGAAATAGAAAGTTTTCTTAAATCAATGGTTTGTAAAGTAAAAAAATAATTAAAAAAAAAAGACAGGCTTCAGTATTAAATAACCCAGTATGGATTGAGATGCCATACAACCAACCAACTTTTTTTTCCTCTCACTCTACTTCAGTCTTCTTTGCATTATTTTGCGTACTTTCATTTTCAGTTTCTCTTCTCTTTCAACTCATTTTTTTCTTTACCTTCCCACGATTCTCTTTTTCTTCAGTTTACATGAGAATATATGGCCCAACCTCTTCACCACAAACAGGATATGACACGATCAATTTAAACTCATTTGAATTCAGAGTTTTTCCTTTTAAGTTGCTATAGCAATGTTAAAGAGCCCACTTTGCTCAAACTATTTACCCATAGCTGAAGGGTGAATAGTTAGATTCGTACTTTTCCTAAAGGCATAAGAACTTTGTAAAATCCAAAGCACCTCATCCAGAATTTGAACTCAGGTCACTGGGTCTGTTTCCAATGACAACCATTATACCACAAGCACCTCTCATATTCTTCAGTAATGTCTCATGTAACCATAACAGAAATTTTCATTCCAAAATCAATATTGTATTTTATATAAGTAGATACTTTTTTTAACTGATAATCACTCTTTCAGGTTATTTTTTAAAAATTTTTTTGTGGTGGGGGGATAGAATAAAATCGCTTCAGGGTTAGGAGTCAGAATTTAGGAGGTTTTTAATGATGGGTTACATTTAGTGTTATAAAGTATTTTATTTATTTTATTTTTTTAAAATCAAAATGATTCAACAAATCCCTGCCAATTATTGTTATCAAACAAATTTATTTAAACCTAATTCGATTTCCAAGTAATATCTAGTCATTTTGTACCTTGTGGAATAATTGTTCTGTTAAATGAGTAAAGTTTTTTTTAAAAGTTCAAGCAAAATAATTTGATTATCTACTCTCTACAATGATGTTCCTACATCAAACAAGTAATCAAACATTTGTATTTAGAAAAAAGTCATTTGTTCTACCCAGAAAAACATTTGCTAGTATCTGACACAAGAACTAATATTCATATAATTCTTTTCTTCCCACCCCCAACCTTTTGGTATGGAAATGTCGATTTGATTTTTTAAACTGACTCATAGTTTTCGGAGTCAATCCTAATTATTTTGACTTTGAGGCACACTACAGAAAACACTCCCTACCTACACACTAAAAGCAACAAGTTAGGATTATACAATGATTCATTTGAACCAATTTTTTTTTTTTTTTGCTTTAAATCAAACATTTTATTTTTTCAACTATACCCTCTGGCCTTCTTGTGTTTGTCACGATATTCTTTCAACAGAACCCACTTAATGTTCACAAATATAATTATCACTTTTATAACCATCATATCCTGCATTCTTACCAGCTTGTGCCTATTTTGTTGCTTATGCTGTCAATCAGATCTTGTATCAGTTAATTATTCCTAATTCATTCAGCCATGTAATGTCATTTGTCAACTGATTCAAGTAAACCAGAGTAGATTACACTAATGCCAGCTTTTATCCAGTAGGCCTTTTTCCTATAAGTTGATTTGTGGATTTTAATGGCATGTCAAACAGCCTGGGGTTACAGTATGCCTATAGATTAGGGAACTGTATAAGTTGTATGTTTCTATTTACATTGTTTTGGTAGCTGTTAACATTTTTTTCTTTCTCTCTCTCACACTCACACACACACACCTATTAAATACAAATAATTTTTAAACAGGTCTATTTGACCCCTAGATGGGACCCTAAAAGGTACAACACTCTTGTCAGAATGGACTTGAAAGTAAAAACAACGAACGAGTAACTACACAAAAGCCAGATCTCTAAAAGTAAAGCCTCACCCTCAGATGCAGTTTGGTGTCATACTGTTATAAACCCTACCTGTGAACATTAATGGGCATGTCCCATTCCTCATAAATACGTTGGATACTATTGTAAGGCTGTGGGGGGGGGGTTTACTGACAAAGTAGTCACCACTAGCAGTGGGCACCTTCTTTACACTGCTAGCAAGTATTGTATTTTGTTAATGTTATAAAGATTTCCATTTCATTTCCAACCTCCATTTTGGTCATGCCTCATTCAGTAACCTTTTGTTAGGTTACAACACATCCACAGGACACCCTGGGGGGGGGCTTGTCCTAAAGGGTACAATGATTGTGAATATAACAACCAAGATGGAAACCCTAGGCAAAACACATCAGTCTATAATGATACTTTATTTTAGAAATTCACTATATATACATAATATGTATCACATAAAAACATGTATACATATATCTACTATAATGTTTACAGTCAAGCAAACACACAAATATAGTTTTTTATCATTATATTGGTATGCTTGATGCTAAAGAAGATATTTAGTCAAGTTTGCACTCACCAAGGACCAATATTAGCATAAGTATATCCATGATATACTAACACTGAACACAATGAAAGACAGGATAAACACATTTGTAAAAACAAAAACATTCTACCTATCATATGCTTAATGATGGTATTAAGAAGAAAGGATACACAAATATGTCCCAAGAACTATACGCATTTTGTTCCATGAACAAATAGTATGTAAAAAAGAAATGAAAATGGAAAAAAACTCACAGGAGGAAGAAAAATAAAACCACCTGGCTTTACCCTTTGCTGGCAAGATCTGATTGATTTTAATGGCATGTAAACTCATTGAAGGTTGTTTTATGCCTAGAGTTCAAGGAATCTCATGTTGTACATCTATATTTACATTTTTTTTTATAATTTCAGAAGAGTTTTCTTTGCACAAAGTTATACAATATCAAGAATTCCTCTCAAATACTAATATTTTATACATGATTATATAGTTTCAAGAAACTATTTTGATTTAATAATCATTTATTTGTTTATAGTTATTGGCTTCAAGTATTCCTATCTAACACAAATAATTCGCAAACAGATCTATGTGACCATAGTTAAGAACCTAACAGGTGCTACCACTCTGGGTCAGAGTTGGCCTGGGAGTAATGGCAATGAAGTACTCAACACTCGCCAGAGTTTTAGAAATGAAGACTCACCATCAGATGCAGTTTATAG
Organism: Sepioteuthis lessoniana; assembly: GCA_963585895.1. NCBI lineage: Eukaryota > Metazoa > Mollusca > Cephalopoda > Myopsida > Loliginidae > Sepioteuthis > Sepioteuthis lessoniana. Next base: position 16,858,655 of record OY757929.1, read on the forward strand.
TCATACCCAGGACACAGCAAGGTCTGAGATTAATCTCTGCTGTTCAAAGAAAAAAAGCAAAAGAGGTCAAGAATGGGTTTCTGAAACTGTCATATAACACTCCAAGAGCCACCCAATAGACATGCCTATTTTCTTCAGGAGATAATTCATTTTCTCCTCACAATTAGGCAAAGATATTTTTGATTTCTATTTCATTATACCAATGTTTGGTTGGGTTTTATGGCATATCAACCATTATAGGTTATTCAATGCCAAATCATGTTTATACATATATATTGAATATATATTTGTAAACACATTTTGTAGAAAACATTCTTAAATGAGTCTGAAATCTTTTTTGCACACAGTTAAATGGTTTCAAGTATTGCTATACTACAGTCACAATTTAACATCAGTTATTTGTTTGCACACTAAGGGTTCTATCTATGGGTCAAAATAGAACTATCAGGTGGAACCACTCCTGGTCAGAGTGAGCCTGCAAGCAATGGAAATGAAAGAGTACTCAACATTCCAAATTTCTAAAGTTGGAGCCTTGCCATCAGATGGATTAATGTCATATCCAGGACACTCATGGGCTTATCACTCTGCAGGGATGCAGTCGATGTATTCTACAGCCCTAGTCGACAGGGCTGAAGTTCTAATTAAAAAAAGTTCAGCTCAGATATTTTAAAACTTTTAATAAACCAGAATGGAAATTTCTTTCAAAGAAGACAATTTTTATACTATCAAGAAAGAAAAAGATTCCCTTGGCTGGAATTCTTCTTTTTCTTATGATTTATTAATATCAAAATTCATAAAAATACAAATATTTTTATCATCCTTTTGTTACAATTATATACTAAAAGTTTTAGAAAAATAATCAGTAACGTAATATCAGTAAACATTTTCAAATAATCAGAAAAAAAATAATAAAATGAGACAATTGCATATTTAATTATCAGAGGATATCCGCTAAGTTTGAGCAGATGAAAATGTCAATGAGAACAAATAAATGCTGGTGGCCACATTGAGGAAGTTAAGATCCTACTTAAACAATTGTAAATTATAAGATTGACATAACTTGATAGAATAAGGCTCTTGAAATTCAACTTGCCAGAAACAAGGTCAAAGTGAAATAGATTCCTTCAGAATTAAAAACTATTCAATAATATCTCAGACTTAACAGAAGTTGGAGAAATTACAACTGTACAATAAAAAAAAAAAAGAAAAAAAGGGCTCAATTCTGTATAAGTATAGGTTTCAAACTGCATGGCAAAAGCCAAACAATAAAATCTTCCTGTTTATTTAGGTTCAATCCCAGTAAAACAAAAATGAGCTTTGAATTCTATCTGTTTCAAGCACCTGTCCTCCAAATGCACAAAACAGAACAAAAATAAGATTTCAACTTTAAGATTCAACAAAGACTAAAGTATAATTATACTATCATACAAAAAAAAGTGATGGGTAATTTATATATGGCTTGACATCTCTACTAGGATCAGAATGTAGTATCTATGCACTCCATTAGAGGACAAAGATGAAATTTGCCCATCTGTCGGAGTGTATATAGCCATAACTCAGCAATAATAACACCTCAAAGCAAAACTTTTAATAAAACACACTTAAAATGTTCTACATTTGAGAATAAAGCATTTTCTAGTTCAATTTGCACAGAATGTCATTTTTTAATCATTGAAATTACTGATATAACAATGAAATAAAATTCAAATCTTTCATGCCTTCTTAGATTCAATTATCATAATGTATCATAATTATAGGAACCCAATGGTTTCACAGTTTGCCAATAGAATTTGTTCCAAGATAGCTGTAAACACACACACAATTCTCTTTCATAACTAAATATCCAACGGTAAATGCTATCATATAAGCAACTATGAGACACTATATCAAAAATTTCGCTAAAAGTCCTTACAAAAAAAAAAAAAAAAAAAAAAAAAATATCCATCCATCCAAATATAAGTTAGATCAGCCATGTTTAGTCTGAAAGTGAATGCCCTTGGACAGGCATAATGAGAGTTCAAACTCACTATAATGCCCGAGTCCAGTATATTAGCTACTACACAATAGGGACTCCTCTCTTGGTTGTAGTTTTAATTATTAGTAAAATTACAATAACCTGAAAGACAATGCTAATTTTGACCTGGGTATTGTATGTGCAATGAATTTTTCAAAGTCTTCAGCATTAAATAATGGATCTCGGAATGGTATTTGCCACCCATATGATTGTATGCACATGAGGGGACAGGCATGTGCTTATATCCAAAGAGCATATAGAGTTTATTAATATGGGGTGCTAAGTAGGGTTGATACACCCCTTATTTTGGAACCTGTACACATAATCACTTACTAAAATCCAGCTGTATTACCTGTGTTTGATATTGAGCAAATTGGAATATTCAGCATGTTGCAATTTTATTTCCCCATGTATGTGCGGGTATATAACATTCTTTATGAAATGTTTATAAGCAGTCAATGAATGAAAAACCATAAGCAAAATTAAAGTGTCATTCTACTAAAATAAGACTGTTTTTTATCTTATTACTATGGAGATTATATATATATATATATATATATATATATATATATATATATTAGTGTGTGTGTAACCCAAACTATGTCTCCAGTGTCAATTCCTTTGGTTATTTACATAACTCTCTCCAAGATTTCATTTAAATTTCAATTATAAAAATGATTTATAATATTATACTGTTAGCCTTATCTACATACTAATAACACAAACACACACACACACACACACACAACTAAATAGTGATTTACAGTGTGAATAGAAAGTCTGATATATATATATATATATATATATATATATATATATATATATATATATATATATTGATCATAAAAATTTGATTGGTATTATTGATTTTTAACTGTTTGGTTTTATTTTTAAATTAAAAATCCTTTCAATAAATGTTAAAAGAAATCTATTAATAAAAAGAAATAACTAATTTCATTCTTTACAGTCTAATTTCGTTAAATAGTTCAATTAGGAAAATTTAACAATGAAAGTTCAACATAATAATTTAATTTTAAGTATTATTAAATGCTATTTTATTTTTTTTGCTTTGCACAAAATTAAAATTTTTTTCAATATTCACACACACACAGTATTATTGGATTTCTAATATCATTTTTATTCTCAAATGTATTAAAAGCATTCCTATTTATAATTCAATATAGAAAACAAAATAAAAATAATCTTATCTACATTCCTATTTAGTTTCATTAGTCTTTCTAAAATATTTTACTACATTAAAACTTAAATACTTGCATTTGGATGGTGCATATTTTTGTTTGTATAAAAAACAGACCACCAGCAACTTTTAACAATTTGATTTTTATCATTAACAAATTCATACACATATTTTGTTACAGTGTTTCATATATTAAAAGTAAAGAATAGGAAAAAGTATCGCCACAAAAGCAGTGAGCTACAAACACAATTTTAACAGATTATGCCTTGTAAAATTATACATTACAACAATTTGTTTCTGCTGATAATTTTCTTTTAAGCTTCAGTCAGGAATAAGGAAAAAGAATTAAATATGATTTTGTTTATTCACTCATGAAGTAATGAGGATATGTTTCGTAATTATTTATTCTGACAATAATAAAGAAATCAATACAAAAAGCTACACAAGTATATACATAATAGACTTGGATATTTGGTTTAATGAAATATCAATCCTTGTGGGTTATTTAATGCTAATTCATTTTCTTGAATTTATTACAGAAAAAAAGTGATGATATTCATTTGAAGACCACTCTCTAATGAATGGTATGAATTAAAAAAAAAATAAATAAATAAATAAATAAATAAATGCTTAGTTTGTTTCACCGTTTCATTTTGGTTCGATATTCTACATGTGTGCATGTATACAACCTGTTTTAAACAAGGTTTGCTCGATGATAAAAATGACAAGACAAGTTAAGAAACCAATGTTACAAATAGACCCCAAGCTACATTCCAGTGGCTGAGTTTCATGCTAGGTTCTTGCCAGGCAGGTAGATCTTATCAATATCCAAGATAAAGTTGGGAGTCAAAGATGCCTATTTAGGCAGAATATAAATGCTTTTCAAGAGTGCTTAACTCCTGTTATGGAAAGAGGACTTTGTGAAAAATTCTTTTCATCACAAGTTGTTCCTCTTAACTCATTGTTTGTGGTGACCAGCTTATATATATAAAATATAATATATATATATATTACATTCTTCATCTTAACAATATTGGATATGTGCACTGGTGGTTTCTTAGCAAGGGAAAGTACTGGTTAGTTAGTTATATATATATATATATATATATATATATATATATATATATATATATATATATATAGTGTGTGTGTGTGTGACTAACTGACCAATCTTCTAAGTTAAGTTTAGAGTACTTTCCCTTGCTAAGAAACCACCAGTGCACATATCCAATATTGTTAAGATGAAGAATAAAATATATATTAAAAAAAAAAAAAATTTTTTTTTTTTTTTTTTTTAAATATTTATTTAAGATTACTCTAATCAAGGGATAAATTGAGATAACTACTCATAAATCTCTTGTTACCAATAGTAAAAGCATACCAAATTTTTATGTTGGTTAGTCCTAAATGACTTTATTACCTCGAAGAGTCATGTACAAGAAAGTTTTAATGATTTTATGGAATAAACAGGAAGACGAAAGTGGTAGAGATTAAATTTCAGAGGAATAAAAAAACAACTCAAAAAAGATTTAGAATTAAGGAAAACAAAGTTTCAGATTATGAACACTCCATGTAAAGTGATCATGTGATCTACCCTGCTTCCCCATGTTCAGAAACAATATTCGTGGTAAATATTATTTACTAGATAAATAAACTGCCTGATATGAACCCACACACATTTTTCATGTTTTTTTCTGCTTTCCTTGCAAAATTTTTTTGTCTAATGATCAATCCTAACAAAAATATTTAAGTCAGTTGTTCAAAAGAAAATTGTGATAAAGAAATGTAGGGTATTTTTACTTTTTTTCTTTTTTCTAATTAAACACTTGACGACGAGGTGATTAAGTTTGTAATTAGGCTCACAAGAAATTTGATCTACATTTCCTTCAGCAATTAAATTAGAATCTAACATATTGGTATGTTATTGTTGTCATTTCCTGGTTCTTTCTGAGTATTTCCCACAGTAATGTCCAATGTCTGTGAATTTTAAAATCAAAGCAAAGATTTGGGGGTTGCATTTACCAAAATCAAAGTTTCAATTCAAATTCATGTTCCTATATTTATTGGATTACAGAGGCACTTGTGATGCAATGATCATCTTAGGAAATAGACATGGTGACCCGAGTTTAAATCTTGGACAAAGCTATTTGTATTTCACATAGCTGGATTCATGCCTTTCCTAAAGGCATTAGTGCTATGGGTTTGTAGAATACACCAACTGAACCTCTACAGCGGGGTAAGACCCCCCCCCAACGAGTGTCCTGGATATGACACTAAACAATCTGATTGTGAGGTTCCAGTAATGCTGGGGCTTTGAGGAATGCAAAGCACCCCTTCATTGCCATCATTCCCAGGTCCACTCTGGCCTGGAATGGTAGCACCTGATAGGGCCCTATCTTTGGGTTAAATAAAACTTAACTGCATACTTATGTTAAACTGAATTGTTTGAATTAGAACTTTTTGACTAAACTGAATAGCTTGGAAAAGAAATATTTTTGACAATTAAACTGTGTACTTACATTTAAGCTGCGTACTTATGCTAAACTGAATTGTTTGAAATGAAACTATTTTTGACATTGAAACTGTACTTATACTAAACTGAATAGTTTAATATAGAACTGTTTTGACATTTAACTGTGTGTAAACAAAATCTATACTTATACTAAACAGAATTAACTGAATTAGAACTGTTTGAATAATCTGAATAGCTTGAAGTAGAAATGTTTTTGACAATTCAACTGTTTACTTATGCTAAACTGAATTGTTTGAAAGAGCTCATTAATTGTATAAAAATGGATTTGGCATTAAATAACCTACAAAGGTTGATATGCCATAAAACCTAACTAACCAACCAGCTATGGGTAAATAGTAGGGAAAACTGGGCTCTTTAACCTTAGTATGGCAACCGATCTAGGAGAAGAAATGCTCTGAATTCAAACCTGTTAAACTACTTAAAAATTGACCTTGTGTCACATTCTGCTTATGGTGGTGGGGTTGGCTAAATACATATTGGATTTAATTAAAAGAGTTGTTTCATTCAAAGGTTTCAAAGAATTGGCCTAGAGACTACTTATCCATGGCTTCTTTAGAACTATTCTCAAAACCAATAGCTTCCTGAAACTTAAGCATTTAATCAAATAATTTTTCTTTTTTATTTCCTTTGAAGGTTTTGTTGTAGCCTGCATACTCCCAGCATTTACTGTTACATGCATATTCATTTTAATAAATCAAAAGGTATCCTAAGTCACCCTAACTATATTACATTTTAAGAAGTGGAAATTGCAAACCTCCATCCTCATCATCTAACTTTTGATTTACAACAACTCTTCTCCTGAACATTATGGCTCTTTTATATCTTTGACTTTATTAATTGATTGATATTAATGGCATGTTAACACATCTAGGGTTATTTTATGCCTACAGTTTAAAGAAATGTATTCATTTTAAGTTAGTATTTACATTTTTTGTAGTTAATTTTTTTTTTTAGAGTTTTTCTGCACACAGTTAAACAATATCAAGTATTCCTATCAAAAATAAATAATTTGCACTCAGTTGTATGGTTTCAAGTATTCATTTATAATAACACTAATTATATGGTTTCAAGTAATTATTTCTATTTGCATACATTTATGATTTCAACTAATAATATTTATCATTAGACAATCATAGCTTAATTACAAATAAATTCCATACAGTTATATGATATCAAGTATTTCTATTGTTAGGAATGTCTAAATCCACCCCCCTCATTCGAAGTAACAGACAACCTATAAGGGTCAATCAGAGGGAATGACCAATATCAGCAGGAAAATAAAACATCGGGTGACTAGGTGCCACTCACGAAACCCCTGTTTGCTGCACGCCAAAATCAGCTGGTATCACAGTTTGTAAAGAAGAAGTCGCTTATTGGCTGAAGAAAGGCATGCGACAAGGACTGCTTTTTGCCCACCAAAAATATGAATTTGACAGAAGGACAGTTGGTAGAAATCTTTGGAGAAGGATGCACACAACGACCAGCCAGCTCAAGAATGTGAAGTGGCTACACAGCATAAAATGACGTCTTATGTAAAAAAAGAAAAAGAACCGCAAGGACAGATCATGGAAGCCAACTATTATGATGGTGATAATAAAGACAAGTAGCAAAAGACTTTATGAGAAGGTCAAGGGCAAAGAAGTTACTGCCCCGCCTGTCTGTTAAATAACAGAAAGAGTAAAAGAAAGGACAGATTTTTGGTCATAAACCCTCTTGATTCTCACAAGAGACAGAGAGAATAATGAACTATCACAGACAGGCTGAATGAGATAAGTAAAGACTGTTACACCTCATTCCTTTCCTTTCCTCTACACTGTTCCATTATATACATCAAAGCAGCCAAACTTACATAATCACACGCATCATTCTACCATCAAACTATGAAGTAAATAGTTTTCATTTTAAATTTTCCACTTGTATATTTCATGTTCATTTCGCAGTTAGCAAATGATTTTGTTTTATCATTCCTTTGGGTCACCATTTTTGTCACTTTAAGGATTTTGATCTCATTTATTTATTTTCTATGTGTTCGAGCGGATTTTTTGCGAGATCAAGAAACCTACCTAATGTGAAGTAGATATTCGCATGTTCTGACATTCTCCTGGCTGGTAACATTCTCTCATGCAAATAATTTCTAAATAGATCTTTTTGATCAATAAATGTGATGCTAACAGGTACGACCACTCCAAGTCAGAGTGGACCAAGGAATAATGAAAGGGTACTCTACATTTCCTAGCGCTCCAGAACTGGAGCCTCACCACCAGAAGCAGTTTAGTCATACACTACATCCTTTGGGGAGTGAGTAAAGTCTCATCCATCAGCAACGAGTACAGTCAGTGTTTTCTTGTCCCCACTGACAAGGCATCTTTGAGTTTACCTCTTGTTAAACAATTGTTCATTTCTTTTTTTTAAACTGTAGTAAATAATATATATTGTTTTTATAATTATTTTTTCATGGGTATCTCTTCTTTTTACTGTCTTCTCACATAAACCTTAAAAAATTCTTTAAATCTTTATACAGAACATATTCACTATTGATACAATGTCTATATACAGATCAAACTCATTCAATAGTTTCCAAAAATCCCCACTCAGATTCTTTTTCTTACTATTATTTCTAAAATCATCCAATTTAATTTTAAAATTTTCTACACTATCACTTTTTTTTTCTTATCTGATTAGGCAATTTAATGAGAATTTAAAATAGAGTATAAGTGAACTAGAATTTATTAAATTACTTTGCTGGCTTTCTTAATTCTCTTTAAATTTTTCTAATATTTTCTTAAAAAGGCACCAGTGATCCACAACAAATCAACAACTATTCCTGTTAGTGCACAATGTTACAGTTACAATCCTGTTTTTTTATGTTCTTAATTTTTGTATATTCTCCCCATTTTTTTTCCCCACTGCTGCCAACTACCAAGGCTGTCTCCTCACCACCCCCAATGAAATTTAAAATGAATTATTATAAAATAAGTTCATAGATTCATTAGGAGCAATTTTATCACATATGCTGCATAGAAATAAAGAAAATTATGGACTAAAAAAAAAATGTTGGGGAGGAGAAGTCATCGAAAAGCATCCACATTTTTGTAACTAACTTTAAGGGAAGAATGCTCAACCCTTTTCCCCACAAAGAGTAGTAATAAAAATAGTCCAGCCTTGTCAGCATACCCCCACCAGGACTATATACATTGCAAGCCTGGGTGACATGTGAGGACATCAATCCTGCAAACGTTTATTAATTAAGGTGATTGACAATGGACAGAAGGACAGAATTTAAATACCAGGCCTTTATTAGGCAGATCGTACACAAAATGTTTGTATGGTGTAGAGTCACAGTTGCTTCATCTCATACAGTGTTGGAAGTCAGATTGGCTCGGTGCAAATGATAGATGTAATTGAAGTTGGTCAGTGTTGCTGGAGTTAATGAAGATGTGAACTCAAATGTAGGCAAGTGTTGGATTGATTGAAATCCCGGTTTATGCAATCCTAGGTTAACTAGGGAGTGTGCCTGGAAGTGCTGATAGTTCAGGCAGTGTTGGGAATGTCTCGGGACTGGCACATGGGTTCTACGGTCAGCAGATGACAAGGGAAGCTGTAACAGCCTCAGTAGACATACAGGCACGGCTGTGAGCTGGAGCGTTGTCAGCAGTTGGCAGGAACCTGGTCAGCATAGGAAACTAGTTCAGCTGCGGGCTGAAGTGTCATCAGCAATAGTAAGAAACAGCAGCAGGCTGGAGTATAATCAGAGGTGGAAGGGACTGCAGTGGTGGAAGTAGAGTTTGGTTGCAGATTTTAATGGAGTCCGTGGAGGACAAGTTCAGCTGCAAACCAAGCACATGTTCACTTCAAGCAGGATCTACCTTGGATAAAGAGGATTGCTGCAACCTAGCATGCGTGCTTTGGCCCGTAAGCTGGTGCATGGTTAGCTTCCAGGTAGGATCTACCACAAAAAAAAAAAAAAAAAAAAAAAAAAAAAAAAAAAAAAAAATGAGATCACTACGAGCTAACACAAGCAAATTCAGGCTGTAGACTTGTAGGGAATAAAAAAATTTAAAAAATTAAATTGAATTAGAGTAATTATTAAAATATGCATAAACTCCCAAAGGCTTCTGACAGGAAGAGGGGCGATGCATGTGCAAAGAAAAGGGACTGTCCCGACAAAAGGAGGAATCTCACTCTCTTTCAGCAGCAACCAGTGGAGTGCCAATACCTTGTTAACTGGTGGAGGACGCCATGTGTCCGTCTTTAGACGACGCATTGGCTAACCTTTCCACTGGTAATAGTCGTCTCTTTCACCACCAACCCATGACTAAAACACCGGATTTAGACAAACTCCCAAAAGTGACTAACGTGGCACTAAAGCTTTATATACCGAACACGTGATTAAAGCTTTAAATACCGAATTTGGACATTATATATATATATATATATATATATATATATATATATATATATATCCAAGAAACGACTAATGCATTTTTAACACCTTGACTGGGAGATTCAAACATTTCATTTGTGTTCAGGAAAAATTTCTTCACCCACTGAATGGTAGTTGAACCCAGAAATAAAGGAGAAATATAAAAGATATCTTTGTCTCCTATCTGTTACTATCTTCTTTCATATAATTCCTTTACAGCCTTCATATCCAAGAAGTTAAACCAACAAAACAAAAGTGGGGTAAACCTCAGAGTGGAGTCAAAGAGCAAACGGCAACACAGCTTGCTCTTGGACCCCATAGACTTTGCACGTGTTAAGCCACCTAGCCAGATCTCAACCGTGAATAAACGAAATCACAAGCAGGTTCACACGTTTGACCTTCACAGGAACTACTGCGTATAATAGGGATCACTGAAACTAGAACTTTTTAGCAACCAGGCTGGATCAGGATCACAAGGGACCGTGAAAAGTTCAGCTGAAAGACCGACATGGAGTAGGAATCAAGTGAGCAAAAACTCACATTACACTTCGATCCTTGGCCCATTGACCCATAAAGGCCCATTATTCTGTGTCTGTTGCTGCCTTTATATAAGAGGAAGGAGCAGCGTATTAAATGGTTTCCTTAGTCGAAATTTTTGTATTGTCAAACAGGAAGTCTTTCCTTAAAATATAAGCAACTACGAAATACCTCATTGTATTTCGAAGAAGAGCTCTTAAATACAATGTATCTCAGCCTATGGTTAAGAACTGTCTCCGAAACGGTCGGCAGAATTCATTTATCTCGGAAAATAGTTTGTGTGTTGACGACAGAAATTCATATGTAGGGGTTACGTTTCGTTAGCTGACATCATGAGTGACTCAACGTTTTTCTTTCACTGAGGATTTTAGGTTTGAGTAACCGGGAAAACTACGATAATATCACAACCAATTTTAAATAAATTAGAAAAAAATTTTTTATGGATTTTTTCCCGGTAGTTAGTGAAAATGGGAGCAACCCCACAAAAATCGATATCAAAAACAGGACCACAAATGTACCATTGTACTCATGTTGGTTATTCAATGAATAATCAGATACAAAACCCAAGAAATACCTATAAATGAGCCACAAGACAAAGTAACTCATGTCTTTAACCTAAATACAATGAATGATAAAATCAAAATAATCGAATCTTGGAGGCGGGAATAAACTTTTTTTATTTTAATCCATTTCTTTCGTTCCTATCAAAAACAAAAAAAATTAAAAAATAGCAAGCTTGAGAGAGAATGGTCTTACACTTACTTAGCTTTCAATTTGTTCATAAACCTTGTATTCACTCATCTCATTTTATTCGACCTACACATTACAATTTCTCATACCTGTCTTCTTTTTCTTTAATAACTTAGCAAAAATTTTAGTGTCCGTAGCGTTTTTCTTATAACAATGAGTATGACAAGGTAAAAGTGGATTTTTAAAATCAGCAAAGCTTAAATAAAGCCCTTCCTTTTTACAGAAAAAAAGTCAAGTTTTTGCGCTAGACAAGACCGAAGCACCTACTATCCAATTAAAAAAAAACAAAAAAAACAGGTGAATAGTCGCTATGCCATCCATTAGAGACGAAAGATCTGTAATATATGTATTTGGGTAATGTTATTTGAGATAATAAATGAGAAGTACAAATATTAACTTTAAAAGAGGAATTTTATTCTTCGTATACAACGCCACGTGTTGGCTAGAAAATGTCCGGCGGTCAACACGCGTGTTTAGTGTTTGGAATCTCTTCAGCAACTGCCTCCTCTTCTGTTCTTGGGTCGTCTTTGGCAACTGCTACTATCTCCGCTGATTGGCCAGAGGGAGAGGGAGAGCGAGAGAGAAAAGGAGAGAGAAGGGAAGAGAGAAGAGTGAGAGGCGATGGATTCTGGGATAGCATTCCTTGGCCGAGGTGGAAGTAAGGACCAAGATTTCTGTTAAGGTAGTATTGACTGCCCATTTACTGACCTTAGTAAGGGAGGTGATACTACAATACTCCCCTACCAGTAAACGGAGTTTTTGTTTGGTTTTGTTTTTGTTTTGTTTTAATAATAAATATACGCGTTATCCTTTTTCCATGTAACCGTTCTACCTGAAGTTCTTGTTTTCATTTTATGTTCCTGCACTTTGTCAGGAGGTAAACTTTCAGACTTTTTATTTGTATTGGTAGTTGCATTTTGTGAACATTTTTGTTTGTTTTCAATGTAAGGTTTTAAACGGTCTATTGAAACTTGTGTATGCGTATTTGAGTTAGTTTCTATTAGGAAATATTTTGGTGTTCGTTCGAGTACCATGTAAGGACCTGAATAGGGTGCTTCTAGCGGTTTTCGAACGCGGTCTATCCTAATCCAAACTTTATCACAAGTTTGAAGTTGATCTGGCACGTATGATTTTTTTGTTGATTTTTCTCTGTTTGAAAAGTCTGTCAGATCGAATTTTGCCATAGTTTTGTGCAGTTCTCTTGTAAAATTTTGTGTAACTGTTTCTGTATTTTCCGTATTTATCATTAGTTGTGGCAATAACATTTGTGCACCTGTGACCGCATAAAAAGGGGAAAAATTGGAGCAGTTGGGCATACTTCGAATTCCCATGAGAACTATTGGTAGGGCTGAAATCCAAGATTCTTTTCGGGCCATAATAGCTGCTTTTAAGGTTCTGTGGGCTCTTTCTATAAGTCCATTGCATTGTGGATGATAGGATGTTGTACGTAGCCTATAGAATCCAATAATTTTTGATAGTTCAAGGAAGAGTTCGCTCTCAAACTGTTTGCCTTTGTCTGATATGACATGGAGTGGAACACCAAAGCGCGTAATCCACGTGTTTACAAAAGCTTCTGCTACGGTTTGTGCTGTAATATCCGATATAGGTTGTGCTTCTATCCATCGACTGGTTCGATCTATACATGTTAAAACATACCGACATGGATTGATGTAAGGATTGTTGGAGCATTTCGCTGGTGGTAGTGGTCCAATTATATCAATGTGTACAGTATGGAATCTTGATGATGGTATTTCCAACGTTTGTACAGGCGATTTGGTATGTCTGTATATTTTTGCTTGTTGACAAGATGTGCATGATGCACATAGTTCTTTGATGGTTTTATCCATATGTGGCCAGTAAAATTTAGCCTTAATCATTTTGATAGATGATTTTATTCCAGGGTGTGATATTGCATGCAAGCTGTCAAAGATAGATTTTCGTAATGTGTACGGTACAAAAGGTCTGGGGTATGACGTTGATGTATCACATAACACAAATTGATCTTTTCCAGATAATGTGAATTTCTTTAAATCTGGAAAGGACTGTATTTCGGTGTCTGATTTTTGTGCATCTGCAAGTGCTGGCAGATCGTATATATCTATTTGTACAGCAAATGTTGGGCGAGACAGACAATCTGCAACTACATTTTGGTTACCCTTCACATGGGCTATATCTGAAATTAATTCTGTAATAATTGCTAGCTGTCTTTGTTGTCTATCTGATTTGGCAGGTTTTAGACTGTGGAATGCACCGCATATTGGTTTGTGATCTGTCAGAAGTAATACTTCACGACCTTCTATGAGGTGGCGAAAATGTAACACTGACAAATATGCTGCTAAAAGTTCACGGTCAAAAGTGGAATATCTCGTCTGTGTTGTCGTCAGTTTCTTTGAGAAGATCCTATTGGTATTGGATTTTCATTTATGACCTGATGTAAGGCAGCACCTATTGCATATTTGCTGCTGTCCGTGACTACTTGATACTGTGTACAAGTTGGTTGAGGATGAGATAATTCTGTTAGCTCACCAAGTATTTTTATAGTGTTAGAAAAGGATTGTTTTTCCAAATTATTCAAGGTAATTAATCCTTTAGGTGTTAATCTCATTCTTTCGGATAAAAGTAAGACTAACTTCGCAAATCCTGGTATTAATTTCCTGTAAAATCCTACCATACCAAGAAATCTGCGTAAGCTTTTAGCATCTGTAGGACACAGAAAAGATTCTATTTCTTTTACTTTGTTAGCAGTTGGTGTGATTCCATTTGAATTAATTCTAAAACCTAGGAAATCTAGCGATGTTACATTGAAAATAGATTTCGATAGTGATATTTTCAGGTTATTTTCTTGTAAAATCTTAAAAACTGTGTCTATATCTTTCTTGTGGAAAGGCTCGTCGTCGCTGAAGATTAAGATGTCATCTAAATATATAAAGACACAGTCTATCTGTCGAAAGATTCTGTCCATGTACCTTTGAAATGTTGCCGACGAATTTTTTAACCCAAACGGCATAAATTCGTAATGAAAAAGACCCATCGGACAGATAATTGCCGTTTTAGGACTATCATCTGGGTGCATTTTAATTTGATGGTATGCTGAAATCAGATCAATTTTTGTAAATCACTGTTTATTTGCGAGTTTTTTTGTGAATGAATTTATATTGGGAATGGGGTATCTATCACTTTTAGTGATGCTGTTTAATGCACGGTAATCTCCGCAGCAGCGGTATCCTCCACTTTGCTTAGGTACACGATGTAGTGGGCTTGACCATTCGCTGTCTGAAGGAGTTATCACGCCTTCATTTATGAGTCTTTTAAACTCTTCTTTAGTCGCCGATAGTTTTTCCGCTGATAGCTGTCTGGATTTTGCAAAAACCGGTAAGTGGCTACCTGTATCAATTCTGTGATAAACACCGCAGTAGTTGTTATTTTTGTTTATATGAGGAGAAATGATTTCTGGGTATTTATCCAGACTGGTTTGAATAAATGATGGTAGTTCTACTTTGTTAATGACCATGTTTACTGGAGATGTCGTGTTTAGTATTAATTCCTTTTTGGTAGCTGTTAACGGGTCGTAAATTGTTTTATTTTTGCAGTCAATTATGAGACCAAATTCATTTAAAAAGTCAAATCCAAGGAGTGGATTGGTGATATCTGCGACCACAAATTTCCAGGAAAATGACCTTTTCAAACTTGGTATCCCAATCTCTAGGTTTGCTTGTCCGTAGCATTTTATTTTCTCTCCATTAGCGGTGGTGAGTGATACCGGTGTTGGATTTAACGTGACGCCGTTTAACCTAGACACTGGTATTATTGAGATACTTGCACCAGTATCCACTATAAATTTTAATGTAGTTGTCCCTAATCGTGTATTGATTTGTAATAGCGGCGAACTCAGGGGGACAGACATGGTTCGCGCCGTTAGTTTTCCGAGTCTGTTGGAGTTGGTGTAGGTGGACGCGAGCTTGGTAGTATTTTTGTGTTTTGCTTCTTCGGCCATCTACACCAAGGTTTGCAAGTTCTTGCTTGCTCGGCAAAGTAGAGGTGTGCTCTACATATTTTGGCTTTTTGTTCCGGGAAGAAAGGTTTAATACCTGTCGGTAAAATAATATTGTCTTTGCTTTTCTCAGTTTTTTGTGTCCTATGCTGAGCGGTGAACGCTGTCGCGTTGATATTGTTAAGCAGAGGCATAAGCTCATCCGCTAGCTTTCCAAGTTGAGTTGGACTTAACTCCTTTTGTGAAGCAATGACGGGGAAAATTGTCACTGGTAGGGCCTGAAGAAATTTGTGTATTGCTATTTCTTCTCCGATACCTATCCGTTTTGCTATCGATAGCATTTCTTCCAGCTATGTTGAAGGACGGCCTGTAATAGTTGTTGTTGACATTAATTTGTCCAGCAATTCCGGCTTTGTCCTTTCGTGGGCCTCAATTAATGACTGTTTTATTTCCTCGTATTTTTTTTATTCTGAAATTGTTATCGGTATTTTAGCTACCACCTCTGCAGGCAGAGATGATATTACCGTGTAGAATTTTGTTGTTGATGCCGTTATATTGCGCAGGTGGAATTGTGCCTCCAGAATGAAAAACCAGCCATTCACTGCCGTTTCCATGAGTTCTGGTGTCTTTATGTTAATTTGCTGTAGAGAAGCTTCTTCCATTTTTATTTATTTATTTATTTTTTTTAATTGTTTTTTTTTTTTTTTGTGTGTGTGTATATATATTTATATATATATATATATATATATATATATATATATATATATATATATATATATTTGTTGTTGTTGTAGACGAAGAAAATTTTTTTTTTGTTTACTTACGTCGAAGGTTCTCTGTTGAAACGTTTGCGACGTGAAGTTGAAAAATTGGTTGAATTTATCCTGGAATTTTCAAAAGTTGCGTCTTATATCCTTTTAGTTGGGGTCACCATTGTAATATATGTACTTGGGTAATGTTATTTGAGATAATAAATGAGAAGTACAAATATTAACTTTAAAAGAGGAATTTTATTCTTCGTATACAACGCCACGTGTTGGCTAGAAAATGTCCGGCGGTCAACACGTGTGTTTAGTGTTTGGAATCTCTTCAGCAACTGCCTCCTCTTCTGTTCTTGGGTCGTCTTTGGCAACTGCTACTATCTCTGCTGATTGGCCAGAGGGAGAGGGAGAGCGAGAGAGAAAAGGAGAGAGAAGGGAAGAGAGAAGAGTGAGAGGCGATGGATTCTGGGATAGCATTCCTTGGCCGAGGTGGAAGTAAGGACCAAGATTTCTGTTAAGGTAGTATTGACTGCCCATTTACTGACCTTAGTAAGGGAGGTGATACTACAGATCCTTCCCTTATTCCATATCACAGCCGACTAACTGTAGAGAGCTTTATTTTCCACCGTCCAACACTCAGGACACATGGTATACTTAATGCAGAACCCTTCCAGCAAAATAGAAAATAGTGAAAAATATTGTTCAGCCTCCTCGGCATTCCCTGGACCAGACTTAAATTTACACTGCCAAAAGTACAGTGAAAAAATAGATTCCCATAACATATTTCATCATGCAATTTTTTTGTTGTTTTGTTCTTACACAGACACACACACGAGGGAAAAAGGGGAGGCGTGTATTTGCCAGAATTTGTCAAGTTAATGACTTAAAAAAACTACTACACCCTAGCCAAAATTTAAGGTGAAAATAAGAGATGATCTACGACTATTTTTACTTGGAAAGAGAAGAGAAAAAAGTTAATCAGATTGGTACATATCAGAAAGAAAGAAAGCCTTGACAAGTGATTTGATCCACTTCCGAATGAAAAAAATTAGTGAATCACGGTATATATTTTTTTTGTTTTTTAATTTAAAAATGATATTAGTACACTTTTCTTTAAGCAGTTAATGTGACACTATCCCTTGACATGGTCGAGAAAAAAATTAAATTACCTAATTATTTTTTTCTTCCGTAAAACTGCTGAAATCTAAGATCATTTTTATGACAAAACAATCAGAAAATGCCTCATAATACTCCTTACATTTGCATATAAAATTCATACACTAAATATAACGACAATTCTGGGATAGTCCAGGAGCAGACGTATTTTATTTCTGGAAAAATACCTAATTCGTTACCTAAATAAATGGATAATAGTGTATTTTTATTATTATACAGTACCTCTTAGCCAGAGACTAAAAAACAATAAGAATTATCACATACAGAAGACAATTATTAATCACCTTATTTCATTGATTAGCAACAAAAGTTTAGTTTCGAATGATTCACTGCTTTTTTTTTTTACGAGAAAAAAATAAGAGAGAAAAAAAACCTTCAACAACTTAAAAATAAAAGTGAGGTTTTTGAACAAATAAACTGGTAAACTAAGGCAAATCTTCTAAAAGACAATTTGGGAGTAAAATAGGCAGACTGCTGCTATCTTTGTGCAACAAGGTTTATGTTACATAGGTCACGTGCACTACTACAATAACAACACATACTTTCCGTTAGAATCCGCATATTGCTCATTCAGCAAATACATTTGTTATCTCGCTGTTCAACTGGAAGCGCCTCATCTAATGTAATCGTTAACGAACTAGTCTTACAGCTCATTAACTCGAAATAGTGACTTCAATCCTCACTGTGCGCTCCCTTCAAGCAGCCTAGTGTCAATTATAAGCTACACTTTTTTTAGGGATCTAGGCTGGCAGATCATTTACCATCTAGTTCAATTCTCACAAGATAGCTTATACTTCTAGCCTTGTATGAAACTAAACTAAGCAAATAATCAGATAAGTTCGATCGGCGAACTGACCATTAACCACCCATATATATGGGGGGAAAAATCAACTCCTTTTTTTGTCATTTAATGCCGAAATCTGATTCATATGTAAATGTTTGATTATAATCATAACTTTATATTTTCAACGCTTCATTGCACACATTTTTATTAACCATTTTAATCCTTTACTTATTTTTTTACTTGACTAATAATTTATTTGCACACAGTTTTACGTGTTCCTATCCAATACTAATAATTTTCAAACAGATCTATTTGACCCCCTAGACGGGACACCACTAGGATGGACTTGGGAGTACATCAAATGACCACATTCAACTATTGATTGTCATTTTCAACTTAAAAATTCTTTTAAAGCAGCTTGGAGCTCTTCAACTGAGGTTTACATTTATCTGTTTAATGGTATCTCAACTCCTTATGGGTTATTTAATACCAAAATTTGATTCATTTATAAATGTTTGATTAAAGTCAAACTATATTTTCAATGTTGCATTTTATTTTCAAAATTTATCTATAATCGTTTGGATGCAGATGAGAACACTTAATGTCAAATCTAATCCAAATAATTTACACACAACTATTTCGATTTAACAAACATTTGTTTATAAATAGTTATATGGTTTCTCGTAACTAATAATTCTTAGTGAATAATTCTAACTTCAAGTAACTATAATTAACAATCAGTTATATGGTATCAACTATTTTACCCATAAATGAGAACTGAACAGGTACTACCACTCCGGATCAGAGTGGACCTGGGAGTAATGACAATGAAGAGGTACTCCAAACTCCCCAAAGTTCCAGAACTAGAGCCTTACCACCAGATGGAGTTTAGTGTCATACTCTAGACACTTTTTTTTTTGGTCGTGAGTGGCATCCTACCTCTATGCAGATGATTCACCAACATATAGCACATATTAAAAGAACAAGTTCGTTTGATCTAAAAATGAATAAATTAGAATTTCGGACTATTTGAAGAACTTTTGACTATTAAGGGTTTTAAGGTTTTCGCGAAATAGCTACACTAATCAAACAAATTTTGAAATTCTAATCCTGTGAATTGTGTTTCCTTTAGAGAAGAGAGTTGAAAATTATAGTTCTATAGAGCTTGGGCAGGCTTGGTTTAATGCGATATTTGATCTATAATAACTATAATAAGAGATTAAAAAAAAGAATTTTAAAAATTAACAGTTTCAAGTATTCCTATATAATACTAAGCATTTTAAGAGAGATCTATTTGACCCATAAATGAGACCCTAATAGGTACTACCACCCCGAAAATAATGAATAATGGCAATGAAGAGGCTACTCCATACTGCCCAGAGCTCCAGAATTGGAACCTGACTAATGGAGGTAATAAAGCGTTATACTCAGGATACCTATTTTGGGGACAAGTAGGGGGCCTTAGTTAAATGTTGGTCCGTAATTATTTGAATGGGTCTTTTTTCTTCTTCAATTAAATTCCTTTTCTGATCCAAAAGTTCTTTGTAAAAAATTAATGAAAATAAGATTTGGAATTAAATCATAATGGAATTGCGTTTCTATAAGGTAGAAAAAAATTGAAAATCATCGGTTAATAGAGCTGAGGTAGGCCTGGTTTGGTTTGGTTTGGTTTGGTTTGGTTTCTTTGTTTTAATGGCATATCGACCTTTGTAGGTTATTTAATGCCAAAGCTATTCTCCTAGAAGAACAGTAGTGGTACTATTTAACCCATAGTTGGGAGGATAAGGGGGTTCATACCTTTCCCAAGGGTATTTGCCCGAAAGTAAACGTAATAGCGCGACTGGAGTTCGAACTCGCTTACTACGATTCCGCAGTCCATCACTTTAACCATAACACCACGAGGAGGACACCCCCTTAGGTAGGCCCGATTTAATGCGAAGTTTAATCTATATAACTATTATAGAAGTATTATTCGAGAGATAATATATAAAACAGACAAAATATTGATTGGTTTCTTGGTTTAACGGCATATCAACCTTTATAGAAGAATAGCAGTGATGCTATTTAACCCATAGCTGGGAGGATAAGTAGGTGGGGGTCACAACTTCCCCAAGGGTATTTGTCCGAAAGTGAACGTAATAGCGCAACTGGAGTTCGAACTCGCTTACCCAGATTTTGCAGTTCATCGATTTAACCATTATACCACAAGGACACCCCTCCCTACAAAATATCGAGATGTCAAGTTTAAAAACTTAGCCGTTTTGAGCTATATCCTCACGAATATGTTCACAGATGGATTAAGAGATCAACCCAATATAATCACTGTCCAATTTGTAGTTTTCAATTAAATGTGACTGGTTTCGTTGGGTTTTATTGCATATCAACCATAGTAGGTTATTTAATGCTAGACCTATATATATATATATATATATATATATATATATATATATATATATATATATATATAAATAATTTGTAAACATTTTGTAGATAACATTCTGAAACGAGCCTGAGCTCCTTTTTTTTTGCTCAAAGTTGAATAATTTCACGTACTGATATATAACAGTCACAATCCAACATCAGTCATTTGTTTGCACACATAGTTGGTTCTATTTGATCCATAGATAAGATCCTATCAGGTACTACCACTCTTGGTCAGAGTGGACCTGGGATTAATGGCAATGAAGGGGGACTCCACATTCCCGGAATTTCCAAGGCTGGAGCCTCGCCATCAGATTGTTTAATTTCATAATCATGACACTCGTTAGAGGAGTCATACCCCTTTGCTGAGATGCAGTCGATGTGTTCTACAACCCCAGTCGACTGAGCTGGTGACGC
Organism: Sepioteuthis lessoniana; assembly: GCA_963585895.1. Classification (NCBI taxonomy): domain Eukaryota; kingdom Metazoa; phylum Mollusca; class Cephalopoda; order Myopsida; family Loliginidae; genus Sepioteuthis; species Sepioteuthis lessoniana. The sequence goes on from OY757929.1 coordinate 16,879,660, forward strand.
CTTTGTGTTTTTAACAGAGATTGACATCTCAGGCTATCTTAATATCAACATCTCCGTCATATCGGACTTATTTTCAATGTTATTAAGTAAATTGTTTATTCCTGAAGATGTTTCAGATATTGTTGTCAATCAATCTATATTTCTAAAATGTATTCTACCTATATTGTCTATATTTTTACTTCTCTAAATCTATTTTGTAATCACGTTTTCGAAATTCAGATGCATTTTCTTATTTTTGCTTAAAGAGTGTGAACACTTGTATTCTACAAGAAAGACTCCAACTGATAAATTAATTATGATAATTAAGACGTTTAAAAAAAAAAAATAGACACTCTTCCCTATAAAGCCAGAAAAAAAGCGAAATTTTTTTAAAAATATATAATGTAAAAATTGATATTTTTTTTTTATGTTAAATAAAACAAATTTATTTCAAGAACCCGTTTTCTGATCCTCAACAACATGAACCCCTTTTTGAGCCAGATATAAACCCTCCTTTTTTGTTTTTCTCTCGTAAAGAAATAAAAAGGATCCGAGGCTTCAATAAAAAGAATATGCTGTTAACTTGAAACCGTTCAACACGAGCAAAAAAAAAATGAGGGATACAAAACAAACAAAAACGGATATGATATTTGTCGCTGCCTCCCACCAGACAGGACCTGACACAAGGTCAATGATTATAGTGGGTATTTCAGGGAGAGGAAAGTCGAGCACGAGCCGAGGCTCGAACCCTGCTGGTCTATACTGGTCATCGACCCACCTAATGCAATGGGGGCCTGATGAGCCTAGCTGGTCTTGGACCCAAATCTGGGTCCAGGCACGTATACCCGTTTATAGCTTAAACTGGACAGCAAGGTCCAGTGCTATACAAAGGAGACAAAGGTGTCAATGTTGCAGCTCGCCCAACCTGGGGTGGCCCAGCAGAAGCTGCCATTGATTTCGATACCCTATCCAGCACAAATGCTAGACGGATATCAAGAAATTTAAGATTTAAGTTTTAAGAAATGAATGACGTCATGATCACGAAGAAAAGAAAGAAAGAAAAAAAGACTAAAAACAGATCCTTTATTTGATCTTTTATCGTTTTGTAAAGCATCAGTTCACGCTTAAAATATACAGGAAAACCATCTTGTTCCAGTCTTTTTTAAACATTAAGTTTAAATGTTAACTTCACGAGACCAATTGAAAAATGAATAAAAGGTCAGATAAAACCTACGATACTTATGTAGTATGCATATTGTTTAAAGTGAGGCATGTACACTACACTGACTTACGTTGTTTTAAAAAATTGCTGACGATAAATACCGGCGAAATTAGAGCCTTTGACGTTAATGGTATTTATTAGCTTCCCCACAAGGGCAAATGTGACACTAGGTTAAGTGGAGAACCAACCATGTACGTTTGGGTAAAAAAAAAAAAAAAAATGGTCTACTTCTTTCAGCATTTGCCTTTTTCCCCTTTTTTGTACGCCATAAACATCAGGAATGCAGACAAAAATTGTCCAGTTCTCTTCACATTTGCTCTTTTGGCACGCATAATTCGTTGGGCTTGATCTTACCACGGAGTGTAATCGAAGGTGCAGCTCACTCCCTTCCTCTATTCCAACCAATCTTGATTTTAACTTTGACTTACGATCGGTTCACGCTTGACTACCAAAATTAAATAGTCAATCTGTTAATACTTAGAGGAGCGAAGAGCTAGACGAATCAAAGCTTGATAAATAACCAATTTGACAATGATTTGCTACAGAGATCCCAACTGAACAAATTCAGACGATAGCGAACTTTAAAAATACGTCAGTCATGTGTTGATAATATTTCTCTCGTATCACTCAGTCCTGGGTATGACACTAAACTGTATTTGATGGTGAGGCTCCAGTTCTAGAGATATGGGAATGTGAAGTATCTTTTCATTGCCATTAATCCCAGATCCATTCTGATCCAGAGTGGTCGTACTTGTTCCATTGATCTATTTAAAAATCACAAGTACCATATAAGAATATTTGATATATAACAGGAAATTATTTGTATTAAAAATACTTAAAACTATAATTGTTTACAAAAGATTGTTATTTGTTACTTGAAACCATATCACCGTGTGCAAACAAAAGACTTATAAGACAGAAATGATTACTTGAAACCATATAATTATTAGTATTAGATAGGAATACTTAATACCATACAGCTATGTGCAACTTATTTATATTTGATAGGAAGATATATTGCTATGATAACTTTCGCCCCCACCCCAAAAAAAAACTCAAACATGATACAATTAATGCAATTCCCAAACGTGAGGGAATAAAATAACCTAAGACAGATTAAAATGCTGTTAAAAAAAGTCAATAAATTAATGTTTTCGTTGAAAAAGAAGACTATTAAAAAATAAAATGTTCTCGGTCCCAAAAAAATCATTCATTATTTTTTCTTTTCTTTTTTTGTGTTTTTCTTTTTTCAAATCTGATTACTTTTTGCTCACCACTTCAGAATTAGTTAAACAACTATTTTCACATAACTTAAGTATTTTATCAACTAAAATGGGAGGGGGCAGTTAATTGTAAATGATAATTCAATTGAATTATTAACTGTTCAGGTAACCTGTATTGTAGAGTTAGGAATACAATAGCAGTAGAATTCATTCAACCTTATTCGTAGAGAAAATGGGTAAATTTCAGTTGTTCACCTGCTGACCAAGTGAGAAGGGAAAAAAGGTAAGAATGGAGAAAGAAATAGAAACAGGGTGTGAGCAACACAGTCTCCTGAAACAATAAAACGGAAATCTATTATCTGAAATTAACGAGAATGTAAGAGGAAATGGATAGGATGTTAAACTGGAAATAAAATTCGTATATGTAAATAAACATAAGTGAGACTGTCCTTGCAAAGGGAAATTCTTTGGTTGAAGTAAAGTCTTGTGTGCGAGTACGTGGTGGTGTTTTTTTACGATTTCATGAAGTTACTTACTCTGTAATACTCTTGCTTTGTTAGTTCTGCGAATGAATGTATATTTACAGGTGCTTTTATGTGTGACAGTAAACTCCAGTTGACCTGTTGGCTATATTGATACATCGGTCAACAACTAGTATCCGACTATGATCTGTGCTGTTGTTGTTTACTGTGTTTTGGTTTCTGCTGTGGAAGGTAAGGGTTAGGGTTAAGTCTTGTTGGCTGTTTTTATAGTGGCTCAACCAGACCAAACATACAGTTTTTTTTTGGGGGGGGGATTGAAAATGGCTAGAACGTGATTTTGGGAATAACGTGTTGTTTACAACTACTCAGGGTGGGTTTGATTTTCGATCCCAAAACTGGTGCCTATGTATCTGGGATAACTGTTCTATTTTTTGATTGGATCATATAAGATTTTTTTTCAAGCACCCAACATATGTATAAGTCGACCTTTGATTTATAGTAACGAAATTTTTAATTTATAGAATTAAGGAAGCAAAGGGTTGGGTCTAATCTTTATGTTTGAACGTCAAACTTACAAAATTAATCTTTGTGTAAAGGCCGACACCATTTTTTTTTGTCAAAATTTTTTTTAAATCCTTCCTACATCAAAACTAGCACTTTGCATTAATTTTTTTTTCGGCGAGTCTCAGCTCTCAAATTATGTTATTCATTGAATTTTTTTTTAAAAGTGTAAGGGGGGGGGTCATCACTTTAAAATTATAACAAGCATACATTACTAAAAACAGAATTTCTTTACTCAACCTTTCCGCTATGAGCAGGATGTGACACAAGGTTACGTTTTAAGCGAATTAAAGTTGGTTTGCATTCAGAGTGTTTCTTCTTCTAGAATGGTTACCTTACTAAGCTGATGAGAACAGATGGATTCATGCCTTTCCCAACAAGAATTAACTCGAAATGAAACTCAAAGAGCCTTATCCAGGATTTGAACTCGGGTCACCGATGCTATTTCCAACGACGGTAACCGTAACGCTAAGTTAACGGTACCAGTTTTTTGAAAGTTTGAAATTTATACAAGAGATTTAATTTCTTGTCTCAGAACAATAAGTAACTTCTCCAAGTCTTCAAAGATCTTTAAACAATTAAATATTATAATACCTCCGTCCCATAATAGTCGTTACAGTTAGTGTGCGAAATTTACATGCAGAATTGTAACTGTAATTATGTGAACACCCAGTGGCGATCAAACTCACTAAAAAAAATAAGCTTGCTGACCATTAATCAACAGTGAAGAGACCATGTTTTAGTGGGTTTTATTGGCAGAAAGATTAATCGAAACTATACTGACGGGCCCTTGTTCTAATTTAATCAAGTCGAAATAAAAAATAAATAAATAAAAATAAAAACACTAAGTATAAACTGTGAAACCACATTCCCAGGGACATTTTAAATCCAAAAAGATAGTGTAGTAGTTCCTTTCTTAAAAAAATGTCCACTACTGGAAAACAGAAATACTTTTACAATTTTTTTACGAAAAATGCGGCCACTGCAAACCAGGTGTAGGTTTCCTTGCTCATAGTCAGAAAAGTAGGGCAAATTCCTTAAAATTAATTTTAAAATGTTTTTTTACTACTTCAGTAAACATATGCAATATCAATCAGTTCATTGCAAATGAACCAATTTCAGTACTAAAAATATTGCAGTAATGAAACTCGAGTCAGAAATCAATGTTCAATCTAATAATTTTTAAGAAACTATAGTCATCTATTTCTACCAGATTTTTTCATATAAAAGTTCAATTTTTCTCCTTTTTTATGGATTTTTATGAAATTACAATACGTATTGGGAATCAACAACACAGAAAACGGTATTCTGTTGAAAACAACTGTTAGACAACATAAATAGAAATTTTTATATTCTATAAACGCTTAATGAAAAAAAAGTTCTTCAGTAAAGTCTATTTTCATCTCAAAAGAAATCCAATGGCATTTTTAAAAAATCTTCTGGACTGGATTCCATTAGTTTCCAACCGGAATACAAGAGAAAAAATATCAAGTAAAATAATCAAGGTGCCGTAGAATACCAGTCAACATTTTTCTATTGATTCTAATGCACATAACTTTTTTGTTCGTTTGGTTTTTTTTTGGGGGGGTGGTGTTATGATGGAGCTATGAAGACTTTCCGCAAGCAAAGAAAGAATGCGATCAAAAATATTTAGTAACCGTGTATCCAACACGATTCTTAAGCCGAGTGAAAGCCATATGAATCTTATTTAAAGGGGGGGGGGAAGAAGTGTCTCCTAAGTTGACAGTATGATACCATAAAACATTATATTTGAATTCATCCAGAAAAGCAAACAGTCTACGACGAGAAACTTTATAAAGTTTATGTAACAAGACAAAACATGAGTTGTTTTTTTTGTTTTGTTTTTTTGGTGGCGGGGAAGCAAATTTAAGCAGTACGTTTGATATAATAGCACAAAAAATAAAATAAATGCTAAAAATTTAAGTAGGTAATAAAAACATGGGAGCTTGCACTTCATTTTTTTAAAACTGGGATATTTTTAAAAAAAAAAACAGTTTTCATACTGAGCTTGTTTAAAATGTTCTAAGCCTCACGCAGAAAGAACATAGCTAAACATTTTTGTTCGAGCAAAACATAACCACTTTTTATAAAACTAGAAAAATCTCAACTAGTTTTTCTAGTTTCATAAGAAGTGGTAGCGTGTGGTCACAACAAAAATGTTTATCTATGCTCTTCTTTCTAGGTGAGGCTTAAAACTTTTTGAATGACCCTCGTAGATCAGAAAATAATATCAGACGATATTAAAATTTAAATAATATCAGACGATATTAAAATTTAAACCTAACATTGGCAGAAGGAACTTTGCATTCCATTTTTTTTCCTTCGAACAATTCAATCTCCGTTTTTTTTTTTTGTTTTTTTTTTCTTTTGTTTCGATGTAATCAACGTTTTGACTGTTCTATTTTACGGTCTTCTTTAGGTGTAATGCATGGAAAGAGAGGGTCCCTTTTACCAACAGTTTAAAGCAAAATCTTTTACACTGCATATATAACTATGTGAACAATCTTATTCCAAATCTCAAAACAATTGTTGGAATAAACTTCTAGTATTAAAAAAGGGAAAAATTCATTAATACCATCATCAATTCCTTCAAATATTGTAAGTCCCAAAACAACTAAATTAGCATTTTATTTGTTTGTTTTTTTATTTTTATTTTTTTTTTTACACATGCATACAGTCAAAAGAAAAGATTTGCAAGAATATTATCAATATAAAAAAAAAAAGGTAAATGTCAACCTCTATTGTTACTTAAGATAAAGACAGTTTAAAAGTACATCGGTGAAGAAGAATCGTTATTCTTCATGTCAGGAATTCAAAACAAAATATTTTTTCTGCTTGTTTAACAATTTTTTTTTTTTTTAACCAAAGACGAGAGTGTAATAACAGTCTGATCTTGCTGGTTAGTATCAGTTACAATCTCTGAGAAATAAACAGACAATGTGAGAAGAAGAAATTAGAATAAATGAAGGCGAGGAAAAAGGATTGTAAAAGAAAGGTAGGAGGTAAGAAAGCCAGAGGGAAACAACAAAAACCCAAGATAACGAAGACAAGGTGGGGGAGTAAAAAAAAAAAAAAAAAAAAGCTTACTAGCTGGATATCAAGAGATAATGAGATTGAATGGCAAGCAGAGATGAAAAGATATTTTTTAAAACTGGTACATTAAAATTAACAAGAGCCAAAAGAAACCAAGGACGGTAAAGTAGAAAATATTTGCATTTCTTTTTTTTTACTTACACAAAACTTATTTATGTTAGTGAAACGTTTTGACAAAACATAGATGTTCAACAAATAAGGGATAATGAGAAGATACAGTCAAATAGTGACTGATAATTTTAGTTATCAAACCCATGAAATTTGAGTATGTCCAGCTAGTCCATGAATAAATACACCAACTTGAAACTTCAGTTAAAATTTTATAAATAGCTGAGCAAATCCATAAAGTAATTGGGTCTGCATTAGTTCCTTATAATAAATATTATCATCAAATGATTGACAATCTAAAATATCACTTATTTTGATTTGTTTGTTTCCTCTCTTAGCATTGCAAAATCTTCATTAGTTAAAAAATCATTTTTTTTTTTTTTTTTTTTTTTACACACATAACCTACTTTGGTTTGGTTTGGTTTTATGGAGAAAAAAAAAAAACAATCCTTGTAGGTTATTCCATGCCAAATCAAGTTTATACATATAAAATATATATGAATTGGTTTGGTTAGGTTTCATGGCATATCAACCATTGTAGGTTATCTAATGCCAAATCCTTTTTATACATATATATTAAATATATAGGAGTGGTTTGGTTTTACAGCATATCAACTCTTGTAGGTTATTTAATGCCAAATCCTGTTAATACATATATATTAAATATATATGATTTGTAAACACATTTTGTAGATAACATTTTTAAAATGAGCCAGAACTTTTCTTGCACACAGTTAAATAAATGTTTTCAAGTTTTTCTAACACAAATAATTCTATTTACTTTTAATCATTTTTTTGGGGGCCCACAGTTAAATAGTTTCAAGCATTACTATATAACATTACCAATTTAGTTTAACAACAGTCATTTGTTTGCACACAGTTAAATGGTTATACATATACCATTTTTAAATGAATAGTTTGTAGGTAATTTTATTTTTAAATGAGTTAAGATTAATTTGTTCGCACAAGATCAGAGTGGACCTGGGAGTAATGGTAATGAAGCACAACTCAATATTCTTCAAAGCTCCAGTGCTGGAGCCTTGGCATCAGATGGTTTAGAGTCATATCCAAGACACTTGTTGGAGGCGGGGTGGGGGTTACCCCTCTGTTGAGATGCAGTCTATGTATTCTACAGCCCCAATCAACTGGGCCGAAATAACCTTGTTTTCTGATGCAAACTGTAAGTATTTAAGAACAATTTATATATCAAGAACAGCTTATTAAAAAAAAAAAGCCCCAAAATTTTAATATATACTTTGACTGATATACTTTGACTTAGCAAAATCCAATTATACAGATGCAAATTGGTGATTTAAGAAAATTTGGATTAAATCAATAAAACAAACCCTGTTCAATCCTTTTATAATAATATTCTTAGGAAAAACATTGGAGACATTTTGATCTTTTTTTAAGAAATCTATATCAAAAATGGAGAAGAGTGTCTGTGTGTCCTCTAAGACACACAAGCAGTTGGATCAAATTAAGTAAAGTTGGCGACCATAGTCGAGGGTGACCCGAAGGTTCCCTTTTCGATAGCTACTACACCAAGGTGTAGGGGAGGGCGCTACTCCTTTCCCTAGATTGCTCCACTTTACCTGTGATCCGTACCTTATAATGCTGAGTGTTAAGCAAGGAGGCATCAAGTACCATTTTTTGAGTGTTTGGTATGACTTGACCTGGGATTGAACCCAGGTCTCCCGGGCCATTGGCAAACACTAACTGCTAGGCCAATGTCCGGTTCAAATTAAGTACACAATGAACTCAAGTTTTTTTTTAATTTTTGTTCTTAAAGAAAAAAAAAGGGCTCTCATCAATAGGAATATATAACAAACAACTACTCCTAGACTGGTTACCATACAAAGATTAAAGAGCCCAGGCTCCCTTACTATTTATTCATAGCTGGGGGGGAAGAATAATTTAATTTATACCTTTACCAAGGGAATTAGCACTATGTGAAATGCAAACAGTCTCGCTCAGGGTTTGAACTCGGGTAGCCAAGTCCATTTTCTACAATAATAATCAGGCCAAAACTGGCTCTACATTCGTCAGAAAAAAAAAAAAGAAAATAAAAATGTATCAAGGCAACAATAAACAAGATATTACAGAAATATTTCTGCATCTTAAAAACACACCAGATTTTTGCTGAAACAAGGTCAGCATGAATAGTTTATGATGAACAGCAAAATACATGACAAGTTCTACCAGATAAACTAAGTGTAATCATCATCATCATGTCGTGCTGCTAGCACAGATATCTCTGACCCTCTCTCGCCATTTCTCCCTATCATTCATCGCCTCTGGCAGGTCTTCAGAGCTACATCCTGTATCCTCACATAGCTGCTGTATGTATGTTCGAGCTGGTCGTCCTGCTTGTGCTCGGCCATATGTGGGGGTCCATAGGAGTACATCACTTATGAACTTGTCCCTGCTTCTCCAGCAGTGTCCTGCATGTCTGGTTCGTCTAGCTTGGATAGTTTTTAGGATGAGAGGCAGGTGGCCGTATAGTTGGTGCCTTGTGGGGTATTGCCGCCAGGACTTGTTCAATACTGCTCGCAACATTCTTGTGTAATTTCCGTCTTGCTTCTCCAGCTGTTTTGTTAGTGTCCAAGTAGTGCATCCATACAGCAGTATCAACACAACCACAGCCTGGAAGAAACTGCGTTTCATTTTATCGGTCAAGACTGATTTCCATATGATCAATAGCTTATCGATAGCTGTTCATATCTTCATTAGCCGCGTGTTGATGTCTTTTTCGGTTGATGAGACACTGCTTCCTAGGTAGGTGAATTTATCAACCAGTTTCAGAGAGGTTCCCTCTAGTGTGAAAATTTGATTAAAGCACATATATTCAGTTTTGTGTGCATTGACATGGAGGCCAATGCCTGCGGCGGCTCATTCCAAACTATGCAGTAGTGTTTCAGTTTGGTTGGGTGTATTTGCCAGTATCGCTATGTCATCAGCGTAGTCGGCGTCGGTAATTGTTTTTGATGGGATCCATGGCCAGAGTTGAAATCCTAGAGATTTTTTGCATTCCACTTTGCAATAATGCTCTTGGAAAAGACACGAATTCATTTGTTCTCTCTTCACCTATGAGTAAATATCAAGACAGACTGAATCCTTTTGCTTTGCTAAGGCAACCAGTCTATGAGAAAGAAAACTCAAAATTCACATCAGCTGTACTCTGCTTAAAAATTGACTGTGTCAGATCCTGCTCATGGCAGAGTGGTTGGGTAATATACACAAGATGCCCTGCAATAGACCAAGCTAGATGAAGAGTGGTTGGTTCAATATATGTTGTATAGCCAGGGAAGCAAGTGACAACAACATTTATGTATAAAGATATATACTCTATTATTTGAAACATTGTGATGTTTGTGTGTATGAGAGAGAGAGAGAGAGAGAGAGAGAGAGAGAGATAAGGCTGCTATTATTGACACCATACGTTCTTGACCCATGCCGCAATATACATATTCAGAGTCTTGCTTCTTTCATGAGAGGTTTGATACAGAGCCAGCTTCTCAGCTTGGGGGCTACTTACCCCCCATTCCTATATAATTTCTGGACACCCATACACTTTTCCTTTTGGCGCAATTAATGTGATTCATTTCAGTTGTCCCTTGTTAACCTTAAAACACAACTGCATATCCTGTTTACGAAATCCCCACTATCCGGTTGTCAAAGGTCAATATGTAACAAGATCCAGTAAGATGAAATTTAAAGAACAGACAGTGTGGCACGATATACAGGCTCTATGTGAAAGCGCGTGTATGTGTGTGTGCAGGTGAATGCATATGTATGGTTGTTTGGGTTTTTATAGCATATCAACCTTTGTAGGTTATTTAATGCCAAATCCATTTTTATACAAATAATCAATTCTATTTCAAACAATTCAGATTAGCATGAGTACACAGTTTGTCAAAAAATACTTCTATTTCAAGCTATTCAATTTAGTCAAACAGTTCTAATTCAACAAATTCAGTTTAGTATAAGTATAGATTTTGTTTACACTTAATTAATGTTAAAACCGTTCTATTTCAAGTAATTCAGTTTAGCATAAATATACAGTTTTGTTGTATTTGACCCATAGATAGGACCCTATCAGGTGGGTTGTCTATGGGTATGCATATGCACATGTATGTGTGTGTCGATATAGTGGTCCGGAATTTGAAATGTTTGCCTCTCCATATATACAGCTCAACCAGAGAACAGTTGGAAGAACAGGGTCACTTGGTCACTAAAAAGGAGTAAGAGGGAATCGCAGTGGTCAAGCAGAAGACAGTAAAAAAGAAGGAATCTGTCACCTAAGTGAGGAGTAGAGAGAGACAAAGATATGTCAGTTGGAAGTGACATGCCAGTTAGAGAAGACTCAAGTTAATCAGCTACAAGACCACAGATACAGAGACAGGCTGAGGGAACAGATACACAGCCACGTAGATAGGCTGAGGTTTTTTAGTTAAGGGATTTAATTATCCAAACTCTTTTGTTTTTTGCCTTTTTATTTTTTAGTGGTTCCTAGACATGCATTTCAGTTTACAGAGAACCTGCAAACACGACCTGGGGTCAAATGAACCTACAGCAAAAGTTTTTTATTCCGCAGGTGTATGCCCCAATTATTTATTCAAACAACAGTTCAATCCTTATAATCTTTGAATAACCTGGCTTAGAAACAAAATTCTTAGGAATTGGTAATAGCCAATTTTTTTATGAATATACCATGTTGTTGTTGGCGACCAAAGTCGAGAGTAACCTAAAGGCTCCCTTTTTGATAGCTACTACACTGAAGTATAGGGAAGGGCACTACTCCTTCCCTTTGATTGCTCCACTTAACCCTTGATACGTACCTTATAAAACTGAGTGCTAAGCAAGGCGGCTTCGAGTACCATTTTTTGAATCTTTGGTATGACTCATCCTGGGAGTGAACCCAGGTCTCTTGGACCATTGGCAAACATCTACTGATTAGGCCAATGGTCTGGTATATTGGTGCAAAAATTGGCGACTGTTGTCAAGGGCAACCAGAAGGCTCCCTTTTCAATTGCTACTACACCGAGATGGAGGGGAGGGTGCCATTCCTTTCCCTGGATTGCTCCACTTTACCCTTGATACGTACCTTATATTGCTGAGTGTTAAGCAAGTAGGTATCAAGTACCATTTTTAAAGTCTTTAGCATGACACAACCAGGGATTGAACCCAGGTCTCCCGGACCATTGGCGAACACTCTACCCACTAAGCCAATGAGCCACTTGTACCATTTCAAAATTATCGATAACCCAAGCTTTTGATGCATTCTTTTTTTAAAATTCAAAATAGTTGCGAACTAATACATTTTAAAACAATTTTAGTGCAAAGTTGAAAATAACGAATCGACCAAATTTATGTGCATGTTCTTATTTAGTTTCACTCACCAAAAGTTTATTTTTGACAACCATTAAGATTGGTGTTAAGCAACATCCTTTTTATAGAATTGATATTACAATTACAAGTAAATATAGGGGAAGTATTCTATAATTATCTAATAATTATCTCTTTTTCAGAAATTATAATAATTAGGACGAGCATAAATGTTATTCTTTAAGTTGCAATTTGGATTGAGAATTGCTTTATTCTCTATGACCATTTTAATGCCATTGTGCAAACAAAGACCTCATAACAATTTGACCCTGCCACACTTGCTTTTTACGGAGTTTTTAAAAAAAAAACAAAAAAAAAAAAATCACACAACCTGGTTTAGTTGGGAGGGTGTGAATTACTTATGTAGCACGTCTTAAGCATGAGTAGCCTGGTATAGTCTATCCCTCTGCAGGTCTACAACTGGTTTAAATTCAGTTTTCCTTCTCCTAGACTGGTTGCCTTAGCAAGGTTAAAGAGCCCAGTCTTCCCTACTATCTACCCAAAGCTTGAGGGAGAATAGTTGGTTTGGTTGGGTTGGGTTTTATGGCATATCAACCATTGGTTAATGCCAAATCCCGTTTACATGTATATATTAAAAATATATATATGATTTGTAAACATTTTGTAGATAACAAGCCAGAGTTGTTGTTTTTTTGGTGTGGGGTTTGCACACAGTTAAATGGACTTTGGCATAATGGTTAGAGTGTTCACCAATGGCCCCAGAGACCTGGGTTCAATCCCAGGTCGAGTCATACCAAACACTCAAAAAATGGTACTTGATGCTACCTTGCTTAACACTCAGCATTATAAGGTAAGGATCAAGGGTAAAGTGGAGCCATCCAGGGAAAGGAATAGCGCCCTCCTCTACACCTTGGTTTAGTAGCTATCGAAAAGGGAGCCTTCGGGTCACCCTCGACTACGGTCGTCAACTTTACTTACTTACATAACAATCACAATTTAACACCAGTCATTTGTTTGCACGCAGTTTGTTCTATTTGACCCATCAAGAGGACCCTCTCAGGTGCTACCACTCCAGGTCAGCAATGAAGGGATACTCCACATTCCCCAAATCTCCAAGGCTGAAGCCTGACCATCAAATGAATTAATTTCATATCCAAGACAAGAATAGTTGGATTCATACCTTTCTAAAGTGTATTAGTGCTATATCAAATACAAATATCCAAGTCCATTTCTTTCAATAATAACCTTTGCACTACAAACACATCTGAGAATATGTAAAAATCAGATTATTTTTGCAGAAATTTAAAAAAAAAAAAAAAAAAAAAAAAAAAAAAAAATTTTTAAAACATTGATTTTTTTAAAAATGGAAGAGACATTAAACTTTGACAATTTATAAAACATCCAAGTCCAGTTAAGTTGTGATGATACTGTTAACTACAAAATAGAACCTGGAAGTTTTCATGGCAATGCTTTTCCCAAAATTATCAAGCTGAAATGAGAGTTGATGAGTAACTAACTTCTGTTAGACCCTATTTTCTTCTGTTAGACCCTATTTAGCATTCCTTGAAATAAATAAAACTTTACTCAATAAAACTTATTAATGACCAGGTCAACCATAGCAAGGTATCAGCCAGAACTTTTATATCAGATCAGGGTATTAAAAAAAATCCAGTCATATATTCTACCATAGGTCATAGAAAAAAAAACCTTGTTTCTACATGATTGGGAAACTATGTGGCCAGGGTTTAGAATACACTGTTTCCTCTGTAGAGGGGTAAAACTGCACCCCTCCAAAAAAAAGGGGGGGGTCCTAAGTATAATAGTAAACTGCATCTGATGATGAGGCTCCAGTTTTTGCCATCTGGGGAATGTGGAATACTCCTTCATTGCCATTACTCCCAGGTCCACTCTGGAGTGGTAGAACTAGTTAAGGTTTCCTTTATGGGTCAAAGAGATCTATTTAGAATTATTCATATTCAATCGGACCATGTACAAAAAAAAACCTCTTAAGAAACAATATGTAAATATGAACATAGAATGAAGATGATTCCCTAAACTTGATGGTTTGGTTTGATTTCTTTGTTTAATGGCATATCAACCTTTGTAGGTTATTTAATGCCAAAGCTATTCTCCTAGAAGAACAGTGGTGGTACTATTTAACCCATAGCTGGGAGGGTTCATAACTTTCCCAAGGGTATTTGCCCGAAAGTGAACGTAATAGTGCGACTGGAGTACAAACTTGCATACTACGATTCCGCCGTCCATCGCTTTAACCATTACGCCACGAGGACACTTCCCCCTAAACTTGAGGCATAAAACAACCCTACATAGGTTAACAGGCCATTAAAATCAATCATTCTCATTTGATGTCATTATGTATATCCAAAATAAATTTTTAAATAAAAAAAATCAAAAAATCACTTGAATAAAGTTTAACAGGTCATTGACATTTTCATTTATTGATTCTGATAATGAAGATAGAAAGTAAATGACATTTTTAGCATACAATGATTTTTTAAAATTTTAAATGCAATGCAAAAAAATGTGTCTAGATTATGGAGAAGGTATTGGGAATGATCAAATGTGTCAAAAGTGGTTTGCAAAGTTTCATGCTAAAGATTTTTTCTCTTAACCAAATTCTTAGGATGAGTTAAAGGAAAAGCTGTAAGATTCCATGAGGAATTTATGCTTCCTTGGTGACCAAGACAAAATTTAGACGCAGACACAAGGTATTCCATCTTTGGATTACCATTTATTCTAGTCTTTTGGGAATTCTTTTAATGAAAAGAATTTAAATCCTAGGAAGCTAGGAAAAGACAGATTAGTTCTTTGCAGAGAAGTATAAAACGTTCTATGAAGATCAAACTCTGAGGTTTCCTGAAAGATAAGAGACAAACAATATACTATTGTTCAAGTTATTGTTAAGATTAAATGAAAATAAGATTTATTTTGTTTTTAATAAACTGAACAAAACTTTCCAACCTTAAAGTATGACAAGTACCTCATATCCCTTATCGTCTAAATAATCACTTGTCTACAAACAAAACAAAATGAACTTTTGAACCAATAAACCATACACTCACACACTTCATCCCTAAAAATTCTACTTTAAATATTTAGCTTAGAGATAATAATGTAGTACATGGGAGAATCACAGTCAGGGTAACCTGAAGCCAAACTTTTTTTAGACCTTACTTTTCTGATACAGGCATCATTGGAGAACGAGAACTTTGAGTAAGTGGGCCAAGCTTTGGCCTGTTTACCAAAACTTTTGTTCCCCAATGATACCTGCATCAGAAAAAAGTTCAGTTTTGGATTACCCTTACCGTGCTTTTAACCAGGACTGATATTGATTTTCATAAAAAACTTTCAGTCAAATTCATCACATGTAAATCACATACTTTCCAGTTTCAAAACCTGATCTAATACAGTAATAATCCCTAACTCATTTAAGTCCTCAGATTTACCTAAGCATTCACAAATATCAAGAAAAAAAGCTCAAATCACATTAAAGCTTTACTCCAAGGTACAGGCACCTTTGTTTAAAGCTATCATATCATTCAATTTTAAAAAAACCTTTGAATAGTCACTATATTATTAAATATTAATGTCATCTTTTTGGTCTCCAACCAAAATATTTAGCTACCTGATTATTTTAATAGCATGTCAACCCAGCTAGAGTTATTTTAACTTATCATATTCATTGTACATATATATTTACCTTTTTTGCATAGTTTAAGACTCCTCTGCAGGAGATACATGCAATCCCTGCCAACAGAGCATTATCATATTTACCAACACCTCCGCTCCGGCAGGATATGACACAAGGTCAATTTTTTAAGTGGAGTTTAACAGGTTTGAATTCAGAGTTTTCCTTCTCCTAGACTAGTTGCCTCACCAAGGCTGAAGAACATAGTCTGCCCTACTATTTATCCATAGCTGGAGAGAGAATAATTGGATTCATACCTTTCCCAAGGGTATTAGTGCTATGTGAAATGCAATCAGTCTCGTCCAGGATTTGAACTCGTGTCACCGTGTCTACTTCCTACGATGATAACCATTACACCACGGGCACCTCCATAACAGAGCATTATTGGGCTTACAGTATATACTTTGAAAATACTCAGCCTGAAACATTGGGCTTCATAGGTTCAAATGCAGAACATCTAACATGGTGCAAATTCATCTTGAAACCTATTCATTAGTAAAGTGGGTGCTTTTCCAGAGGAAATTGAAGTGTTCTAAGTCATTCCAAGTTGGCCATTGGACATTATTGAAAACATTTTCTCAGCAGACTATTCTTGACAAGTATCAAATAGTGAATTTGAACCTTATCAAATGCAATGGACTTGTGCCAGATAAAAAAATGCATAGAAATCTTAAAGCCTTTGGATAACTCTGATCAGTGGGCTATTCGGGACAAGTATCATAAAGTGAGTTTGATCCTCATCAATAGTATTTCAAGACCTTTTTATATATTCCTATATCTAACATTAATTTATACACAATTGTATGGTTCCTGGTAACTATTCCTATTTAATAATAATAATAATAATCGTTTGTTTGTAACTAATAATCTTTAGTAAACAATTATAGCTTCAAGTAACACATTATTAGCACAGTTATATGGTATCAAGTATTTATATCTAATTTAAATAATTTTTAAACAGATCTATTTGACCCATAGTTAAGACCCAAACAGATACTACTACTCCCGGTCACAGTTGACCTGGAAGTAATAACAATGAAGGAGTGACTCCATACTCCCCAAAGTTGCAGAAGTGAACCTTCACCACCGAAGGAAATTTAGTGTTATACCCAAGACACCCCTCTTTAGGGGGGGGGTTTACTCCTCTGCAGGGGATACAGTTGGTATATTCTAAACCCTACCAACAGAACAAAGTAAATAGTGTTGTGCTAGTATAATAAAATTTTTAATTACCCAAAACAGTAAGATATATAGCTTGTCCAGCAGAGATTATCTGATCAGCATAACTAATTTAAATCTCCCATTTCAAATAACACCCCAGCACTATACCTCTGACAAGTTTCTTTATTAAAAATAAAGTACAAGTTGATTGGTCACCTGTTAAAGTTAATAGCTTTTTAGTGAAACATTAAAAGCACACATACAGCTTAGAATGATTGTGTAAAATGATTTTAGCTATTTACTAAGCTTACCTTAATATAGGACAAGGCCAAATGAAAGAAGATTATATACCATGTTAAACTTCAAAGAGGAAATAGGCCTGCTTGCCTTGAAAATCAACATTCAAAATCCTGGTTCTAACCTTGATGTGTTCAGTGATCAATGGCAATAGATTAATTGATTTTAACAGCATGTCAAACAGTCTAGGGTTATTTTATACCAAGAAGTTATGGAATCGCATTCATATTTATGTTTCCCCACACACATTGTCCCATCAAATATGAATAAATCTTTGAACACATCAATTTGACCCAGAGATGGAACCTTAACTGTTACTACGACTATATGTCCAAGAGTGGGCTTGGGAGTAATAGTAATAAAAAGGCAGTTATCAGATGAAGTTCAGTACCAGACTCAGGATACTTACCTGGCTTTTTAACTGGGCTGTCTGGCATTCATGCAGGATGGGGTATCGACAAACAAGGCATAGCACAAGACCATTGGTCTAGTTTAAGCTATGACAAGCTTACGTGCCAGACTCAGGTTACATCTAGTGAGTTCAAGTCCAGCAGGCTCACATGGCAGAATTTGTCTGCCTCCCACCAGACAAGGCTTGACACAAGGTCTTTTTTATAGTGAGGGTTTTTAAGGACAGGGGAGGTCGGGCACAAGTTTCAGCTCGTGCCCTGCTGGACGTATGCTGACTTGGTGCAATGTGAGCCAGATGAACCAGTTGGATTTGGACTCACTAGATGTTACATGAGTCCGGCATGTATGCTTGGTCAAAGCTTAAACTAGATCCGAGAGTCTAGTGCAATACTGTACTGTCAATGACGTCATTGCCTACCTGCAGGTGGCCCAGCCACAGCTGATGGCCATTCAGTCTCGAATCTGACATTGATCTTGTTCCTCCATCCGGCATGAATGCCAGACAAAGGCCACGCAAGGTTCATATGGCTCACATTGTACTAAGTGAGCCTAAGATCAGCAAGGCACAGATCTCGGCTTGTGCCTGACTATAAGAAAGACCTTGTGTCAAATCCCGTCTAGTGAAAGGCAGAGATAAATATCCATACCCAGGATACCCCCATGATTTTTTTTGGCGGGGGGGGGGATTTGTTGGGGTTTGTTTTTAGGGGAAGGGGGTCTTACTCCTCTAAAGTCAACGTATTTTAAGCCACTTAAATAGGGGTACTATGACACAAGGAAAATACATATCTTAGCTACAAATCATTTTACTACTTATAATTATTAGTATATTTTTGTTCTTGTAAAATCTGGAGTACTCAAGATTATTTTTTTTAATTCCCATACTGCTAAAGAAAAGAGCTTGGTCACATATATGGAATGAATTATACATTTAGTTTCTATTTTAAACCACATGTACTCTGAATAGATTTGCTATATCTGAGGATTAAAAAGAAAGAAAAAATATTCTTAATCCTTTAAAAGGATAGACCAAAGGAAGTTATTAAAAGGGGAGGGTTCAATTTAGAAGTTTCGATTATATATATATATATATATATATATATATGAAATTACACTTGTATTATTATTATCATCATCCAAAACCAAGTAATGAGAAGAGAAAAATGATTATATCAATGATGGGTGGATCAAATCCAGAGAATGTGTAGTAGACATGTCAATAGACTAATAAATACATTTGTTAAAAGCTCCGTTTCCAGACTTAGAAGTATGAAAGATAAAAAGTCATTTTGAGAATCAGATTTCCAATTTTAGCAGTTGAAAGAGTTTAAGACTTTTCTCCAAATCTGATAACGCTTTGCAGAATCCAGTCGATCAATTCATCAGTCTACCTTTAAAACTGATTGGGTGAAAAGAATTCTGAGGATTAGGAAAGAAATTCTATAAAGTATCCTGTTTTTGTCTTTTAATCCTTCCTTCAACCATCCAAACTAAATGAATTTATCATAATTGCACAAGTCAAAGTTTTCAATATTGGAAGTAAAGGTGGGTTTTATTTTTCATTTAAATTTGATGTTATCTAAATTTTTTATTGAAAAATAAAAAAAACGATTTTTAAAAAAATTAAAAAATAAAAAATTAATAATCTATACCTCCCTCCTTTTAAAGAAAGTAAGAAATATCGCAAAAAATGGTTGGTTTGAATTTTTAAGATGAGTTGTTATTAGTATTGACTGATTAAGACAGTCTCTTGGTAAAAAAAAAAAATGTTTCAGTTGGTGTATAAGATAGATAAGAAAACTTATTGGTACGGTGCGATTTCTGTGGTGCTGTTTCTCGGACTTTTAGCTAAAATCAAAATATAGTATATAGATTCTTATCAGGCGGTACAACAGAAATCGGATTGTGCCAACTTCTTAAACGAATCAGAATCAAAGTTAGTATGATTAGTGAATACGTCTCATGTTCCAGTTTTAGCTCTGTGAATAATCCTAATTCCAATACGAACATTGTAGAGCTCATGTAAATAGTTATATATATATATATATATATATATATATATATATATATATATATATATATATATCTGTGACGGGTCTTTATTTCACTGTATTGCAAAACGATTTATGCAAAACCGAGGAAACATGCCTCAAATGTCAAGTCATTCATTTTAATCAAATTAAGCATGCTTCACTTTTTTTTTTTTTAATGGTAAAATGTCTTAAGTTTATACTTGAATTCTATATTACTTAAACGTTCTTTAGCCACATAAACAGGATGTCTAGTACAGAAGAGAGAGAGAGAGAGATCTGTATCTTTGCTCCTTTCACTCACTAAAGGAAAAGATATTTACCTTTTGGAAGAAAAGGGATCGCTTCATGAACCACTCAATTCTACTTCTACATTCCTAGCAGCCCCTAGGTATTCTTGCCAGCTCACTCTCAAGGAAAACATAGACGGTGTCATTCTAAGGATAGAGTTAGGGAGGAGCGGTACTTTTTTAATGATATATATAAGAATAGTAATAAAATGATTGTAAAAATGCTTGTCCCCTCCCAACACCCAGCAAGTTGATGGGGGGGGGGCTCAATCATTATTTTGTTATTAATTTACATTATTAAAATAAGATTTCTCAAGTTAGTCATTGAGTCACCAGATAAAATTAACCAAAATTGAGTATCGAACTTCAACCAAAAGACCCTTCGAGTAACGCAAATTTTACAAATAAAAAGGCAATAATTTCCGAAGAGCACTTTCACTCCTCACTTTAATTTCTATCTCTCTCACGGTGAATGATGACCATTGGTTTCCGAGTACCTCCGCACACTTTAGACGTCAGTATGCTGATCTAACCACTGAACTTAAACCTTCCAAAAAAGCTATAATCTGTGAAATTTACAATCAAAGGGTTTATTTTCCGCTACATCAAATCTATTTTTGATTACAAAAACAGATTATTCATTTATTCACCACTACGAAAATGAAGAATTTCATCAAAAGATTTTTTTTATAAATCTGAAAAGGATAAGAAACTCTGACGTAACACTCAAGCAACTTCTAAGTACTAAATTCGCCGAATTTTTCTTTTTTTAAATGGTTATTTACTGATTAAATAAACCTAATTGTATTGTCATTATTTAGCAATAAAACAACACACAGAAAATCAGTTATAATCCAATGGCTTTTATGTCTTTTTAAAAGTAAATCTAGCTACTCATGAATTTTTATGTTTTCCTTCAAAGTCTTTTGTACGATTGGTTAAATTGAGTCGGTTATCTTTGTCCCCCCTCCTTCTTTCTTTAACGTGTATTTGGAAAAAAAGTCAACAATGAAATAGCAGATGAATTTTAGATAGTTAAATTCATTAATAAAGGTAAATCAATGTACTTACTGATAAGTTTCATAAAAAAAAAAAAAAAAATACAACATAAAAAACAAAACAAAAAACGCTGCCTCAAGTTGCTTTTTTGTTTCCGATATTTCAAAACAAACACGAATCCACCTTATAAATAATTAACACGATATTTCATTCTGTTACTCACATTTTGGTATAAATGCTCACAAAAACGAACAAGTTATTGTTCTCAACTGGTAATGGCTAAAACTAAAATGTTTCAAAACATGTTTTTTTAGGGGACAAAAAAATAAACGTTGCTGACGTTTTTTTTTTTCCTAAATGATAAATTCCAATACACACACACGCAAGAAAAAAAACTAGACTATTTTACAGCGGTCGACTTAATCATCACATTTTTATTTATTTATTTTTTTTTTTTTTTTTTTTGCAATTACGAGTAAAAAATAAATAAAACAAAATTCTAGAAATTGTAAATTTTTTTTATTCTGAAAAGTATATAAAAAGAATTCCCCCCACCGGAAAAAATACTAGCACTTAGCCGCTTCTAATTAAAAGTTGTTTTAAAAACCGCCAATATTAATTTAAAAAATTATCACTTCCCATTATTTTTAATAACTGGAAAAAAAAAATGTATCTTTTTTTTCTTTACAAACAAAAGTTAAATAAATTTTTATTTTTCAAACATTAAAAGAAATTATCATGTTTGTTGTTAGTTTTACACGAAATAATTTCATACCTAGAAAGGGGAGTCTAATTTTTTCAAATTTCTGGTTTAAATTAGCTTCCAACCTAACAAGCAAATACTTAAACATCCAGTAGAGTCAACGAGTTTGCACGTCCTTAAAAGTTGCAATCTATCTCATTTAAAAAAATTAAAACTGTGTGATTCAAACAATAAATAGATTAAAAAAAAATACTTGTGTTTTAAAAGCAAGGGAAAATATAACCAAGATGAAAACGGACACTGATTTTTAATTCTCCTTTTTGTTTTTGGTTGAGTTACGGGTAAGTCGGAGGGATCAAGCGATGATGGAAAAAAAAAAGGATCGCTTAAAGAGGAGGAGAGGCGTGAACGAAGATGACCAATGAAAACAAAAGAATTAAGCAAAATCCAACTTGAGACATCCAATGCCAAGGTCGACCAAATTTAAGAAAGACTGGCAATAAGGATCATCTCATGCCAAGATTATTATATCATCATCACCGACAACGACGCATGGTTTTAAACACCATGGAATTTCAAAGACGCCCAAGACAAAGAAAATATCACTACTATTGCAATTATATTTCTCAGAGTTTTACCTAAGAAATGAAAGTGGAAGTACACAGGTACAAAACTTTGATAAAAATTAAAAACGTTTTCAATAACCGGTATTTTAAAATCTAAAACTTTATTTTTGCGGATATTATTTCTTTTTATACAAGAATTTTAGTTATTAAAAGGAAAAAGAAGTGACTTGTTTGACTTACCTTTTAAGGGTTTTTTTTTTTTTGTTTTGTTTTGTTGTTTTAAGCCGGAATAATACTTTAACACAGTTCAAAATTTAAAATATCCGTAAGTTTATATAAACTAGAGTTCAGTTGAATATCCAGTAAAATAGCTGTTTATTTATTTTATTTTATTTACTTCAGCTAATCCAAAATTTTGAAATAAAATGTAGAATCAACATTTGAGCAGTAGCATGTAAAGAAAAATAAATAAAATAAAAATGGGAGGCTTATATGACTAAAACAAGGCAAGACATGAAATAAATGACCAAAAGTATTATTATTGATATTATTATTTATTATTTTTATACTGCTGCTGCTGTTTCTACCTTCCGACGGATGGTATTTTTCTCTGTATCCACTTCCTCCCCCCCTACATTCCAATGCAAGGCCACCTCTTAGTGATGGTTTGAGATAGCTAATTTTCATTTCATAGCCATTATCTTTTCTGTAGACACCCTATTTTTAAAATCTATCATAATCGCCTCTGTCTATATTTGTATTTTAAACAGGGATATATACACATGCTTCTTTCCCTATTTCAATCACTCTAAGAAAATCCTTTTTTTTTTCTCTCTCCAACAACCGGTGGTGATAGTAGTACTGATCGTAATATAGTATATTTATCTATCATTAGTCGTTTCGTGAGAAGTTGTTGCAATAAAAGGATTTTACAAGTTATTGCTTTGGCAGTTTTGTTACAGGGTCCAAGAACACTACAATGATGATGATGATGATTACTACTTATAATTACAAGTAGTGTTACTACCAGTTGTAGTAGCAATATTCAACATCATACGAAGTAAAAAGAAAAAAAAAAAAAAAAAAAAGAGACGTTTTTAAACGCTACTGCTACTATAGTATAAATATTATTACTCCTAATACTATACTACAAAAGCAAGTGCTCGAACTTTTATTTTATTTTTTTAGTAGTGGTCGTAAATGACAAGCATGTGCGTGACTGAGATACAATCTTTTCATGTTTATTATTATTATTATTATTAATGTTACGGAGCTCTCAGTATGGAAGTTTTGTTTGTTTTGTTTTAAGAAGAAATGATTGCTGATTGTAATAATTAATAAAATAAATGACTGAGGGTCTGGCTATTGAAATTAGAAAATAATGAACCACAGCTTTTGTCTGGAAAAAGAAACGGAGAGAGCACACGAGTAGTAGCTATCAAAGGAATCGTTATTGTCGATAACGTGAGAAAAATTATAATGTACCAAAGTAGTAATAACTAGGTTTAATAATTAAGTTTAAGAAAGAGACGTGAACATTTTTTTTACAAGGTTTTAAGAAAGGAATTATAAGGGTCGGTAAAAAAAAAGAAGAAAGAAAACAGAAACAGGGTTTTTCTTATGGTCAATTCAAGTTTTAGTCGTACTTTTTTTAAAAAATCCTATAGTTTTATCTGAGCCTTTCATAAAGACACCAAAGAAGAAAAAAAAATGTCTTGCTCGTGATAATCAAGACTTCCAAAAATGTTCTCTTATTTTCCTCTTTACGCCCTGAACGAAAAATCTCTAGAAAAAAAAAATCCTCTAACTCCATCAGAAGGATACCAATCTGACCACGTAAAACGAAATAAATTAAGACCTTTTTAAAATCAATATTACTTTTATTAACTTACTGCCTAAAACATTTCATATATATATATATATATATATATATATATATATATATATATATATATATATATATATATCCGTACCTCACGTGGTTTTTGTATTGGATTTGTGGATCTGTTTTGTTCAAATAAGCAAATAAAAAAATGTTTAAGACAGGGCGAGAAGAACGAATGTAAATGAGGATAAGTAGTCTGTTTAGATTTTATTTTTATGAACAGATGAGGAAAAAAAAGTACATTGAATAGAAAAGAACAGATTTTCTACCCATACAAACCATTTAACACTCACATTAATAAAAATGAAACTATTAAAAACTCACGTGTTAATAAGAAACTAAAGTGATTGTTATACCTTTGTAAATAATGTTGACAAATAAAACAAATTAAAAAAAAAAAAAAAAAAAGATCATACCAAGAAAAACATCTTATTTTTGTTTCTCCAACAACAATTAACAGTTTAAAATTTCATATCATTCATTCATTTTGTCAACAAAACAGCTTTCAATTCTTTTTTTTTCTTCTTTTCCTAATTGTGTAATTGATAACCTAGTCTTCTCAAAGTGCTAACAAAGAGAGAGAGAGAGAGAAACAGAAATAATTAGATATGAATTTTCTTCAACCAAATAAGCGAGGTGAAAGAAAGCCACCGATTTCCGGATATTTAACATAAAAAAAAATTATATTCAATTTTAAAAAAAAGATATTCAAAAGAAATACCGACTTACCCTACCAAATACTAAGACAATAATATTGGGCAACAATTTTAGGGTACGAAATTATCTAATTGAGATTATTATTTTATTTATTTTTTGATAACCACGTAATTCGAACAACAGAGACAC
Source organism: Sepioteuthis lessoniana (assembly GCA_963585895.1). Classification (NCBI taxonomy): domain Eukaryota; kingdom Metazoa; phylum Mollusca; class Cephalopoda; order Myopsida; family Loliginidae; genus Sepioteuthis; species Sepioteuthis lessoniana. The sequence continues at coordinate 16,904,595 of OY757929.1, forward strand.
TGATGCAAAATATAGTCTACAAATATTTCTAATATTAATAGAAAGAAAAAATTAACCAAAATTACTTTTAACAATCATAGGAAGGAAAGAATATGTTTAAAAATATATATATAAGTGTCCGGTGACGGCGTAGTAAACTGTAAATTACAATTTTGTTCAACCTATGAAAATATAAGCACTTGTGTGTGTATATATATATATATATTACATTGTTGTGCCATAGATATTATTTTCTATGCCTTACTTTCAAAGAAAAATTTAAATATTTTCATTTAAAATACACAAAATAGAATATCAAAATTTGACTAGAATTTAAACATGAAATAGTTGAACAGTGAAAAAAAAATGAAAAGTAAAAATTTGGCTGGTTATTTTGTTAATTGTTCAGCTTAGGATTCAGTTGAATGAAAATTAGATAATGTATATATTTCACAATATAAAACAAGCTAAGTATTCATCGACAATATTAGAGTTAGCAACTGCAAGATAGTGACAGTATTGTATAAAGTAGACTGCAATACAAATACAATATATGTTTTTTGTTTTCGTTTGCCTTTTTCTTCTTTTTTTTTTTGTGGGGAGGGAGTATTTCTTGGTAGTGCCATTTTTTTTAAATGACCAACCTTATTTTTATAGTTTAACATCTCGTTGCTATTGTTTTCTTCTATTATTTCATTTTTAAAATTCTTTCCCACCTTTAACGAAAAGAAGACCATTTGTAAAAGAAAAAAAATGATTTCCACACTGTATGTCTTTGACAGATTGTTTTTTCTTTTTTTTCCCTAACTTAAATTCCAAAATTCAAATGTTTTCCTTAGTAATAAATCAAATTATTGTACCAGGCAAAACTTAAAATAATATTCAGTTAATTTCATGGAAGAAAATAAAAATAACAACGATGAAGAAGAAAACAAAAATGAATTATTGTCATACAAAACGTCAGTTGCAATGTTTTCATATCATAGATTAGATTTTAAAAATGAGATGATTAGATTAATAATAATTAAAAAAAGTATACAACAACTACTTACATCAATTTACTTAAATAATGAGATTATTACAGATGCCATGTGCGCAAATAATAATGATGCTAACATCATCAATGTGATGTGATGAAGGCGAGAAAATGGTACTCCTCTTTCTTTCATTCTTTAAAATAGCATGTCCGGCCGGTGTTTGTCGCCTTCCAAGTTAAATAAATCCAGTATCTTTTACTTGCAGACTCGGAAATGTGGCATCAATAATAAATTGTATTCCTAAACAAATATATTCTGGTTCCTGTCAGCCTTCTTGGAAGGGAACTCGACTTGAAATGACGACACTCTCTCCAAGAAGAGGAAGAAAGAGAATCTTTCTTTCTTTCTTTCTTTCTTCGCACAACTGTGGTTGTTGTTGTTGTTGTTGTTGTTGTCGTCGTCTCTCCAGCTTTTTTTCTTTCTTTTCTTTTCTTTATTTCAATTTATTTTTAATCCAGTTTTTTTCCATTATTTTCACTTCAATATATTTTTAATTGTCTTTTTTACCATCCCCCCACCGAAAAATTTAATTTTTAATTTCGGTAAAAAGGAGAAATGTCATTACGTAATAATTTTTGAAATGTTTTTCTGCTACAATTTCGTTCCGCTTTTTTGTGAATACACAGTATTTAAAGAAAAAAATGTTTAATATTAAGTTTCTCAAAGAAAGATTATTATTTAAAATTTTACTTATTTCTTTCTCTTTGGATTAAATGAAATAAAAGATAGTGAAATTTCTTTAATAACACTCATTTCTTTGCAAAATTCCACATTGATATAATCTTACAACTTTATTTTTATTTATTTTACATTTCGTCTTTGGATGGCTTTTTTTTTTTTTTAGAAACTTTAAGAGCGAGTTTTTGTTTTTGTTTTTATTTTGTTTTATTTTTACTATTTATGTTTTATCTTATTTGTTTTTCTTTTACTCAAGTTGTATTTTTATCTTCCTATCTTTTATTTGTTTAGTTTGTTTTATTTCATTTACTTTTCAGGTCTATTTTTATTTATTTGTTTTATATTTATTTGTTTTTCTAGAACTAGCATCTTAAAAGTAAGAAGTTGTCGAACGAATAGTGACGTATAGAATAAAGATTTTCTCGCAAATCCTGTATTGGTATGGTTATCTGTCAGATTAATCTGTTGATAATGGTGAAGGGGAGTCACTTCTCTGTTACCCCACTCTCAAACGTCCAAAAAAACTTTTTTCTTGGTGACCATTATTTTTATGTTTATTTATTCATTGATTCATTTATCTCCAGCCAACGTTTGGCTCTTTAGCTGAGCAAAACTGGCCATTTCATTGTCTATTTCATCTTTCAGGCCTTTTTAATTGTACAAGGTATTTTCACTCAGTTTTTTAAAATTTCAAAGCTGATCTTTCAAGAAGTCATTTTTATAACCCAGTACATTGATTGATTTTAATGGCATGTCAACCTGTTTAGGGTTAAGGAATTGCGTTCATTGTACATTTTTATTTACATTGTGTAGTTTAAGTTTATTGTTTTTGTTGTTGTTTGGGGGGGTACGGTTATATATCAAGTATTCCTATCTAACACAAATAATTTTCAAATTTATTTGACCGATAGATGGGATTCTAACAGGAACTACCACTCCAAGTCAGAGTGGACCAGGGAGTAATAACAACAAAGGAGTACTCCACATTCCCCGGGTCTCCTGAACTGGAGCCTAATCATCATATGCAGTTTAGTGTCTTACTCAGGACCCACTTCTGAAGATGGTTTTACCCCTCTGTATTCGCCAACAGAGCACATTCAACACATCATATTAATAAATGATTCACTAGCATAGTTTTAAAATAGAATCGAATATTAACAGTCCAAAATCTGAATTATATAGGATGGAATACCTGAGCTTCTTTTTTTTTTTTTCTGGCAAAAAGCCCCTTAAAGGGATGAACCAAAAAACCTTCCCATTCTTCTCTTAATCACTATTAATTCTTGGAATGGCTTCTAACTGAATTGCAGAAAGTGTTCAAATCAGGGGCAAAAGGTCATTCCTCAGAAGTGACAGTCAAATTGTACAATAGATAACTGAGCCTTCATCATCATCAAGTCGTACTGAAAGCACAAATTTCCTTTACTCTCTCTCTCTCGCTCTCCATCCCTATCATCTATCACTCATGGCAGGTCTTCCAAACTACATCCTGTGTCTGCAGAGAGCTGATTTAAATAAGCTCTTACTGGTCGGCCGACACTGGCACATCCATGTAAAGGGGCCCATAGAAGAACATCACTTATGAGTTCATCCTTGTTTTTCCTGCAGTGTCCCACATCTCTTGTTCGTCTTACTTGGACAGTTTGTAAGATGGAAGGTATGTGGCCATACAGCTGTTGTTTTGTAGGGTGTTGCTTCCAGGATTTGTTTGAAATAGCCTGTAGCATTCTTGTATAGTTCCCATCTAGCTTTTTCTCTTTGCATTTTGTTAGTGTCCATGTGGTGCATCCATATAGTAGTATTGACACAGCCACAGCTTGGAAAAAAATCCTGTTTTATTTTATTGGATAGATCAGACTTCTGTATGATCAATAACCTATCAATAATGGTCCATGCCTTCGCAAGGCATATGTTAACATCACTTTCAGTAGATGAGATATGTAAACTTGTCAACCGAACCTTATATCACTGAGTAATCATGACCTATTTATGTTCATGCTATTCTCACAAAGCAATTACAACTGAGTAATGAGTTCAATCCTCACTAGGTATTTTATACTTGTGCTGAATCTAAGCTATAATTGTTTATTTTAAGGAGTGTTCTTGGCTATCAGATCATCATTGGTAAGTCTGATTCTTATTGTATTTGTTGGTTGGTTGTTTGGGTTTTATGACATATCAATCTTTGTAGGCTATTTAATGCCAAATCCATTTTTATACAAATAGTTCTATTTCAAACAATTCAGTTTGTCAAAAACACTTCTAATTCAAGCTATTCAGTTTATTCAAACAGTTCTAATTTAGCTAATTCAGTTTAATACAAGTACAGATTTTGTTTACACACAGTTAAATGTCAAAACAGTTCTATATTAAACAATTCAGTTAAGTGTAAGTACAGTTTCAATGTCAAAAAAACAGTTCCATTTCAAACAATTCAGTTTAGCATAAGCATGCAGTTTAAATGTAAGTACACAGTTTAATTGTCAAAAACATTTTTATTTCAAGCTATTCAGTTTAGTCAAACAGTTTTAATTCAAACAATTCAGTTTAGCATACGTATGCAGTTTAGTTCTATTTAACCCAGAGATAGGGCCCTATCAGGTGCTACCATTCCGAGCCAGAGTGGACCTGGGAGTGATAGCAATGAAGGGGTGCTGTTAATACACAGAGTTAATGTCAAAACAGTTTTATTTCAGATAATTCAGTTTAGCATAAGTACACAGTTTAGACATCAAAACAGTTCTATTTTAAACAATTCAGTTTAGCGTAACTACACAGTTTAAATGCAAAAAAACAGTAAACTCAAACCATGGTTTAGTTCTATTTAACCTGTAGATAGGGCCCTATCATGTGCTACCACTCTGGACCAGAGTGGACCTGGGGGCAATGGTAATGAAGGAGTACTCCACATTTCCCAAAGCTCCAGCATTACTGGAACCTCACCATCAGATTGTTTAGCATCATATCCAGGATACTCATTCGTGGAGGGTCATACCCTCTGCAGAGGTGCAGTCGGTGTATTCTACAGCCCCAGCTGACTGGGCAACTTATTGTATTTGTATTTTGGGACCAAACAAAAATAAACTTGGTAAAAGGCTATTATACATTTATGAATAGAGATGGTTCAATTGATGGTTTTTATCTGTTTATTGCCCTTGAAAAAGATGTAGAAATTAATTCAGACATAGAAGTGTGATAAGAACTAATTCTTTCCATACTGAATTTATTCCTAAATTTTATCAGTTTTAAGATAATCCCAATGTAAATTCCCTTTGTGAACTATTTATATAAGTTAAAGTTATCAGTTTTGCTTTCTTTGTTTAATAGCATATCAACATTTGAGGTTATTTAACGCCAAAGCCATCCTTGTTCAAAAACAGTAGTGGTACTATTTAACTTATAGCTGGGTTGATAAGGGGGTTCATACCTTTCCCAAGGGTATTTGTTCGAAAGTGAACGTAACAGCACAACTTATTATGATGTTATAGTCTAGTACTTTAGTTACTAAACCACAGTGGCTCCTCCTCATTATACCACACAGCCCAGTCAACTGGGGCTGTACAATACACTGACTGCATCTTTGCAAAGGAGTAAAACCACCTAACAAGTGTCCTGGATCTGACAACCCCCCCCCCTAAAAAAAACAAAGAAAGTTACGGAAACATGCATGATATAAAAGTTATCATCATAAGAAATAGACTTAACAATTTCCTTGGCAAAGTATGAATCCATCACTTTTTCTCCTTCAGCTTTGAGTAAATAGGAGAGCAAATTAGGTTCTTTGACCTTGGTAAAGGTAACTACTCTAGAAGGAAGAAACTCAGAATGTGAAACCAGGGAGCATGAGACAAGCAATTCTACCCTGTGGCAGGAGCTACAGAACCAATGAGTGAATAGAGGCCTTGTACAAATATGTGTATTTACCCAACCCCTCCACTATGTGCTGGATGTGACACAAGGTCAATTTTTAAGAGGAGTATGTATTTCCGTAACCTCTCCACCATGAGCAGGATGTGACTCAAGGTCAATTTTTGAGAGCAGTAAAGCTAATTTAAATACAGTGTTTTCCTTCTTCTAGACTGGTTGCCTAAAGCGCTCAGTTTTCTACCAATATTTACCTATACCTAAGAGTAAGAAGAGAGGATTTATTCCAAGAGCATTTGTATAAATGTAATCATCTTTGGGGATCATAACTTACGCTAACTGGGAAAAAAATGAGAAATAACACAACAATGGAAACAAGGCAAATTTGAAAAAAAAAGGAAAATTTTATTCTCGTTTTTGATTATTCGTGATGTCATTCCTTTGTTCATTCAGAAATATTTTGTGTACTTGAAGAATAGTTAAGAAGGACCAGATGGGAAAACTATGTATAAAGTGAGATGGTTAGTCTTACTGACCGTCAAAGATGACTGAACCACTTGCTGGACATGTTCTCTCTCTGCTCTTGAATCCTGTATGATAGAGACATTTTTTATTCCAAAATATTTGGTTTTGGTCATTTCTGATCATCAGTTTGCCTACAGTATATATTGTCATCAACACTTCAAGTACTTGAACTACTGTCAAAGTCCAAATTATCATTAGAACTAAATTCATCTATTCAAACTGATCATCAGACTCAAGAATAACCTGAAAAGCCTCCTGGCTATTAATGAGTCAATACCTGGCTGTCATACCTAAATTCAATCGACAATGAAAGATTACAAAATAAATCACTAATTTTGAAGCACACAGCCACAACATGAAAACTACCATATTGCTTAGGCTGACTCAATAGTACGTACTCATTTACATTCAAATTGGCGCTATTAGATTTGATTGTAAATAAACACAGATTTGGTTGACCAATTTTTTTTTTTTTGTTTTGAAAGAATTAAGTAAAGCTAAAAGCTCCAAGTTTTTAGCCATAAAGAGCAGAAGTTTTTTCTTTTTAATTGTTCTTCATATTCATTCAAATGAAGAAAGTAACAAAGAACTGAAGACAGACTTAAATAACAAAAGATATTTGATTAAAGGTAATTATTTTACAAACAGCACAAGTGTAATAATTTTCATATACCTTGGTAGCAATATCTCATCTACTAAAAGCAATGTCAACATATATATATAGTAAAAGCATGGACTGCTGTTGACAGGTTAATGACTATATGGAAATCTGATCTCTCTGATAAAATGAAATGTGATTTCTTCCACTTTATAACTGTGTTGGTACTATTGTATGCCTGCACCACTAGAACTTGAACAAAACACCATGAGAAAAAGCTGTATGGGACATGCACAAAGATGTGTGTTGTTTTGAAACAGCACCCTACAAAACAGCAGCTGTATGGCCACTTACCTCCTATCTCACAAACTATCCAAGTATGATGAGCAAGACATGCTGGGTATTGCTAGAGAAGTAAGGACAATCTCATAAGCAATATTCTCTAATGGTTTCCTACATATGGACACCACAGTGTTGGCTGACAAGCAAAAATTTACATTCATCATCTCTGTGCAGACACTAGATGCCATCTAGAGGGCTTACTGAGTGCGATGGCTGATAAGGATGGATGGCACAAGTCAAGGGAATTTGTAGATATATACAGTTAAATGATCAAACAGTTCTTTTTCTAACAATTCAATTTAGCATAAGTCAACAAAGTTAAATGGTATCACCAACAATTCAATTAAACATCAGTCATTAGTTTACACACAGTTAAATGATCAAACAGTTCTATTTCTAACAATTCAATTTAGCATAAGTTATTTGTTTGCACAGAGTTTAAATGTCAAATAGTTCTTTTTGATGTATAGATAGGACCCTACCAGGTGCTACCACTCCAGGTCAGAGTGGACCTGGGAGCAATGGCAATGAAGTACTCTGTATTCCTCAAAGCTGCAGCATTACTGAAGCCTCACCATCAGATTGTTTAGGGTCATACCCAGGACACTTGTTGGTGGTGGGGGGTGTTACCCCTCTGCAGAGGTGCAGTCAGTGTATTCAACAGCCCCAGCCAACTGGGCTGGTATTAGAAAGGGAATACTTGATACTATGTAACTGTGTAAAAAAAAGAATCAACTATACAAAAAATGTAAATATTAATGTACAAAGGATGTAATTCTGAATCTGTAGTCATGAAATAACCCAAGACAGGTTGATATGCCATTAAAATCAATCAATCAATTTTGTTTATAATGAAGAAACTGTAAGAAATCACTGTGATTTTAATTGCAGAAAAAAATATCATTTACCAACTAAATTATGAATGATACTTGAAACAATATGTATTGACCAGTTAGAACGACCATTTTATTTTAGACTAAACAATTATACATACAGAATCAAATCTATAGATTGTTACAAACTCCCTATAGAATATAATATCTACCAAGTAGACCATGACTTCACCAGAGACGCAAAATACTTTTCACATAGTATGATTTACATAAAGAAAGGTGACAAGAAAATATAAAATCAATATTACAATTTTATCAGAATTGAAGAGAATAGATTTGAAGTAGGTTTGATGAAAATACATACAAAGCAGTTTCTAGGTAATTACCAACACCTAAACTAAGAATATCTACTGATAATATTTCAGTAAGAAGAATAAGTAGATAAACACTTATAGCTAGCTCAAAAGCATTATTTCATTTATCAACTAAATGATAATTAGTTAAAGAAATAGACTGTTGAAGCAAGTTCATATGCAATATGAAAAAAGAAACATTATATAAGCCTAAGAATGATTATATCTAGCACAAAAGTTGTTATACAACTAACAAAAATGGTCAAGAAGACATTTAGCATTTAACTAAGTGGAGACTCTGATACTGACAATAAGAATATACAGCCAGGTCATAGGAATGAGATTTAGCATTGAAAAATATGCCATGCTTAAAATGAAAAGTAGAAAAATCAAATGATTAATTAAATTTGGCACTTGCCATGCAACAATACATCAAGTTGTCTTCTATTTATAGCTGGATAAAGATGCATTCTTAAAAACCGAGTACACCTTGTATGCATGAGGTGTCCTGTTGATTGATTGACTGATTTTAATGGTATGTCAACCCATCTGGGATTGTTTTATGCCTAGAGGTTAGGGAATCACATTCATTATATCTTCAGATTTATATTTTTATTATACTTTCTTGAGAGTTTTTTTTGGTGTTGTATTGTTGAGGTGAATGATACACAGAGAAGAATAAGCGTTTAATATTTTTATTCAGCGCCAGTATCCAGTGCTAACAGATGCATACCAAAAAGACGCAGTAAATAAGTTACAAACAATTAACAAGAGAATTTACAAGAATTAAGGAGGGTCAAATATGGTATAGCCAAATGAAGTAAGATTAGTCTGAATATTAATCAGCTTATTAAAACAACTTTCAAAGTCTTTAACTGTAGGGTATTTATGGCAATGAGCCAGTCCATCTGGTAGAGTGCTGAAGGGGTGTTTAGCCACTCTATAACATTTTGTATATGGCTCAACAGAATACAAATAATTTTCAAATAGTTCTTTTTTACCCATAGATGGGACTCTAACAGGTACTACACTGTGTCGGAGTAGACCTGGGAGTAATGGCAATGTAGGGGTACCCCACACCAACTAAATTTCCAGAGCTGGAGCCTCACCATAAGATGCAGTTTAATGTCAATGCCAAGACAGATGTTTCCTGTATTAAATCTGACTTCCTGTCACATCCTACCCTTGGAAGGAAGCCATTAAATAATAAATACCAAATGTCTTAGCTGAAATATGAATTAACCATTTGGCCACCTTAACTTTGATTATGGCTGTTACATCTGTTTCTTCATAGACACTTTAGGTGTAAAGGTTATCATCATAGGAAATGGACACAGCAACCTAATACTACCAGTTGTTCTCCCTCCAGCAAGGACAGACTGGGCTCTTTAACCTTGATATAACAACCAGTCTAAAAGAAGGAAAATTCCGAAATTCTAACCTGTTTAACTCTGCTTAGAAATTGACCTTGTGTTGCATCCAGCCAGCAGCAGAGGGGTTGGGTAAATACATGTTTTGAATAGCAAGGCAAGTCAAATAACAGAGAGCATTTTTTAAGCAGATAGGATCCATCATTCAACATTCAAACTCTTTACCTTCCATATTTGTGGAAAATCCACAGTCTTAGGCTCCTAACTGAAAAATATCTGAAAATATAAAATGCAATAGCAATGTAGAAATTGAAATTCCCCAATCAGAATTCATGACACCTGAGTATATATAACAGTACAAAAACTAACTGAATGCACTGGGCCATGGCTCAAATGTAAGAATAAATCTGATTGGCTGTATTGTTGCTAGGTAATAGTGATGAAGAAATGGGGTTTCTCTGGCTGGCATTCAGGTCACCTGCATATATGTACTTTTAAGAAGAAGCACAACAGCCACTTGGAATCTAAGGATTAAGTTTTAGAATCTAGTAAAGCAATGGTGGCAAAATATCAGAATTTCAGCTATTAGATGATTGGGGATAATGACCACAGATTTCTGCTTCACTTCATCATTGATTCTTCCATGGTTGAAGTAGTTAAAAGCAATATCTACGAGAGATGATTCCCTTATGTGTGGTATGTACATTCAAGTTTTTTTAGACGCTACATCTTCATTTTCTATTTTTGTATAGTCTGCTTTATTGATCAAAGACTTTAGTGACTCATAGTATTTGCCTCCCACCAGACAGGACTTGACACAAGGTCAAAAGCCCGAAGGCCAATTAAAGTGGGGATAAAGGGAAGGAGAAGGTCGGAAACGAGCCGAGACTCGAGCCCTGCTAGTCATTGACCCACTAAGTGCAATGTGGGTCCAATGAGTCAAGCAGTATCACGGACCTAAATCTAGATCCGGGTACGTATGCCAGAATACAGCTTGAACTAGACCGTGAGGTCTAGTGCTATACAAGGGGTGCATAGGGGTCTGAAAAGCAGCTCGCCCACCCAAAGGTGGCCCAACCGAAGTTGGGGGCCTTTACGGCCTCGAATCTGCCATTGGTTTTGATACCCCATCAGGCACGAATGCCAGACGGCCCAGCCAAAAGGCTGGGGAAGTATCTTTAGTGACTCATAGTGTCGCGATAATAAACAACAAAAATAAAGAGGAGATAATAATAATAATAATAATAATAATGAGTTTATGTTTGACCATATGAACAAATGCTCTACGCACAACCCAGAATCTGTTCTAGAAAATGAGATGCACAAAATTCTTTAGGATTTTGAGATACTAACAGATCATTTAATCTCAGCCAGACAACCAGACAAACAAAAGAGAACCTGCCAAATTGTGGACTTTGCCATTCCAGCTGACTACAGCGTAAACCTGAAGGGAAGCAAAAAGAGAGATAAGTACCTAGACCTCACTAGAGAACAGAAAAAACTATGGAACATGAAGGCGACGGTGATACCACACTTGGTACAGTCATTAAAGGATTGGTAAAAGGACTAGAGGACTTGGAAATAAGAGGACGAGTAGGGACCATTAAAACTATAGCATTGCTGAGATCAGCCAGAATACTGAGGAGAATTATCCTATCACTCAGACTCCAGTGAAAAACCATGAGTTAATGCTGTTGCGGAAAACTCTCAAAAGAGTAAAATAATAATGGCTAGAAGAGTTGGAAATTGGAGGACAAATCAAGACCATCCAGACAATAGCATTTTTGAGATGACAGAATAATCAGAAAAAGCATGAAAACCTGAGGAGACTTGCTGTTACTTGAATTCCAAGGAAAGACCATCAGAATAAAAAAAACTGTCTAGAAGTAAAATAATAATAATATCAGTCAAAGAATACAATGAAATAAGTAAATACAAAGAGCTGGAAATAGAAATTGAAAAAACATGGCTCCTTAAAACTACACCTGTACCAATAAAAATGGGAATTCTGAGTATGATCAAGAAAGTGACCGACAAAAAAACATTAACAAAATAACTGCCAGTCCCAACCTATATGAAATACAAAAAAAATCTCCTTAGGAGAGAACTATGTAAATGAAAAAATAGCATCCAAAAGAGAAAAAAAATAAATGAATAAATAAAAAGTAAAATGCATATAATCACTGCCTTTCCTTAAGCTAGGTCTTGGATAAAGACCAGATGAAGGATTGTAAGTAACCAAAAGTAAAGCTGAAAATCAAATAATAATAATAATAATAATAATTGTTTCTTTAACTGAATAGATGCAAAGAAGAAGCAAGTGTACTCAAATGGATGAATAAGGAGAAAATTATCCTGATCCAGAAAGATACCCAAAATAAAATCATCCCCAGCAACTATAGACCAATAACATTTCTACTTATGATGTGGAAAGTCTAAATTAGGGAGGAGATCTATTACTCGTTTGTATACTGTGGACTGTTTCTGGAAAAATAGAAAGGATGGGAACAAGAGGAACAGATGATTTACTGTACACTGAGCGGCACATCCTCAAGAAAAGCAAAGCAAGGTGTAAAAATGTTGTCATGCTATGGATTAACAACAAAAAGGACTGTGATATGATTCCACAAATTTTGATAATAGATAGTCTGGAAATATACAAGATATTCAACAATAAATAAAGGTAAATATTTAAACATAAACATATGTACATGTATATAAGTATACATACGTATTGATATATATATATATACAAACATACCCAAGCAAGTGTTCGGCAACCAGCTTGAACTTATCTACAACAGTTCTGTACAGACACTGGATGTAGCCTTGAAGACTTGCTGGAAACGATGGATGATAGAGACAAATAGCAAGAGAGGGTCATAGAAATCTGTGCTAGTGGCACAACATGATGATGATGATATATACATACATAAACATATATATATATATATATATATATGCATACTTATATATACATATATACATATACATTCATATATATATATTTCTACCTATTCCTTTCACTCAAGCTGGGGTTGTCCTAATAGTTAAAGTGCTGGACTGCGGAATCATAGTACGCAAGTTTTCAAACTCCAGTCATGCTATTACATTCACTTTCAGATAAATACCCATGGGAAAGGTATGAAGCCCCTTATCCTCCCATCTATGGGTCAAATAGTACCACAACTGTCCTTCTAAAATGATGGATTTGGCATTAAATAACCCGAGAAGGTTGGTATGCCATTAAATAACAAACAAACAAACAAACAAATCCACTTCAATAGTATGCGACACAATGGACAATTTTTTGGCAGTGTTCAACAGGTTTAAATTCAGAGTTTCCTTCTAAACTGCATCTCAATGAGTGTCCTGATATGACACTAAACAATCTGATGGTGAAGCTCCAGCTTTGGAGATCAGGGGAATATGTAGTACCTTTTCATTGTCATTGCTCCCAGGTTCATGCTTAGAGTGGTAGCACCTGATAGGGTCTTATCTATGGGTCAAATAACATTGATTGACTATATAAACTGAGTACCAACAATTGACTGATGTCTAACTGAATTGTTAGTGATACATAGCAATACTTGGAACCATTTAACTTTGTTGACTTATGCTAAATTGAATTGTTAGAAATAACACTGTTTGATCATTTTACTGTGTGTAAACAAATAACTGATGTCTAATTGAATTGTTAGTGATACATAGCAATATTTGGAACCATGGGGACAAGCTCATTTAAAAATGTTATCAACAAAATTAGTTTACAGATCATATATTTGATATATGTATAAACAGGATTTGGTATTAAATAACCTACAATGGTTGATATGCCATGAAACCAAACCAAAACAAACAATATACAAATATATGTATACATGCATACACATATATATACATACATATGTATAACTATACATATATGCACAAACACACATACACAAATATATATATACATACATGTACATATTTATATGAAAACACATTCATATAAATTTATACATGTATATATATATATATATATATACGTTGACATGTAGTCACAAACATTTATTTACATGTGCATATGCATACATACATATGGACACATATATATGTATACACATGCACACATGAACACATACATGCACCCACATATATATTTATATATATATATATATATATATGAACACACATACACACATATAAATTTATATGTGCATACAATGAACATATATACATATATATATATACTTATAATGCACCTTTCTGACACAAGTTCAATAGCTCAGCATTTAAAAAAACATTCATGCCCAACAACACAACTACGAAAAATTCTCACCGACAACACAACAATACTCGAACATCAAAATAATAAACAAAAACTTCAGATTCTCGAAGCTCTATATATTAGAAACCTGCAACCAGCACTTAATAGAATTAATTTTCAAACCAGTGCTAACGTACTTAAATGTCTTTAGCTACTGGCACTATTTACAGAATTACATTTAAAAGCAAGCGCCATAATCTCCAACAGCAAAGACATCCTTACACAGTAGTAATTTGCTAAAACAAAAGTTACATCACTTTTGTAACAGATTCTCCCCTGATGATGGCCCAAAGTCGGGCAGAAAGTACTAGGGATACATACAACTATGGACAATACCTAAATCAATTCCCCCCGAATATGACAAAAGTAATACGGGAATTCGAACAGATCCAAAAGAAAATATGTAGGCATAAAATGTCTATTATGTTTAATGAAATTTGCATTAACGAAGAAATGCTGCCTAAATATACATATATATAGACATTTACATATATGTACTGAAGAACATACACATACATGTATTTATATATATGTGTATCCATGTACACACACATACACACACACACACATATATTTTTTTTTTCTTCCAATAGAATAATATTTCAGCCTAATAGACCATGGGTTTCTCAGTGATTATTGGTTCATATCAATTGAGAAATCTTTTTTCAAATTATCAATCTTTATATCAATTCTTGAAAATTCATGAAGGTAGATAAATTTACCCCAAATGGACACAGCAAAAAATGATACCAATTGAAAAATATTACATTTTAACCTTCAAATATTTATTAAATGTTAAGATTCATTACCTTTTATAGAGTGATCTTCCTACTTAACATTAAACAACAACAAAAATGAAAAATCAAATGATAACATCTAAGCTAAAGTTATATTCACATATGAAGTCAATCCTGTGACATTCTAAAGCCTTTCAGTCTTGAAATGTAAAGTCATAAAATAAACATTCCCAGTTGGGATTAAGAAACTCATTAATTTTTTTTGGCCAGTGTTTATGAGTCTATTCTTTTGTTTATTATATATATATATACTAGCATAGTACCTATCAAAATGTGATTATTTATGTATGTGTTGTGGTATCGTCCTATTTTCAATACACAATGGCTCTTCCAATAAGGATATGATATTTGATAGTAATCGACTCAGGGAAGAGGTAGCAAGAGCTACACTGGTGACATTGTATTACTTGTTTTACTATAATATATAACCTTTATTCTTCTCTCTTAATATGTGACTATATTACTTATTCTATGCCCTTTTCCAAGGACATAACAAGTGACATTACTTATTATTTACTTTACTTATTCATTTAATTAGTGAATATTTATATATGAATTAGTGTACATGGTATAACAGTTATCATCATAGGAAATGAGGAGGAATTCCTATGGTTTAGTGGAGGGGAATCTCTATGGCATGGTGGCTAACATACTAGATTACAATATCGTATTAAGTGAGTTCAAACTCCAGTTGTGCTATTGCATTCACTTTTGGACTAATTCCTTTTAGGAAAAGTATGAACCTTCCGATTCCCACCACCCAACTATGTATTGAATAGTACCACTACTGTTCTGCTACAAGGATGGCTTTGCCATTAAATAACTCATAAAGGTTGGTATCCCATTAAAACAAAGAAACCAAATGAAAACATAGGAAAAGAGCAGAGTTCAAATCCCACATGAGACTGTTTATGTTTCCCATCATTCTAATTCTCTTTTCTCCCCACCCCCCACACTTCAAGCAATAGTAGGGCATTCTTGGCTCTTGAATTGAAGACCAGTCTAGGAGAAGGAAAACTCAGAATGCAAACCAGTTGTATTATGCTTAAAAATTGACATTGTATCACATATTTTTTGTGGTAGAGGGGTTGGGAAAGTACATAAATATGAATTGACACTTATCTGTGTGTTCTGCCTCAGTTCAAACCATTCTTCCCCAGTACTTTTATCAAGAAATTGCATTGCTCCTCAGCCTTTGGGTTAGGATTAGAGTGAAGTATCTGTTATCCTTTCTCAGCCATATTCTTGTCTTTGGGCTGGACATGACACCATATTCCTGTCTTTACACAGGATGTGATAACAAAAAACAAGGCGTCAGATCCTGGAGGTTCCAACCCTATGGCAGAACCTCCCCCACCACAAAAAAGAGAGCGGTTCAGACACCTGCATTACAGTGGCTGTGAAGACAAAGGCTATTTCGGGCTTTTCTTATTTGTATACACAGGGGACTCCACATTAAAAAAAAATCAAATATAACCTATCATCATTGAAATTTGGTGAGATCCAAGTGAAGTATCTGTTCTATCCCCCTCAAGGCATCTATATATATTTATATATGATGATGATCTAAGGTCAAAGATAGTTGGGAACAATTAAAAAATAAACATCATAAAAAAGATATTCCTATTTTTCTTATTTCTGTTCATCTTTTATATATATATATATATATAAAAGATGAACAGAAATGAGAAATGATTAAAGTTTAATGATTAACAAGTTTAAAACATGGAAAATATTTCTGTTGTACCCTATAAATTTATATATATATATATATACAGGCTATGACAGAAACACATCCCACACATAAACTGTCACCTGTGTTGTGAAAGTAAAGTTAGGCAAGTGGTAGTTATAGCTCCACCAAGTTCATGATTGCCAAGTTGGTTGGGGCTGTAATATACACCGACTGCACCTCTTCAGAGGGGTAAAACCCGCCCCTCAACACAATTTCATCAACATATCTTCTGTATATATTTTAACATAACATGGGCATAGAAGGCTTTGGGTTAATGAGACCAGTTATAAGACAAAGTCCTGGGGAGATCTCCAAAATGTCAATACATCTGTATTGTGCAATGCATGTTCTCTGTCCAGTAATTCCATATGTTACTATAAAAACTGAACTGACAGGTGTCCTCGTGGTGTGATAGTTAAAGCGCTGGACTGCGGAATTGTAGTAAGTGAGTTTGAACTTCAGGCGTGCTATTACATTCACTTTTGGACAAATCCCTTTGGGAAAGGTATGAAGCCCTTTATCCTCCCAGCTATGGGTTAAATAGCATCACTGCTGTTCTTCTAGAAGGATGGCTTGGGCCAAGAAGGTTGATATGTCATTAAACAAAGAAACCAAATCCAACCAAACCAAAAACAGTACTTTTCGCTACTTTCTGTCGTGTAAAGATAAAAGTTACATTGTGTTTTATATATAAGTAAAGAAAGAATGTTAAGGAGAGGAAGAGAGAGAATGAGAAAGTGAATGAAAGAGAGAGATAAAGAGATAGGAATGAGAGAAAGAAAGAGATGAGAGTGAAAGAAGAGAGAAAATGAAAGAGAAAGAGTGAATGAAAGAGAGAGATAAAGAGATAGGAGTGAGAGAAAGAAAGAGATGAGAGTGAAAGAAGAGAGAAAATGAAAGAGAAAGAGTGAATGAAAGAGAGAGATAAAGAGATAGGAGTGAGAGAAAGAAAGAGATGAGAGTCAAAGAAGAGAGAAAATGAAAGAGAAAGAGTGAATGAAAGAGAGAGATAAAGAGATAGGAGTGAGAGAAAGAAAGAGATGAGAGTGAAAGAAGAGAGAAAATGAAAGAGAAAGAGTGAATGAAAGAGAGAGATAAAGAGATAGGAGTGAGAGAAAGAAAGAAAGAAGAGAGAAAATGAAAGGGAGCAGAGAGTTAGAGAGAGAGAAATAGGGAGTGAGAGAAGAGAGTGAGAGACAGGGAGGAATGAGTATAAGCATGAGAGAGAGAGTGAGTAAGTGAGAGAAGAAAAATTGAGAGTGAGAGAAAGAGAGTGAAGAGTGAGAGAGGGTGTGTGAAATAGTGAGAGAAAGAGGAAGTGTGAGATAGAAAGAAAGAGAGTGTGCATGAGAGAGAGAGTAAGAGAAATATTTAAACCATTTGGTAATTCAGATTTTACAAGTACACACAGGCACATAATTTACTTATATGATTAAAAACACAAACCTACAAGTTGCTACATTGGTACAGGAGGGTGTAATACTTGTGCCCAAATACATGTTGAATTTTTTGTTATCTGCCCTTCCTACAGAATTATTTTCAACAATGCTGGGAGACATAGCAACTACAACTGCCATGTAAACAGGTCCAATGCAAGAAAACTTTTTTCTAGTCCCTATACTGTAAGAACAACAATGTTATTGACAAAAAAAAAACTGATGATCCAAATTCCGATTCCAAAGGTAATTGTTTATGTTCACTTTACATCAATGCTTTG
This sequence comes from Sepioteuthis lessoniana, assembly GCA_963585895.1. Classification (NCBI taxonomy): domain Eukaryota; kingdom Metazoa; phylum Mollusca; class Cephalopoda; order Myopsida; family Loliginidae; genus Sepioteuthis; species Sepioteuthis lessoniana. The sequence goes on from OY757929.1 coordinate 16,922,735, forward strand.
AGAAAAGGCATGAATCCACATCTCCTTCTACTCTGACTTGTCATCAGAATAATTTTATAGAATATATCAGAATGCTATGATAGTTGATGGATGGGGAACTGCATTCATTGTATGTTCAGATTTATATTTTTTGTATAGGTTGGTTTGCTTTTATGGCATATTAACCATTGTTAGTTATTTAATGCTGAATCCTGTTTTTATATATATATTAAATATATGATTTCTAAACACATTTTGTAGATACCCACAGTTAAATGATCAAACAGTTCTATTTCAAACAATTCAATTTAGCCCTAGTCAACAAAGTTAATTGGTTCCAAGTATTGCAATGTATCACTGACAATTCAATTAAACATCAGTCATTTGTTTAAACCCTATTAAATGATCAAACAGTTATATTTCTAGCAATTCAATTTAGCATAAGTCATTTGTTTGCATTCTGTTTTAATGTCAAACAGTTCTATTCGACCCATTGATAGGACCCTATCAGGTGCAACCACTCCGAGTCAGAGTGGACTGGGAAGCAATGGCAATGAAGGGGTATTCTGCATTCCCTAAAGCTCTATTACTGGAGCCTCACCATCAGATTGTTAAATATCATATCCAGGACACTTATTGGTTGGGGGAGTTTTACGCCTCTGCTGAGATGCAGTCAGTGTATTCTACAGAGACTGGGCTGATATTTTTTGTGTAGTTGTTTCCTGAGGGGTTATTTTTGTATACAAGCCTATTAAATATAAAACATTTTAAAAAAGATTTGACCCAAAGACGGGACAGATACTACCACTCTCAGAGTGGATCTGGGAGTAATGGCAATGAAGATGTACTCCACACACCCCAGATGCAGTTTATTTTCATACCCACTTTATCTCTTTTTGCAGGGTTATTACACTCCTCTGCAAGAGATAGGGTCAGTATATTCTAACCCCTGCAGACATGGGTATTGCTAAAGAAAAATGAGAGTGGGTGAGCCAGTGGAAAATCTACTTTTCTATAAATACTCTACTCACCCAGTCAAAAAATCTGTTACTCCCATAGACAACCTTGACAGATTCCAATGTATCGTAAAAGTAACTTTCTTGGTGAAAAATAAGGTTTAGTTCTCATTTAGAATCAGATCTTTTGTTTGAACTGAGTTTATAGCAAGAAGCCGATATAGTGCAACCTTCAAATTTGTATCTCTCCATTCTCTTTACCATCCAAGTGAGATCTTTAAGTTCAACTTCACTTGACTTGTTAAATATTTTCAGTTTGGCAAATGTCATAGAATTCTGCAGGCTGGGGCAAAGATTTTATATTCCAAATATTTCTCTTTGTAAACAGTAAGAGTCCACCTTTATTTATTTCTTCTCTAAAGAATTACTGAAAAAAAAATAAGAGGGATATACACCCTGCCAAGCCCCGCCCCTCTCTTCTTTCAGCCACATGACAACAAAAAATGGATGCAGGTGATGCAGAACATGAACCAACATCTGCCAGTGTGGTAATAGTCTTGCTCTCCCTCCTTTTCTTCAGTTTTTTTTTGTGAGTACTTCAGCTGAGAAATGCCTGTGTCTCTGAAAACGATATCCATGTTGAGAGTACAAGCAGCCATCATTGTAAAAGAGAGTTTAACATTACCTTGTGTCAGGCCTATTTTTCTCAGCTGGAAGGTAAAATAAAAAGAGGGAAGGAATTCTGAGAAGGATATGTGAGGTGTAGGAGGAGCAGAAAGATAGGGACGAGTAGGAGAGGCAACTGTTATAATGGATAGTAAAGAAAGAAAGAAAGAAAGAAAGAAAGAAAAAGGCTAATATATGCTTTAATGTCAAACAATTTCTATAAGTCATGAAAGGCAAAGTTAAATTTAAATTTAATTTCTGTATTCGATGGCATATAAGATCTCTTCCCCTTTTTGTTTTTCACCCAAAAAATGGCTTAAAAAATTCTTTTAAGTCTTGTATGTGAAGTTGAGATATCTGGTAGACTCTCAACCATTCTTTAATATCATTCTAGTTTGTCAGCCATTCTTTGGCTTGTTGTATTAAATCTAGTGGATCCTACCCAAATTGCTATCATTCTTTTTCTGTACTCTCTTTGTGTAGGACTGCTCTTAAAATAACAGTGAAGTACATTTTTCTTGTTTTCCCTTGTCCATCTTTTCCATTGGAGAAACTCTATTGAGTACTTTCAGACAATGTAGACAAACAGTATTATAGTACTATAATACTATTATAACTAGCCTAACTCTATAATATCAAATTAGGTACACTTAGTATAACAATTATAGTCATAAAAAACGAATTAGTGACCCGAATTCAAATCTTAAACATCCTGTCACTAGGGCTGTTTTCCCTGTAAAGGAGTAAGACCCACCTCTTAAAAAAGGCCTCCTGGGTATGAATATAAACTGCATCTCATGGTGAGGTTCCAGTTCTGAAGATCAGAGGAGTATGGAGTACTTCATTGCCATTACTCCCAGGTCCACTCTGATCTGGAGTGTTAGTATCTGTTAGTGTCCCATCTATGAGTCAATCCTTTTTAAAGATGTTTCCTATTCGATAGGACAGTAAGATACTTGGGACCATTCTTAAAAAGGACAAAGGAGGGACAAATGGGCCTGAGGGCAAGAAAATTAATGGCAATGCAACAGGCCTTACATCTGAAAAATGACAGACAGACTATATGTCAAGAAAAGAAGGAGGAAGAGGACTTACCAGAATTGAAGATTGCATGGTGCATCAATACAACTTGTGACAACATTAAAAAGAACAAAGAAATACTAATTACAGTAGCCAGTAACAGCAGTAACAATATTAGGACAAACAACAACAAAAAAAGCTAGGAAACAGAAATGAGAAGAAAAACAACTGCATGGGTCATTCAAATGACAAAATGGTGAAATTTCACATGAGAAGACAGAGACATGGCTATGAAAGGGAAAAGAGAAACTTTAAGAGAGAAACTGAATTTCTTCAAATTGCAGTACAAAACAATACAATAAGGACCAATTATATGGTTGAGAAAAAGAAAGTTATCCCCTGGGAATTGTGCAAGAAACTGAAATTTGACCATATAACTAAATGATACACGTACAAACCAGAGTCTGTCCTGGAGAATGAGATGCATAAATTTTGGGGGATTCTGGGATATAAACTGATTACCTAATTCTGACCCGAAGGTCAGACCTAGCGATAATTAACAAAAATAAGAGAACTTGCTGTATAGTGAACTTTGCCATCCCAGCAGACCACAGGGTGAAAATCAAAGAGAGTGGAAACAAAGGCAAGTACTTGGACCTTGCTAGAGAACAAAGAAAGCTGTGGAGCTTAAAGATGACAGTGATACCAATTGTTATTGGTGTGCTTGGAATGGTCCCCAAAGGTTTGGAAAGGGATCTGAAAGAAAGGGAAATTGGAGGATGAATCAAGACCATTCAAACTACAGCAATGTTGAGATTGGTCAGAATACTGAGGATAGTCCTGGATACCAGAGGAGACTCACTGTCACTCAGATTTCAGTGAAAGACCATCAGCTAATGCTGGTCTGAAAAACTTGCAGGGAATAAAATAATAATATAGTGGAGTCAGAGATTATCTTTAGATGAGTACATGATAGATGGAATAAAGGTCTAAAAGATGTAAAAATACTTTTTATGCAATCTAATATAATTGTAATATATACACGTCCAAAAATACGACCAAGATATTCATATGCATAAAACGTTCATAATGTTCATACGCATAGGAATCCGAAAAACACGAAATTGGTTCAGGTACGAAACTTTTATTTACCTTTTTGAGTTTAAGGTTTTTCGACATGAGGAGAGAGAGACACAATTTCTTTCAATGCTGACTTTTCCATCTGACCCCACCACGTGTGGCACCCCACCGCAAACTAGTGGTCTGACCTCGGCAAGCTCCGGAAAATCAACTACCTTCCTCTAGCATCAAATCTCAACTTACTGTTTTTTCAAATTCCCAGCCCATCACTTCCAGGCATGACGTCATTTACATCCCCAGTCTTATTTCCTATCTAGGGTTTTTATTGTGACATCTGTGATTGTCACATCCTCCTCGCGCATGCATGAACACCTGCACTCAATGTGTGCACCTAACTAACCCATGCACTAAACCGAAAGGTAAGATATATAAAATGAAAAATGATAATATAAAAAAAATCTCTCCACAATTATATAACATAATAATAATACAAAGAGGAATACACTAAAAAGAGCAAAGAAAGACAAACCACAACAGCTAGTAACAGCCTTCATAACATAAGAACAAACAGAAAAACAATAAAAACTAGATAACAAAAACGGGAAGAAAAACAACTGTATGGATATTTCAATTAGCAAAATGGTGAGATTGCACATGAGAATTTCTGTATATGGCTATGAAAGGGAAACCCTAAAAGAGAAACTGAATCTCTTTTAATAGTAACACCAAACAACACCATAAGAACCAATTATATTCAAATGGAAATTGATGATACTCAACAGAATAGCAAATGTAGATTATAAGATAACAAAGACAAAATGAGGAATTACATATTAAGCAAATGCAGCAAACAAGTGCGAAAGGAGTGCAAGACTAGGCATGACTGGGTAAGAAAGGTGATCTACCGTGAATTGTGCAAGAAATTGATATTTGAGCATACCTACATATGTTATATGTCACAAACCAGAATCTGTCTAAGAGAATGAGATGCATAAAAATCTATCAGATTTTAAGATACAAATGGATCACCTAATCCTGGTCAGGAGACCAAACCAAGTGTTAATCAACAAAAAAAGAGAACTTGTCTTGCAGATTTTGTCGTTCCAGCAGACCACAAAGTGAAATAAAAGAATGCAAAAAGATTGATCAATACTTGGACCTTGCCAAAGAACTAAAACAACATCCTTGAGGATGTGTTGATCAATGTATAGTAAGTCTCCTGTTCCTCTTGTTTGCTTGTGGCGTCCTTTCTGTAAATCTCCTCCCTAATGTGTGTCATTAGTATTTTCTACATCATCAGTAGACACGTTATGGGTCTGTAGTTATTTGAGTGGGAGTTCCTTTTTGGAGGTCTTTTTAGATCAGTGTAGTCTTTCCTTTTGTCATCCATTCTGTTATGTCTGTTCCTTCTTGTCATCTATTCATTTCACTAGCCAGTCTATAATGCATGGAAGTGAATTTTTAAACCAGTATCTATAGATACCATCATGGCCTCATGTTTTCCAATTGGTACTTTGAGTGTTGTTCTGAGTGAATTGAACTGTATTTTTGCCTTAGGTACTTCTTTGAGTCTTTGTAGCTCCTTATTCATCTTGTTTATCCATTCAGCTTTTGTTATGATCTCTTCCTTCCCATATTTTGCTCCAAATTTTTTTTGCTTTCTTTGCATCTGGTGGTTAGTATATCTTCATGCATTCTCCCCCCTACAGGCTTGTAGAATTTTTTTGTTATTTAGGAATGTCCTGTTTTGTCTGTATTGTTTGATCCTATCTCAGTATCTTTTTAGTCTTCCTTCTTTCAGCAGTTCCTTCTTATTTATTTCCTTTAGTTGTGTTATTTATTTTAATTGTGTTACTTTTCTCTTTTCATCCAAACATATTCTCATATTATTCTTCTGTTTTAGTATTTTTGCATGTTGTCATAGATTTTTTATTTGTGTCTATATTCAATCTTCTTATTGTGTCTATATTCATTTTTATTTTTGTGTTAGTCTTTGTTCTATGTGGTTTGGGTGTGTGGTTTGATTTGGTTTCTTTGTTTAATGGCATATCAACCTTTGTAGGTTATTTAATGCCAAAGCCATTTTCCTAAAAGAATAGTTGTGGTACTATTTAACCCATAGTTGGGAAGATAAGGGGGTTCATACCTTTCCCAAGGGTATTTGCCCGAAAGTGAATGTAATAGCACGACTAGAGTACGAACTCACATACTACGATTCCGCAATCCATCGCTTTAACCATTACACCATGAGGAAACCCCCTGGGTGTGTGGTGTTTTGATTACTATTACATGTGCTTTAATCAAACAGGTAACATCTCCACACTAAACGGTAGTTCTCTGAAACTAGTAGACAAGTTCACCTACCTAGGAAGCAGTGTCTCATCAACCAAGACAGACATCAACATGCGACTAGCAAAGGCATGGACAGCTATCGATAAGCTATTGATCATATGAAAGTCAGACTTGACCAATAAAATAAGATACAGTTTTTCCAAGCAGCGGTTGTATCAGTACTGCTATATGGATCCACTATGTGGATGCTAACTAAATGTATGGAGAAAAAGCTTGATGGCAATTACACAAGAATGCTGCAAGCAATATTAAACAAGTCCTGGAAGTAGCACCCCATAAAGCAGCAGCAGTACAGCCACTTACTCATCACAAAAACTATCCAAGTTAAATGAACTAGACATGCAGGACACTGCTGTGAAGTAGGGACAAACTCATAAGTGACATACCTCTGTGGACTCCTTCTCATGGACAAGCAAAGTCAGGACAACCAGGTAGAACCTATATATAACAGCTCTGTGCCAATACAGGATGTAGCCTTGAAGACTTACCAGGAGTGATGGACAATAGAGACAGATTGCCGGAGAAGGTTAGGGAGATCTATGCTGGTGGCATGACATGATGATGACTTTTAATTCAGTTAGAGGGTAATTGTTTTTCAATATTTAGCATCTCAGTTCTTGTACTAAGGTTTTGTTGACATGATTCACAATTTATTTGTTAGTGTATTTCTAATATTTCAAGGTCAGAGAATACAGATTTCTAGCATTCTTTTTCTATACCCTCTTTGTATTGGGTTGCTCCTAACATAACAGTAAAGTTCAAACTTATCTTCCCTAGTCCATTCTTTTCTGATTTGAACAGTTGTTTAGTTAATTGCTTGTGTACTGGGAAAAAACAGCCAACATTTGCAGGATGCTCATCAGGTCCCCAAGTTTGGCTATCAATGGAGCACCTGCTGATTATGACATCCAAACCTGTTGTCTGGGTCCCACTTTGAATTATTTTTTGATTTTGCATTTTTTTCATGCGTAGTATATTGTGGCTATACCAGATCCAGGGGTTGTTAATTATATGCGCACCTGTCACAAATATGACCAAGTACATTTAAAGTAAGAGTACTCTAAAGCAAATTGAAAAAAACAAAAAAAGAAACTTTCATGGTTGATTTCTTAAGTATTAACTTAGTTAAAGTCTGAAGAGGACACTTTTTTTATTTTCAGTCTGTTATATTTGCCTATAACTATTATTTTGTACTTTAAACCTTGAGCTATTAAGTGACATTCTTGTATTGGAATTTTTGCTCTGTTCTTTAAGAATGTAATATGTGTTTTCCAGTTTAGTAAGACGACTAGGAAGATTATTGTATCTTTTTATTTTAATTTTTCATCCCTGATGCCTTTTCTCCCTCTTTATTCCACTTTGAATTATTCTTGTATTCTAGTCTAGTAAATTCACTAGGACTCTCCTTCAACATTCAGAGACAAAGTCAAAGAAATTATAATCATTATCCTTATAGGAGAGTCACAGATTGTCTTTAGATGTGGATATGAAACAGTCACTTGAGTAAAGGTCTGTAAGATATGAAAATACTTTTTATACAATCTAATATATTAAAAAAAATAGAAAGAAAGGAAAAAATTTTGTGTAATAAAATTATTATATGTAAAGTATTATTATAATCTAAACCAAAAATCCAACAATTTAGGTAACCAGCCTGTCTGGCTATTTTTGATTTATATAAAGTGGATATTTCAAATAGTTATTGTCATAGAATATTTAAAATAAAAACATTGTATGAACCAGAGTAACAGCTGTATTGAATCATATCAGAAAATCCAGCATTTTTTATGCTCATAAAATTTTCAAAGTTATTTTTCATAGATTATTTTTTTGGCAAGGAGCGAGGGAGGGGTTTCAAAGCTTATTTGATAATTTATTACAACTTAATCGAAATCAATTCATTACAATTAAGAAATTATGAAATGCTGTCATAATTGATAAAAGATATAGCAGCTACAACTGTAGCTGACCATAAAGTAGTTTGAAAGAGAAGGAAGGGCTCAGTCTCAATTTTTTTATTGTTAGCTTATTAAAACATGTGTTGAATAATTTGGTGATGTCTATAATAATAATACAGATACAGATATGAAACCAGGCAGAAACAAGCAAATACAGGCGGACTCTGTTGTTCAGGTATGAACGGTTTTATTAACTTCTGACTTCAGTTCTTCGACATGAAGAGAGAGACACAATTCTTACTATGTTAACCATCCCCAACCCACAGCGCATCTTGTGATGTTTAAGATCTCTCTCGGTAGAGATCCGAAAAACTTAACTACATCTTCAACAGTCCAATCTCAACTCTCAACTCACTCTTTTTCAAAATCCTCAAATTCTCAGGACCATCTCTTATAGGTATGACGTCATCCTCACTGTGGGTTTATTATGACAATGGTCATTGTCATATCCTTTGTGCATGAACATAAACTGTACCAATTGACTATACACCTGAACTCTTAACCTGAATAGTTCAAAGCCCAACCAAACTGAAGGATAAAATATAATTATCGAAAAATGATTAATATAAAAAAAATCATTCCTTAATTATATAAAATATGAAGTCAAAATGATTACTAATTGAAAATCTTGTCAGGAGAGGCAATTTTTTCTTGGTGCTTGTTTTGTAACTGTCGGGGTATTTGTGTATGGATGGATGCCTCACTTTAGGTAGGGGATCGTCTTAATGGCATAATGGTAAACATGTTGGACTGCGACATCATAGTAAGAGAGTTCCAATTCAAGTTGTGCTATAATGTTCACTTTGCAAAGGCAAGAACCTCTTTATCCCCTGGTCATGAATTGAATAAATAGTATCACTACTGTTCTTCAACAAGAATAACTTTGGCATTAAATAACTCAGGAAGGTTGATATGCCATTAAACAAAGAAATAAAACTTTGGGCAATGTTTCTCTTCAGCTTTTCATTTGATACACATCTACCTTGTAACTAAATTTAATTTCCATTCAAACCCAAATAGATTAATTGAATATTAGATTACAAAACCTAATTAATTTACAAGTGCTTAATACAATTTACACAAGAAAAGAATCAGTAAAGTATAAATACAAATACATCTTTCATTCTTGAATGATTTTTTAATGGAAAGGATGGGTTTGGTGAGCAGTGAGGAGATCATGAATCTTAGGTTGCAGGTTGGAGCTACAAATCACCACGTTCTATGTTTAAAACATTTCTTTGCTTAGTAAATATTGCATATGGCTAAACCCAGATTCTACTATATTTTCTTTCATGGAGTTATGATTATTTGCACTGTTTACAATGGTGAACAAATCTAAATCTTTTTGATCAGAGCCAGATCTTCCATTCATTTAAATCACTTGTATCTTTTGAACAGGTCATGTTTGAATGATACATCACTGTTAGCCATCACACCAAATCAGGCATTTTACTCGGGCTACGATATCTAACAACTAGTTTACATGATCCAGCAATCTTGTTAAGCTGTTAAAAAGGGATTTTAAAATGCAAACTAGTAAATTCACTCCCTGTGGACCCTTATGATTTTATTCACCCTGTCTGGAAATAGACTCAACATGTCAAATCCAAATCCTGGATTCGGCCTTTTATGTTTTACTTTTGCTCTCATGTCTTTAGGAAAAGCATGAATCTTTTTTTTTTCCATCTATTGGTAACTAGTAGACAGACTGGATTCTCGAGCCTTGGTAATGGCACTTAGTTTAGGAGATGAAAAAAATTCAAAACCAAAAGGTGTGGAGCTTGGAATATCATCACATAAAAATCTACTTGGTAAAATCTGAGGGGTGCTGTTCATGAGAATCTGTAGCCCACTGCTTCACCATTATTCTGTTATCAGCTTATTCCAAAAGTGGTCCTACAAAAGCCTTCACTGCTATCAACAAAATCAACTATAAAGGTAATTTGATAAGAATTGATTTAGTTAATACAAATACATCTTTAATTCTTGAATCATTAAATTGGAGGTGTGCAAAGTGAAATGGTTATCATCAAAGACTTTGGTAACCCAAATTCAAATCATACATGACGCTGTTTGCATTTAAATTTGTGCCAATGCCCTTGGGAAATGCATCTCTTTCCTCTCCAGTTATGGGTAAACAGTACAGCAGACAGGGATCTTTGATCCTGGTATGGCAAGCAGTCTGTGCGAAGGAAAACTTTGTATTCAAATTAGCTGTACTCAGTTAAAAAATTGACCTTGTGTTGCATAAATACTAAGATGCTTGTTTTAGTGACTGTGAATAAATTTTTTTTATGGATAAACATGGCTCAAATGAAAAGCTTACAAGAAGCTTTCAGAACTTAGCTGTCCTGTTGGCAGAGCTTAGAATATATTGACTGTATCCCCTGTAGAGATATAAGAACCCCCACCCTGGTATGCATCTTATGGTGAGGCTCCAGTTCTGAAGACCTGGGGAGTGTGGAACACTCTTTGCTATAACTCCCAGGTCTACTCTGACCCACAGTGGTAGCACCTCTGAGGGTTTTACCCATGAGTCAAATAGATCTGTGTGTAAATGATTTGTATTAGATAGAATATTTGATATCATACAACTGTGTGAAAAAACTCTTAAGAAACTACACAGCAATTATAAATATAAATGTCCAATGTATGTGATTCCCTAACCTCTTGGCATAAAATAAATCCAGACAGGTTGACATACCATCAAAATCAATCAAGCAGTCAACTGGATCTCAAGTGACAAATAGTCCAGTCGGTTGGAGCTGAAGAATACACCGACTGCATCACTGCTGAAGGGTAAAACCTTCCTACTGAGTCTCCTGGATATGACACTAAACAATCTGATGGTGAGGCTCTAGTAATCCTGGAGTTTGGGGGAATGCAGAGTACCCATTCATTGCCATTGGTCTTAGATCCACTCAACCCTGGAGCAGTAGCACCTAATCTGGACCTATCTATGGATCAAATAGAACTGTTTGACATTTAAACTGAGTGTAAACAAATGACTGATGTTTAATTGAATTCTTAATTATACATAGCAATACTTGGAACCATTTAACTTTGTCGACTTATGCTAAATTGAATTGTTTGAAAAAGAACTGTTTGAACATTTAATTGTGTGTAATCAAATGACTGATATTTAATTGAATTGTGACACATAGTGATACTTGGAACTACTTAACTTTGTTGACTTATGTTAAATTGAATTGTTTGAAAAAGAACTGCGTGTAAACAAAATGTGTTTACAAATTATATATATATATATATATATGTAAAAACAGGATTTGCCATTCAATAACCCAAAATGGTTGATATGCCATAAAACATAACTAAACCAATCAGCTGACAAATGTTTTTGAATGTGTGTACCATAAAATATATACCAAAGACTTTAAAAATGGTACTTGATGCTACCTTGCTTAACACTCAGCATTATAAGGTACATATCAAGGGTAAAGTGGAGCAATCCAAGGAAAGGAGTAGCGCTCTCCCCTACAACTCAGTGTAGTAGCTATTGAAAAAGGAGCCTTCTGGTGTCCCTCAACTAAAGTCGCCAACTTTACTTTTACTTTATATAATCAGATATATTTAAACACACTAGTCACCCGACTGCAAAGAGATTTTTCTAAACTTTCCCTGAAAATTGAATAGACTACTGTGATAAAAACTGATTTTCTTCAGAAAAATGAGGCATATTTGTCATGTAGAGATTCTTCTTTGTTGCATATTGATGACTGTTTGGACAAATAATGTTAAACCTTTTAAGTAATATTGAAAAACAATTCCATGTGAGAAAGAATATAATTGTCTTTGCTTTGCTAATATATTTTTAAAAAATGCATATAGGAATGATAACTGTAAAATAGGAGTCCTCAACCTTTTCAGAGCCCTGACAAATATGGCTGTAGAATATGCTGACTGCATCTCTGCGGAGGGGTAAAACCACTGTTCTCAACAAGTGTCCTGGATGGTGAGGCTCTATATAGTTTTGGAGCTTTGGGAAATGTAGAGTACTCCTTCACTGCCATTACTCCCAGGCCCACTCTGACTTGAGGTGGTAGTACCTGAAAGGGTCCTATTTATGGGTCAAATAGAACTTTTTGACATTTAAACTGAGTGCAAACAGATGACTTATGCTAAATTGAATTGTTAGTGATATATAGCAATACTTGAAACCATTTAACTTTTTTAACTTATGCTAAATTGAATTGTTTGATTATTTAACTGTGTGTAAAAATAGGAATGATGTTTAATTGAATTGTTAGTAACACATAGCAATAATTGGACCTATTTAACTTTGTTGACTTATGTTTACAAATCATATATATTCAATGTATATGCATAAAGAGGATTTGGCATTAAATAACCTACAACGGTTAATATACCATAAAACCAAACCAAACCAAGAAATATATATATATATATATATATATATATATAATGAGGATTTGGCATTAAATAACCTACAATGGTTAATATTCCATACAACCAAACCAAATGAAAAAAATATTTATTTAATATATATGTATAACGAGGATTTGGCATTAAATGACCTATAATGGTTGTTATGCCATAAAACCTAAACAAACCAAACCCAAAAATATATATTCAGTGTATATGTATAACACATTAAAAACCTACAATGCTTAATATGCCATAAAACCAAACCAAACCAAACCAAAAAATATATATTTGATATATATGTATAAAGAGAATTTGGCATTAAATAACCTATAATGTTTGATATGCTATAAAATCCAACCAAACCAAATCATATATATTTTGTAACCCTATGCTTGCGTGTTGCACTGCAGGCCACTTATGGATTGGGCTATCTCCCGTGAGCCTGTTCGTTCGGACTTTCCGCCAACATTGTGTTGCTAGATCAGCAGGAAAAGTCAACCAAGAGTTGTGGAAGAGTTGATTCTTATTCCTCTCCATTCTGATTGGGTTGTAGAGGATCAAATTCATTGGTGCTATTAATGTAAAATATACAGATGCAGGGATATACGAAACATTGACAACTCTCCGTTGTTCAGGTATGAAACGTTTATTAACTTCTTGACTTTAGTTTTTCAACACAAGGAGAGAGAGACACAATTTTTACTATGCTGACTGTACTATCTGACCCAACAAATGCCCTGCGTATCCCATAGCCCCCAGCTGGACTGGCCCGGCCCAGAGTCAGATCTCAACTAAAGTCTTTTTCAAAATCACCAAATTCTCAGCCCATCGCTTCCGGGCATGATGTCATTCCCACCTCAGTCCCATTTTCTATCTGGGGTTTTTATTATGACATTTGTGATTGTCATATCCTCTGCACGCGAGCATAAACTGTACTCAGTGTGTGTGCACCTGCACTAACAGCCGAATAGTTCAAAGCCCAACCAAACCAAATGATAAAATATAATTAATGAAAAATGATTAATATAAAAAAACCATTCCGTAATTATATAACATTAACTCATACAATAACTCAGAAATGCTTGTTAACAAGTATAAATAAAAACAAACCTTTATTTACAATATGATAATTAAAATCATGTATACATAACAAAAGATTTCTTTTGTTGAAGGTAACAAATTGACTGGCAATAATGTATATGGCTAATTAGCCTCAAGTCAGGCTTCTGTTTAGGTGCCTTCAAAGAAAATTCTTGTTGAGTTCAGGACTCTGGGTGATGAATCTGGTGGCAAGGGCTTTGGTCTTCTCATGACGGAACCAAATTTCAATCTGCTTCTTCCCCTTTCAGGGTCTTCTTTTATGGGGTCAGCCAAACCCCTGACTGATTAGCCAGCCAATAAAAACACTGAACCAATGGCTTTGTGTTGTAATCATTGGAGAGAGGAAGAAAAAAACTCCCAGGATCCACATTTGATTGGTCAGCCAATGAAAACACCGGCCTTGTTTTGCACATCTCGGAGAGGGTGAGGGTTGAAACTCCACCTCTCTTTTCTTTGATTGGTGAGCCAATCAATAGTATTTTATTATTGTATCATAGCCTTGTGTCTCACTGTTATTTAAAAAGCCATCAGACTTCAATTATTCCAATCCTGGCTCAACCCTGACTTTTCAAATGGATCATTTCCGTGCAACCAAAATCAAAATCAAAACAATGATCTTTTCAAAATTATGTTTGAATAATTCAAACTAAATGACCCCAAAATTGTATGATTTCAACTGTTTAATAATTCTTCTGATGATTTTGTTTAGTTTGTTTTTAAAACTACCACATCAAAAGTAATGTGATAACTTAAAAAGTTATCTCCATAATTAATCTAATATATTTAATTCAATATTGCCCATCATTTTTGACACTAATTATAGTGCTATAACTTATTATATATGTATAAAGAGAATTTGGCATTAAATAATCTGCAATGGTTAATATGCTGTAAAACCAAACCAAACCAAACCAAACCAAAAAATATATACTTAATATAAAATGGTTGATATTCCATAAAACCCAACCAAACCAGTTAGTGTCCCATTTATGGATCAAATAGAAATATTTAAGGATTTCCTATACTTAAAATCATTTAACTGTAGGCATACAAATGACTGTTAAATTGAATTAATAGCATCACAGACCAATGCTTGAAATTGTGTGCATATAAAACTATTTGTGTTTGATACTAATACTTGAAACTATTCAACTGTGTAAACAAATGGGTTTATTTAGAAATTGTTACCTTCAAACTATTTATCATATATATTCAGTATATATGTAGAAATAGGAATTGGCATTAAATGAACTGGAAAGGTTGATGTGCCATAAAACATTACCAACCAACCGAGCTCAGTTGACTGGAGCTGCAGAATACACCGACTGCATCTCTGCAGATGTTAAGACTCCCCCAGCAAATGACATGGATATAACACTAAACAGTCAGATGGTAAAGCTCTAGTAATGTTAGAGTTTGGGGAATGAGGGAGTACCCCATCACTCACAGGTCCACTAGCCCAGAGGGGTAGCACCTGATAGGGTCCTATCTATGGGTCAAATGGAACTGTTTGACTTTTAAACTGTGTACTTTGACATTTAAACTGAAGGCTGATGTTAAACAGAATTGTTTGAAATAGAACTGTTTGATTATTTAACAGTGTGTAAACGAATGACTGGTGTTTAATTGAATTGTTAGTGTTAAATGGCAATACTTGGTCATTTAACTGTGTGCAAACAAATGATTAATAGTTAATAGAATTATTTGTATTTGATAGAAATGAGAGAAACCATTTAACTGTGTGCAAAAAATGAGTTCAGACTCATTTAAAAATGTTATCTACTAAATGTGTTTAGAAATCAAATATTTAATATATGTATATAAAAAGGATTTGGCATTAGATGACCTACAATGGTTGATATGGCATAAAACCAGACCAAAACAAATCATATATATTTGATATATATGTATAAAAAGTATTTAGCATTAAATAACCTACAATGGTTGATATGGCATAAAACCAGACCAAAACAAATCATATATATTTAGTATATATGTATAAAGAGGATTCGAAATTAAATAACCTACAATGGTTGATATGGCATAAAACCAAACCAAAATAAATCATATATATTTAATATATATGTATAAAGAGGATTCGGAATTAAATAACCTACAATGGTCGATATGGCATAAAACCAGACCAAAACAAATCATATATATTTGATATATATGTATAAAAAGTATTTAGCATTAAATAACCTACAATGGTTGATATGGCATAAAACCAGACCAAAACAAATCATATATATTTAGTATATATGTATAAAGAGGATTCGAAATTAAATAACCTACAATGGTCGATATGGCATAAAACCAGACCAAAACAAATCATATATATTTAATATATATGTATAAAGAGGATTCGGAATTAAATAACCTACAATGGTCGATATGGCATAAAACCAGACCAAAACAAATCATATATATTTGATATATATGTATAAAAAGTATTTAGCATTAAATAACCTACAATGGCTGATATGCCATAAAACCAAACCAAACCTAAAACCAATCAACCAACCAACCATCAACTTTTTTAGTTAAAGAGCCACAAAACTTATCCTTTCTTAAGTTGTAAAAGTTAAAGGAAAAGTCTTTATTTACTCATTTTCTTTCTGTCAATCACTTTTGTAAAATTTTGGTGCATCAACAGTCGAGAGAGGGTTACTATTTTAAAGGACACAAGTCTCATGATGTTGTAGATAAAGCAATGAATTCATTTTTGAAAGTTTTTTTTTTGGAGCATACCATATATATTATGTATAGTAGCAAAAATATGCACCTTCCATGTGCAAGTATTTCAGTTTTGATAAAATAAAATATATCAAATTAAAAAGACTAATGAAGCTTAATAAGAACATATATAAAAAGATGACACTTATTTTTTTTAATGGATTTTTATATGAAATTATAAATATGATTGCTTTAAATATGTTTGAGAATAAAACTATATCAAAAATCAATAACACCAAGTAATTATTTATTAAACCAGATTTTGTTAAAACCAATATACAAATTATCCTCACTATCTTCTATGTAAACCTTTATTGCTTAGAGATATATAAAACTCATTATAGGATATTGCTGAGTTCAAATCCTGGACGAGACTGATTGCATTTCACATAGCACTAATACCCTTGAGAAAGGTATGAATCCAATTATTCTCCCTCCAGCTATGGGTAAATAGTAGGACAGACTAGGTTCTTCAGTCTTGGTTAGGCAACTAGTCTAGGAGAAGGAAAACTCTGAATTCAAACCTGTTAAACTCCGCTTAAAAAATTGACCTTGTGTCATATCCTGCCCGAGCGGAGGGGTTGGTAAACAGGATATTGCTGAGTGTTAAGCGAGGAGGTATCGAGTATCATTTTTAAAGTCTTTGGTATGACGCGACCTGGGATTGAACCCAGGTCTTCCGGACCACTGGCAAACACTCTACCCTCTAAACCAATGACAAAGTAATAATCATAATTTATTACTGAGATATCTCATGTTTTCAATCACAAAAAGATGTAATATCAATTTTAAATGATGAGGCTGATAGAAGGAGCACACACGATGAATGATAATTTGACAGTTGCAAACACAGCCAACTCTTAGCATGTTTCATTTTGTAGAACAACTGCTCACTGCAGTATGTAGCATCAAACATGCTCACTATTTGCTGGATGTGGAAATTGTATAAGTGGAAGGATATGTTTTTTTATTGAAATTGAGGATGTTGCAAGCTATCAATTCATAGAACATTACTTTAGGCATGGTTTAGTGTTGTACTCCCTACATAATGGACTCACCCTCCTCCATAAATACATGCCAACGAGAGCATCAAACGGAGTTCACCAATCAGCATGACACAATCATGTGTGATACCATTTGCCTAGTGGACGGATAGTACTACCCCACTGGACTTTCAGCTTCCTATCAACTAACTACTGTTTAACCAGGTTCACTTGTATCTTGTTTCTGTTACTATATATGTTTTTCTATCGACCCTTTTTGTGTTCCCCGTGTCTTTCTTTTATCAGCATCACAACACTTAGTGTGATACAAGGCCATGAATATGAAGCAACAAGTAAGGAACAAACTCACCCCACAATAAGAACGGTCTGCTAGATTAAAAAGACAACCATTACCCAAGATATCGTATCTCACTCTTATAATGTCCATGGGTATGTGTGAGTGTATGGGATATGTTCAAAAAGTATCAAGTCTAAAGTTGTATTTGCCAAGACAAAAATTAACAAGGAAATGTTAATTTTTTAAAAAATATTCCCCTTGGGCCAAACTTCCATAATTCTTATTACTCACAGACCTATCTCTCTACCCACTAGCAAACACAACAAACCTCTCCATGACAAATTAACTAAATTAGGAATATCGATATACAAACCACACCACAAACCATTAAAAATCTCACTAACATCTCAAAATGCACCAACAACATAACCACTTCTCATGCAGGTATATATTCCATTTCATGTAAAGATTGTGATAACTATTACATCAGCAAAACCCAACGTAATCTAGACAAAATGATCAATTGAATTAAATGATGACCGAAATGCCCTTTTCTCACTCATGTTAGATCTTACACACACTTTTAATTTTTTTCCAGGCCACTTTAATTAAACCCATACTCTGCAAAAATCCCATCAACTGTTAGAATCTACAGTCATCTCCCAGTCCAAGCACATTAAACAATGATCCGGTTTCAACCAGATTTCCCCCTACTTGGCAGACATTATTTTACATGAGAATAATATTGAAATAGAAAATGGATAAGAAAAATTTTAGCCTCCCCATGTCTACTTAGCCATGGCCCAGATGCTCCAAAAATGAATTACAGTCACAGCTAATAATCCCTGCCACCACCACTTTGATATATATCTCTACCTTTCTCCTTCTTTCTGTTCTCTTTCTCCTTCTTATAACCCCTCCATCTTTTTATTTTCTATTTATTTATTTCCTCCTATGCTGAACTTTATAAAAACTCATCCTTCTGATGAAGTTTTTTTTCAAAATAAAGATGACGTATCATTTTTGAATCCATTATTAGTGTTTCGGTTTATTCCCTTTTACCACTTATTTTTTCACATCTTGTCAGATTACCAAATCTACCATTTCTCCATTCACATATACACAGACATATCTTCAGCTTTGGTGAGGCAACTAGTCTAGGAGAAGGAAAACTCTGAATTCAAACTTGTTAAACGCCGCTTAAAAATTGACCTTGTGTCATATCCTGCCCGAGCAGAAGGGGTTGGTAAATATATATATGCAGACATATGAATAGATTGAGCAATCTTTTTATGTCCCTGTTTCCCATATCTCAACAGACATTTCATGCATCACTTGAAATAACTCAAGAAATAAATATTATAAGAACCTCATTTTTATCAATTTTTTCTAAATATACAGTAATAAGTAAAATAAAGTTGTCTCCCCTATTCTTGGCTCCCCTCACTCCTGTATACAGACTCACCCACAAAGGCTTTCTTATATAAACAGCAAATCACCATTAACTCGTATCTGTTATGGAATAAAGATCAATGTGAGTTTATGTTTGGCTTTGTTTTTCCTTACATATACTTTGTTATAAAGTAAAAGTAAAGTTGGCAACCTTAGTCGAGGGTGACCCGAAGGCTCCCTTTTCAATAGCTACAACACCGAGGTGTAGGGGAGGGCACTACTCCATTTCCTGGATTGCTCCACTTTACCCTTGATACGTACCTTATATTGCTGAGTGTTAAGTGAGGAAGTATCAAGTACCATTTTTTGAGTCTTTGGTATGACTCGACATGGGATTGAACCCCAGTCTCCCAGACTATTGGCAAACACTCTACTCATTAGACCAATGGCCTGGTCTACTTTGTTATATATTAATATTATGATTGATATTATCATTAAATTACTATAAATATTATAATTATTTTGATTTATCAACTCATTTTTATCAATGTCTGATATATAAATCATTATATATTAATATTATTATTTGATTACAATTAATATTATCATTAATTCATAAAAACCTCTTTCTAATATATAATTCATTATGCACTGATATACTATGAATATTATCATTAATATCATTATATTATTATCAATTTATCAACTCATTTTTATCCATGTTTTTTACCTTCTTTGAGAAGTTTATTTTGTGCTTGAAGTGAGAATTTACCAAGTTTAGTTTAACACAAGGCTAAATGTATGAGGCATTCTGTGAGGACTGAACTCACTGATAATGATCTGATAACCTAGTTGACTAACCATTTTACCATGAGAAACATTCTATTTTGTACCTAAAATTACATAAACTTTTGGCTAGCACTTTAGGTGTGTGTGTGTGTTTATCAACCCCTCCACACAAGCTGGATATGACACAAGGACAATATTCAAGCTGGGTTTATCAGGTTTGAATTCAGTGTTTTCCTTTTCTTAAATTGATTGCCATACAAGGCTAAAGAACTCAGTCTGCCCTACTAATTACCAATAGCTGGAGGGAGAATAGTTGGATTCATACCTCTCCCAAGGTTATTTATACTATGTGAAATGCAATCAGCCTTGTCTAGGATTTGAATTTGTGTTGCCGTGTCTGTTTCCTACGATGATAACCATTACACCACTGGCACCTCCTTGTATGTGTGTGTGTGTGTGTATAATCTTTTGAATAATGGTTTAAATATAATTGTCTACAAGCCCTCTTTATCAGAATGGATAAATATCTGTTTAGCATATTTCATAAAAAATGAATAGTAATGGCTTTGAGTTTTCCAATTGGAATTATTCATGAATCACCATCGCTCATTAAATGTAAATTTTGTCTAATGTTGCATTTAATATTATAACATCTGTTCCTAAAACATTAATGTACACAAGATTATTTGAAAAGAAAATGTAAAATACTGTTTATTTTGACAAGCAAAATTATTAGGTATGGCTCAACCTAAGAAAGCCCCCGTGATTAACTTACTGTTTGTATCTCTTTCTTTATTCATATTTACCAACCCCTCTGCTTGGGCAGGATATGACACAAGGTCAATTTTTAAGTGAAATTTAACAGGTTTGAATTCAGAGTTTTCCTTCTTTTAGACTAGTTGCCTACTAAGGCTGAAGAACTCAGTCTGCCCTACTATTTACTCATAGCTGGAGGGAGAATAATTGGATTCATACCTTTCCCAAGGGTATTAGTGCTATGTGAAATGCAATCAGCCTCATCCAGGATTTGAACTTGTGTCGCCGTGTCCACTTCCTATGATGATAACCATTACACCCACATCTTTCCCAAAACTATTCTGTTTTCTTTTGTTCAAATTTGTTTTGTTTATGAGTTTATTGTCATTATCAATAACTAGGAAGAGCTAGTCTGTCCTTTTTATTATTGATTGATTGATTTTTATGGCATGTCAACCTATCTAGGGTTATTTTATGCCTAGAGGTTAAGAAATCATGTTCATTTTTTGTACATATTTATATTTTTTTTTGTCATTTTTTTCTTAAGAGATTTTTGGTACATAATCCAATCAAATAGAAATAATTTGTAAAAAAAACTACTTGACCCATAGATGAGACCCTAACAGATACTAGCACTCCAAATAAAAAAAGACTTAGAAGTAATGGCAATGAAGGAGTATTCTAACCTCCCCACCCCCGCAAGATCTCTAGAATTGGAGCCTCATTATCTGATACAGTTCATACCCTGAACATCTCTTTTGAGAGATGGTCTTACCCCTCTGCAGGATCGGATACAGTCAGCATATTTTAAGCTTTTCCAACAGGGCAGCTGTTATTTTTAGATAGCCAAAGAGTTTGACAAAAAGACACTCAATTTGGCATAAGAACTCACTAGTCTTACAAAAAAGTTTTAATGTAAAAAAAAAAAAAGGTGTTTCTCTTGAGTAAAGTGGAGCCACTGTCATCGAGAAGGATTCCTTTCACAATGAACAATAATCAGTGAGAAGCCATGTAGCTGCAAAATATAACTCATCATCATCATCATGTCATGCCACCAGCACAGATATCCCTGACCCTCTCTCGCCACTCCTCCCTATTGTTCATCGCTTCTGGCAGGTCTACCGGGCTACATCCCATATCTTCACAGAGCTGCTATATGTAGGTTCGAGCTGGACATCCTGCTTTAGCTAGGAGAACATCACTTATGAGCTCATCCCTGCTTCTCCAGCAGTGTCCTACATGTCTGGTTTGTCTAACTTTTTTCGTGATTGGAGGTAGGTGGCCGTACAGCTGCTGCTTTGTTGGGTGTTGCCTCCAGGACTTGTTCAAAATTGCTCTCAGCATTCTTGTGTAGTTGCCGTCAAGCTTTTTCTCCCTCCGTTTAGTTAGTGTCCATATAGTGCACCCATACAGCAGTATTGACACGACCGCTGCTTGGAAGAAACTGCGTTTCATTTTAGCAGTCAGGTCTGACTTCCATATGACTGATAGCCTATTGATAGCTGTCCATGCCTTTGTTAGTCGTGTTTGTTTAATGGCATATGAACTTTCATGGGTTATTTAATGCCAAAGCCATCCTTGTAGAAGAACAGTAGTGATACTATTTAACCCATAGCAGTGGGGATAAGGGGTTTCATAACTTTCCCAAGGGTATTAGTCTGAAAGTGAATGCAATAGCTCAAATGGAGATTGAACATGCTTACTACAATGTTGCAGTCTAACACGTTAGCCACAATGCCACAGGGATAATCCAGTTAATTATGCATAAGTTGAATATCTAAACTTCAAAAGTAAAAAATGATTAAAATTTCTGTCTTACAAAAATGAAATTACTAATTAGATCGGAGATAGTTCTTCTATTTGCATGTGTTGTATGGTGACTCATACCACATGACTTCCAGTATCGCGGAAGTATAAAAGACGTTGTGTTTCTTAAGCACGAGAGTCCTGTAAGATCTCAGTCAGTAGTAAGACCAACTTCGGACATCACACCCACAGCAGGATACTTATAATATTTGTTGGACTGTACCACTTCAGTTAATAAATACTTAACTCTATTTCACTGTGTATCTCTTCCTTACCACGATACAACAGCAATATAACTATCTGGTTTGGTTTGGTTTGGTTTGGTTTTATGGCATATCAACCTTTGTAGGTTATTTAATGCCAAATCCATTTTTATGTAAATAATCAGGTCTATTTCAAACAATTCAGTTTAGCATGAGTACACAGTTTAATTGTCAAAAACATTTCTATTTCAAACTATTCAGTTTATTCAAGTAGTTATCTATAATAATTCAGTTTAGTGTAAGTACAGTTTCGATGTCAAAAACAGTTCAATTTCAAACAATTCAGTTCAGCATAAGCACGCAGTTTAA
Source organism: Sepioteuthis lessoniana (assembly GCA_963585895.1). Classification (NCBI taxonomy): domain Eukaryota; kingdom Metazoa; phylum Mollusca; class Cephalopoda; order Myopsida; family Loliginidae; genus Sepioteuthis; species Sepioteuthis lessoniana. The sequence goes on from OY757929.1 coordinate 16,945,586, forward strand.
ATGTAAGTACAGTTTAATTGTGAAAAACATTTCTATTTCTAGCTATTCAGTTTAGTCAAGCAGTTCTAATTCAGCTAATTTAGTTTAGTATAAGTATAGATTTTGTTTACACACAGTTAAATGTCAAAGCAGTTCTATGTTAAACAATTCAGTTTAGTGTAAATACAGTTTCAATGTCAAAAAACAGTTCTATTTCAAATAGTTCAGTTTAGCATAAGCACGCAGTTTAAATGTAAGTACGGTTTAATTGTCAAAAACATTTTTATTTCAAGCTATTCAGTTTAATCAAACAATTCAGTTTAGCATAAGTATGCCGTTAGTTCTATTCAACCCATAGATAGAGCCCTATCAGGTGCTATCACGCCAGGCCAGAATAGACCTGGGAGTAATGGCAATGATGGGGTGCTCCATATTCCCCAAAACCCCAGCATTACTGGGACTTCACCATCAGACTGTTTAGTGTCATATCAGGACACTCATTGCGGGGGGTCTTACCCCTCTGCAGAGGTGCAGTCAGTGTATTCTACTGCCCCAGCCGACTGGGCAATATAACTATCCGGCATTACTATTGAGTTAGAACTAACATTCTACACAAATACTAAAAATGTTTAAATCAGGAAATCTCGTAAGTTTTACACACTTAAATGATCAAATATTCCTCTACAAAATTGTGAATTTTTTTTTTCACAGAATAATATGAACTTAAAATATTAATTAAAAAGATATAAATGGTAAATCTCTCTTCTGCTGTGTTGATTTATCTTTCAAACCACTTATCAATAAAGTCACTCACTTAGAACCAAACTTCATTCCATATACCAATTTGAAACCGTCAATCAGTAAATTCCTTCACACAAAATGGCAACAATGATGGGACATGAACAGAAATAATAAACCCTTCCAAATTCAGCCCACCTTTGGGGGTGTCCTCGTGGTGTAATGGTTAAAGCGATGCACTGCGGAATCGTAGTACGCGAGTTCGTACTCCAGTCGCGCTATTATGTTCACTTTCGGGCAAATACCCTTGGGAAAGGTATGAACCCCCTTATTCTCCCTCCAGCTATGGGTAAATAGTAGGACGGACTAGGTTCTTCAGCCTTGGTGAGACAACTAGTCTAGGAGAAGGAAAACTCTGAATTCAAACCTGTTAAACTCCGCTTAAAAATTGACCTTGTGTCATATCCTGCCCGAGCGGAGGGGTTGGTAAATAGTACCTTGGGAGAATGGAGACCAGCTTTTAGAAAATCAAGAAGAGAACAAGTTGTTATATCCCGATTGTGCATTAGTCATACAAGGCTTACTCACGCTTTGATACTGCAAGAGGAACCACAACCACAATGTTTGACCTGTCAGACAACATGCACAGTTAAACACATTCTTATAGAATGCAGAGCTTTTGCTGTCATCAGAAAGTGATTTTTCAAAGTGACTAGTCTAACCGAATTGTTCGAAAACGTCAAAATAGATGACGTTCTGTCCTTCTTGCAAGAGACAGGGTTGTACAAAAAAATATGACAAATTAAAACTGGTTAATCATGTACAAACAAATGAAATCCTACTTATAGAAAATCTTACCTACTTAGTATTCGTCCAGAAATCCTTGGTTGAATGTATATACATATAGACAGAATTTGGCATTAAATAACCTACAAAGGTTGATATGCCATAAAATCCAAACAAACAAACTTAAAACCAAACTCACTGGCAATCATTTATTAACCTAACTCTCCAACCAAAATGAACACCCTAAAAAAAAAGTAAAAAGAAAGTATCAGTTAGATTTTAGCACAAAGTTGCATCTAGTGAGAAAAACTCATTATACAGTAAAGATGGGTCTGCAAGACTAACTTGTTAATCATTACTCCATGACTGAGTGCCCTATAGCTGTTTACTAAGTATTTCTTAGTTTGACACACAAGTCTTAGGTTTTTTACTGTTTTCTTTAAAAACAAAGATGGTAAAAAAATATTGTTTCAGATAATGAAAAAAGGAGTCTGTTAATCTTGACAGATCTAAGTCTTGGTTGGTTGGTTGGTTTTTAGGTTCTATGGCCTGTCAAACCTTGTTGGGTTATTTAATGCCAATGTCAGTCTTTCTTTTTGTTGCCAGTAATTATATGATAATCATCTGTAAACAATTCAATTAACTATTCTTAATACAAATGATTGGTATACAATTATATGATTTCAAGTATTCCTGTCTAATACTAATAATTTATATAGAAATATATGGTTTCAAGAAACTATTCCTATTTATTAATAATTATTTGTCTGCACATAGTTATATGATTTCAAGTATTTCTATCTAATACTAATAATTTGCACAGAATTACATGGTTTCAACTATTTCAAGCAATCATAGATTTTCAAGTCATTGATGATGATAATCATTCATAAACTATTATTACTTCAAGTAACTATTTTAAGACAAGTAATTTATGCATCAATGTTATCATGAACTGCTGTTATAATAGGAACACAACAGCCTGATGGAATGTCAATAGTTTTGTTGGTTGAGTTTTTTATGGTAAATCAATCCTTGTACGTCATTTAATGCCAAATCTATTTTTATATAAATAATCAGTTCTATTTCAAACAATTCAGTTTAGCAGGAGTAGACAATTTAGTTCTATTTGACCTATAGATAGGACCCTATCAGGTGCTACCACTCCAGGACAGAGTAGACCAGGGAGTGATGGCAATGAAGGGGTACTCCACATTCCCCAAAGTTCCAGCATTACTGGAACCTCACCATCAGATTGTTTAGCATCATAATCAGGACACTTGTTGGTGGGGGTGGGGTTCTTACTACTGTCAAAAATAGTTCCATTTCAGACAATTCAGTTTAGCATAAGTATGCAGCTCAAATGTAAGTATACAATCTAATTGTCAAAAACGTTTCTATCTAAAGCTATTCAGTTTAGTCAAACAGTTCGATTTCAACCAATTCAGTTTAGTATAAGTATAGATTTTGTTAACACACAGTTAAATGTCAAAATAGTTCTATGTTAAACAATTCAGTTTAGCATATATATAGTTTCAATATCAAAAACAGTTCCATTTCAAACAATTCAGTTTAGCATAAGTACGCAGCTTAAATGTAAGTACACAGTTTAATTGTGAAAAAACATTTGTACTTCAAGCTATTCAGTTTAGTCAAACAGTTCTAATTCAAACAATTCAGTTTAGTATTAGTACGCAGTTTAGTTCTATTTAACCCATAGATAGGACCCTATCAGGTGCTAACGCTCTGGCCTGAGTGGACCTGGAAGCAATGGCAATGAAGGAATTCTCTGCATTCCCTAAAGCTCCAGCATCACTGGAACCTCACCATCAGATTCTTTAGTGTCATATCTAGGACACTTGTTGAGGAGGAGGTCTTACCACTCTGCAGAGGTGTAGTTGGTATATTCTACAGCCCCAGCCAACTGGGCAAGATTGTCTTTTGAAGCTAGTATATATATATATATATATATATATATATATATATATATCAGGTATCTGAAAAGTAAGTCCCTATTTTAAAACTCTTATAACTTATTTCTTATTTATAATTTTTAGAAATGAATATGAGAAGAGAGCATAATGAGAAGTTACTTTTCAATCATCCTGAGTGTATATATATATATATATATATATCTATATATATATATATATATATATATATATATATATATATATATATATATAAGTAAATAACATTGGCTCTCTTTTCAATAGGTACTGAATTGAGGTGGAGAGGAGGGCGCTACTTCTTTTACTGGATTGCTCCACTTTATTTAACCTTGATATGTAATTCATAGTGCTGAGTGTTAAGCAAGGAGGTATCAAGTACCATTTTTTGAGGTATTGTTTTGACTCAATCTGGGATTGAACCCCTGTTTCCTAGGCCATTGGCAAACACTCTACAAACAAGGTCAATAGGCTGGTTATTATATATATATATGTATATATATATATATATATGTTGAAATAATTGGTTGTAGTTAATCCGACAGTTCTCTAACTGAAGAAGTTTGATGGAATAAAACAAATGAAATATTGCATCTGAATTGGATTTAAGTATTTGATTTATCCAACTATCAACTTATTTCTATCATATATATATATATATATATATATATATAAATTATCCGGTCAGTGTCCAAGGACAGTAGGTGTGGATTATTCTTTATGTAGAATATATGAGGGTAATCATATAAATCTATGAGAGTGCTCAATCGGAGAATATACCAACAATATTCTCCGCCGAAATAAATTTATTATGACGGCTTAACCGAGTTTGAGTCTCCACTTAATTGTACTATATATATATATATATATATATATATATATATATATGTATATATATAAATATATATATACACACATTTCAGTCATATGGTGTATATATATATATATATATATATATGTATACACACACACACACACACACACACACACACACACACAGAGTAATTGAAAAGTAACTCTCTATTTTAAGATTCGTTATAATAATTTATTTCTTACCAATAACTTTTACAAGGAATGAATGAGAAGAGAGCATAAAAGGAGTTATTTTTTAATCATATTCTGTGTATGTGTGTATGTATGTATGTGTGTGTGTGTGTGTATGCATGTATGTATGTGTGTGTATATATGTGTGTGTGTGTGTGTATGTGTGCATATATTTACAGATATATATTGAACATCAATAATATATCTAAACACATTCCCCTATCCCCGCCTCTCTCTCTCTTTCTTTCATTAACAAATATGAAAAGGCTAAGGAAAGCTTATAAAACAGTTAAAAGAAAAATTTACTCTGCATATAAATTTTAAAATCAAATCTGAAAATGAGAAACAGTGGAGCTATCAAGATTTTACATTTCTTGCCATGATATCTGATCTGTGCTAAAAAGTTGCATGATTGCAAGCAAAAGTTCCATTTGTGTCTTCACATGGGACCCTTTTAATTCCAGAAAGAATTGAGTATTTTTAACAACTGCATCTGGAAGAGTAAAGAAGATGGCATGCAAAAGAAGTGACAAACAAAACTAGTAAAGAGAGGGTTTTTATACAGTAAAGGGTAAAGGTAGTAAAATTGAGGAGAGAGTGAAGAGGGAGAAAAAGTTTGGATGTGAGTGGAGACAGTCTGCAGCAAATACTGACAAGTATATAAGCATCATATTTTGCTAAATGTGTCATGTTTAGCCAACCTCTCCTAGGTACCAAGGGGATTAACCAAAGAAGTAGAAAAGCAAACATTCCACACCCCATATATATATATATATATATATATATGTTTTCACAACTTCATCTTCTGTTCACTTTCTATTATTTTTATCAATTAGTGTGCATCAAAAGTATCATAGTTTCTTACAGACCTTTAAACCATAGCTTATCTGCTCTGTCTTTCTAGCTATCTATCTCTTTGTCTCTGCCTCTTTATATATATATATATATATATATATATATATATATATATATATATATTATATATATATTCATGACTTCATCTTCTGCTCACTTTCTGTTTCCTTTCGTTATATGCCTGATGATTGTTGTTTGTAAAACTTCATGAAAGGTTGCAGACAAACTTCCATGGCATTAAATATATAAACCTTATATATATATATATACATATGGATGTAAATAACGGAAATGAATCTGACAGTACGAAGCAAATAGAAAAACAAAGTAATCCAAAAGTGATGAATTTATTATGAAGGAATGGTTTGGTTGGTTGGTTGGTTGGGTTTTATGGCATATCAACCTTTGTAGGTTATTTAACGCCAAATCCATTTTTATGTAAACAATCTGTTTTATTTAAAACAATTCAGTTTAGCATAAGTACACAGTTTAATTGTCAAAAACATTTCCATTTCAAACTATTCAAGCAGTTATATGTAACAATTCAGTTCAGTGTAAATACAGTTTTAATGTCGAAAAACAGTTCTATTTGAAATAATTCAGTTAAGCATAAGCACGCAGTTTAAATGTAAGTATGGTCTGATTGTCAAAAACATTTCTATTTCAAGCTATTCAGTTTATTCAAACAATTCAGTTTAGCATAAGTATGCTGTTAGTTCTATTTAACTAATAGATAGGACCCTATCAGGTGCTACCACTCCGGGCCAGAGTGGACCTGGGAGCAATGGCAATAAAGGGGTACTCCACATTCCCCAAAGCCACAGCACTGCTGGAACCTCACCATCAGACTGTTTAGTGTCATATCCAGGACACTCGTTAGTGGGGTCTCACCCTTCTGCAGAGGTGCAGTCAGTGTATTCTACAGCCCCAGCTGATTGGGCAATATGAAGGAATGTTAACAATAGATGTTTCAGTATAAGTAAATCCTCATCAGGACTTTAAGATGGTGCAGCAAGTGTTACTAGAACAACGATGGATGTTTTAATAAAATGCAATAACAGGGGAAAAGAAAAATATATATTCAAAGAAAGATCCATCATCCTCAAGTCCAAATGAAGATTTACTAAAACTGAAATGTTTTAACGTTGACTTTTCTTTATAATAAATTCATCACTTTTGGATTACTTAGTTTTTCTATTTTCTTCATATATATATATATATATATATATATATATATATATATATATATATATATAATACAGGGTGTATCAGAATGATCTCTCAGCTTTGGAACATAAATAAAAAAAGGCAACATAGATCATATTCAAAATTTAATTTTACTATAAGAACATTATTTGTCATTTTGTTTTGTTATTGTCAGTATTTTGTTTTCAAGATTATATAATTCAAATGCTTGTCTTCACAGGCCATACATTCCTGAAGCCTCACTTTGATGTTCTGCAGGGCTTGCCTTGCCATTGCTTCTAGTATTGCTACAATTTCATGTCAAATCAAATCTTTGAATTCATCAATTATCTGCAGCCTATGTTTAAAGACTTAAATATTCAAGTATCCACAGAGGAAGTAATCACTGGAGGATAAATTTGGTGAGTAGGATGGTCATGGAATGTTACCATATAGTGAGATGAAATGCCTTTGAAAAAAATCACAAACACCATTCCATACCATGATGGCAACTGTAATGGTATGGTTGCTGCTGCTGCTCAGAGACATACCTTCCACCTGCACAATGCTACTAGTGCCAGTGAATCAGTAATTTTAAATCCTGTGGATCATTCTGCTGAATGTGTGTGTATATATATATATATATATATATATATATATATACACACACACACACACACACAGGGTGCAGAAGCAAAATATGGAATAATTTTAAAAACTTTTTTTGTTTAGGCCAATTTTTAAAAAAAAACACAATAAATCTAAATTTTCATGATTAGCTCTATTATTCAAGCACTTTTTTTAATTAAAATTCAGTCCAATATGAGTGAACAAGACAAGAAATGACAAAGAATCTATGATTTGCTTCATGCCAAAATCTTAACCCTCTTGATTACGTGATATGGGACAATTTACTGAACAAAACAAATGCAACTTCCCATCTAAATATTAGTTCACGTAAGACCTTGAGGAAGAATGGAATTAAATTTCTGAAGAATTAATTTTGAAGCCATGCAAATCGTTTCGAAGGCGTATTGATACAAAAATTGAAAAAGTGGTGATAATATTTAGTAAATCTACGATTTTGTTTCTGTCTTCTTATTTTGTTATTTTTTCTAATTAAAACTAATCTTGTTTTATAATAGAATCATCTGTTATTATTCTAGAATATTCCTAATTTTGCTTCTGCACCCTATATATATATATATATATATATATATATATATATATATTTTTATGTATGTGTGTGTGCTGATCTTTATTTGAGTTCAAATCAAAGTTAGTTTAAAATTTGCTATCATAGCTCCACTTACCCTTGATGCATACATTATAATGCTGAGTGTTCAGCAAGGAGGCATCAAGTACCATTTTTTGAGTCTTTGGTATGACTTGATCTGGGATTGAACCCCAGGTCTCCAGGACCATTGTCGAACACTCTAACCATTATTCCAATATATATATATATATATATATATATATATATATATATATATATCAGTACTATTTCATTATATCATCTGTTTCATTTGTTGTAATGGTGGATAAAGGAATTGAGATTCTGGTAATTTTGAGGCATTATTTTAAACTAAACCTCAAAGTCAATGAAGTAAGTTGCAGAATTTAGGAAACAAAAGAAAAGTGATCCAAGTGCCCAAAACTGGTTAAAGCATTTTAAAAGAGATGATTTGTCTTGAAATAAAGCTCAGAATTGGACAGTCATTGAAGTTTGGTAATAACTAATACCTAATTATATTTGTTTTGATTGTATAATAGAAAATAAAATCCTGGCATCTTTGATTTAGAGTGAAATTAACTTATTAAAAAAATTGTTAGACATGTGCTTATTTATGGTCAGTATTGTATGTACAATCCTTCTCATGCTTTTAAGAGTAGACTACTTATATATAAAACACAACGTGTTTAGAATATTTACTAGTAACACATTTTGGTGTCATTACAGATTAGTAAGAAATTCAGTCCAGGCATTTTCAAAATTCAAATATATCTGGGATTTTTTTCATGAGTAATAACTAAGTTGACTATACTCCTCTCTCTCTCTCTCTCTCTCTCTCTCTCTCTCCCTTTCATTTTCTTTTTTCTTCTCTTACACTAACTTTCTCTACTTCAGTCTTCTCTCTTCTTTCCATCACTGTGTTCTCTTTTTCTTAATATCTTTTTCCTGACAATTTTCTTTGCTTTTTTAAAGAAAAAATTCTTTCTGGCTTCTCTTTATCTTCTCAAACTAAAATATTCTTTTCATCTTCAAAAATATTTTCAATTTCATCTGCATCATCAGTTTTTTTCTTTTTTCAAGAAATCTTTCGCTTATTTTCTAAACAATTTTTACAGTATTACTTATTCTCACACACATTCTTTTTTACTTCAAAGGTTTGATTGCCCAGTCAGCGGGGGCTGTCGAATAAATACACTGACTGCTTTTCTGCAGCAGGGTAAGACCCCCCCCAACAACAACGAGTGTCCTAGATATAACACTAAGCAATCTGATGTTGAAGTTCCAGTAATGCTGGAGCTTTGGGGAATGCGGAGTACCCCTTCATCGCCATTGTTCCCAGGTCCACTCTTGCCCGGAGTGGTAGCACCTGATAGGGTCCTATCTATGGGTCAAATAGAATTATACTGTGTCCTTATGCTAAACTGAATTGAATAGGACTGTTTTCACATTTAAATTGTGTACTTAGGCTAAACTGAATTGTTTGAAGTGGAACTGTTTTGACATTTAACAGTTTGTAAATAAAAAAAACTATACTTATACTAAATTGAATTGTTTGAAGTGGAACTGTTTATGTTGATTTGACATTGGTAACCTGCAATGGTTGATGTGCCATAAAACCAAACCAAACCACCACTTAGAACCATTTAACTTTATTGACTAAACTGAATAGTTTGAAATAGAAATGTTTTTGACATTTAAACTGTACTTATGCTAATATGTATTGTTTGAAATAGAACTGTTTATACCTACAATGGTTGATATGCCACAAAACCAAACCAAAACAAACCACTCAAAGGTTTGACCCTACACAAAAGGAAGTGTTCTGAGTATGACTCTAAACTGTACCCAGCGGTGAGGCTCCTATTCTGGAGCTCTTAGGAGTGTGGCATACCTTTTCATTGCAATTGCTCCCAGGTCAACTAACTCAGGAGCAGTCAGTGTATTCTAAACCTAATGAACAAGGTGTACAATAGTTTTAGAATTTAATTAGTCTGGCTCATGAGCTCTTGATTACTTACAGGACTTGGTGTCGTTTTCTGTCCTATTATTATTATCATTACTCCTTTGAGAGTTTTTCATACCAGCGTTAGCTGATGGTTTTCCACTGGAGTCTGAGTGACAACAAACCTCTTCAAGTCTCCAGGACTCTTCTCAGTATTCTGGCTGATCTTAATAATGCAGTAGTCTGGATGGTCTCTACTTGTCCTCTTATTTCCAAGTCTTTTAGTCCCTATGACAATCCTTTGGAGATTGTTCCAAGTGCACCAATTACAATTGGTAACACTGTGATCTTCATGTTCTATGATTTTTTAGTTCTCTGACAAAGTCTAGGTAATCTCTCATTTTGCTTCCTTTTATTTTTGCTCAGTGGTTCCCTAAGACAGCAAGTTCACTGTTTTTTTTGTTGACTATCACTAGGACTGGTTGTTTCGCCAAAATTAGATGATCTGTTTGTATCCCAGGGAATTTTGTGTCTCATTCTCCAGGACAGATTCTGGATTGTGCATATACCACTTGTTGGTAGGGTCACATTTAAATTTCTTGCACAATTCCCAGTGGATTACCTTCCTTTCTAGTTTTATACTCTTTTTTGTGTTAATTTGCTTCATTCACTTATTTTGTGATTAATCATTTCATCTCTATCATTTTATAACCTACATTTGCTATTTTGTTGCGTCTTATTTATTTTTGCTTTAACGCACTTTGTTCTTTTGGCATTGTTTTGTGCTGCTATTAAAAAAGATTCAGTTTCTCTTTTGAAGCTTCTCTTTCTTAGCCATGAACAAGTCTTCTTGTGAGAGATTTCACTTGTTTGTTGCTTGAAATATTCATACAGTAGTTTTACTTCCCATTTCAGTTTCCTAGTTATTGTTATTATTATTTTACTTCTTGCAAGCTTCTCACATAAGTGTTAGCTGATGGACTTTCCTCGGAGGCTGAGTGACAGCAAGTCTTCTTAGGTCTCTAGGATTCTTAATAGTGTTATTATTATACAAATAACATCAAACATGAAACTTTTTGAAAATATTTGGCTATTTTCAAAAGAATTTATAGTGCTAAATCTTTAAAAAAGCCACGTGTTCAATATTTTCTCATATAAATGTATCTACAAGCAAATGATTACTATTGGAGACAAATAAAAAAACAAGCACAATTTAAAAAAAAAAAAAAAAAAGAAAGCAGTCAAACATAGAAAATATAGTTATAAGTATAATCACATTTAGAAATGGATCAAATTTTAGCAGTGAATAATCCATAAGGAGTTGATATGCCCTTAAATAACTTAAATTTGAAATGATTTGCCAATTGTTAATGCTAAAGAGGGATTTGAACCTCATTAAAATTAGAAACTAGAATGCCATAAAAAGGTAGATATGAAGTGATGCCAGTATCTCCAACACCCAACCTTGCAATGTAACAGTCAACTAGACAAACCTTCCAGTCAGTGCAAAAACAAGCAAAAGGCTACTATACTGCCAAAAAAAACAACCTTCTCTCTGCATTCCATCTGAAAATGCAATAGTCAGTGGTAGAATTGCCTTGTGTAAAGTCTTGCTGACATGAAAATAAGGCAGCCATGTTGTGAAAGTTCTTTGAGAGAAGCAAGTTCATGTCTATCTTCTTTCCTGTTAACATCGACATTGTTATAAAGCAACTGGATGTTGTTTTCTTGTGAACATTCAACAAGATTCTTTCAAGAACTTTCAATTTCCTGGATTTTCTTTCAATATAAACAATGGTGGTGGGGTAGAAAAAAATAATTAAGGAAAATAAGAAAAAAATTTAAAAAAAAAAGAATAGAATTTAAAAAAATAAGTAAAATGATACAAATAAAAATATATATCATGTCTAAATGTGAATAAAGAAACTCCAACGAGAAATATATCAAAAGAAATTTATTTGACCACTATGTCCATCACAGAGTGATAACAATATGGCTATGGTTGAACTTCTGAGTAAGATTTTCCCTTACTACTGGAGAGCATCAAAGGAGTATAACTCATTTATTTGTATTAGAATCAACTTAAAACTTCAATTCTTAACTGGTAGCCTAAGTGGGATTGAATTCTTATAAAACAAGGTCAATTTAACCAAACAATCCAAGTCAACTCTTATATTTCCTCATACTTCTCAGAAAAATCTTTTTTTTTATTAAAAAAAACAAAAAAACAGGTCCTTCCTCCCCCTGCCCCTGCTCCTCCTTATTCATGTTCTTTAAACAAAAATCTTCCTTGAGATAATGTGTCTAATCAGAAGAGTTATTAATTCTTCAGACAATTCTTCAGACAATTAAACTATGGTCTTTGTTTATCATTCAAAATTTTGACTGGAATATTCTCTCACCTTCTTCAGTCGTTATCTGCAGTTCTGTAAGGAAAGAGACAGTTGGTCTGGTTGATTTCTTTAGAGTGGGGAGAAAAAAACAGTATCAAACAAATTTTTTAGAAAGAGCTGTTTTCAGTGATGGATATTGACTTGAAGACCTCTTTAATATCTGTCGATACAACGGTGGAAGTCAGATCCTGGTTAAATGAAAATAACAAGAAATTCACCTGGTACCTAAAGTAAACAAGATGCAGGTGTTCTCAGCAGAAATGCTGCAGAAACTGCATGGGTGGCATGCCAGAAGAAAGCATGTCCAGGATGAGGAAGAAGTGCTGCTATGGTCGCAAGAAGAACTTTGGGTCAAAATAACCGTCTGTCCCCATCTCCAGCTCATCTCTCACACACAACCAACATCACCTTTTCGAGAATAAAGTGTGAGAGATATATTTTTATAAAGAAGTGTGTACGCTCATTCATTGAAGTTTGTCATTATGTTTGATTATGTTCCGCATATATTTGTATATGTATACATGTAGTTGTATTATGAGTATACAACATATATATATATATATATATATATATATATATATATATGTCCATTCCTGGGTCTGCAACCAGTCATTGTCCAGGGAATGGACTTATTCACATGTGCACTGTGGAATGCCCCAATGACCATAAATCGCTCCTTTCTCAGAGTTCTGAACTTCACTTCAAAACTTAACTCAACTTGTGACTCAACTGAGTGTTGACTTTATATCAACAACTTCAACACACTGAACTCCCTTTCATGTTCAATTTCAATCTTAGTTTCTTTGTTAAATGACATATCAACCTTCATGGGTTATTTAAAGTCAAAGACATCCTTGTAAAATAGCAGTAGTGGTATGATTTAACCCATAACTGGGAGATAAGGGAATTTATACCTTTCTGAAGGGAATTGGTTCGAAAGTGAATGTAATAGTGTAACTGGAGTTTGAACCTGCTTACTAAAATGTTGTAGACCAGCACTTTAACCATTGCATTACAGAGGAATCCTCCTCCTTTCATGTCTCTTGTTTTTATTGAGTTTTGAAGGCCACATCAATTTTAATTCCATGCTGAGGTAATTTATACATTTATTTTAAATCTTTATTAGTGCTTTTTCTTAATTTTTCTCACTTTTCAATGATACACCCCATTTATAGTTTCAACTTTTTTCCCAGTGTGTAGTGTATTCCTTTCTATCTCCAAATGTGGTCTGCCATACCTGATTTTTGATTGATTGATTAATTAATTTTAATGGCATGTCTCCCTTTCTAGAATCATTTTATGGGAATCACGATCATTGTACATTTATATTTACATTTGTCAATCAAGAGATGCACTGGTGTAAATAAGCGGAAGAACAGTGGAAGTAGGTGGGCATTAAACAATAATATAACCAGGGCACAGACGGTTTGAGTCAGTTGGAGATAGGATGCCAGCGTGAGAATCAGCTTGCAAACTGAGGGCTTGTGGCCCTCAGTGACCCACGGTTGAGCAACCCCAAGCCAAGATGAGGAAGAAATGCTGCTATGGTCACAAATGGTCCAATCAATACAAATAATTCTTAAACAGATCTACTTGATTCATAGATGGTGCCTGTTAGATACTTACAATACTGGGTAGAGTGAACCTAGGAGTAATGTCAATGAAGGTGTACTCGACACTCCCCAGATCTCTAAAACTGGAGTCTCACCATTAGATCCAGTTTAGTGTCGGCCCAGGACACCCCTGCAGGGGGTAAGGTCAGCATATTCCAGGCACCATCAAGAAGACATCTGACTTTTGAAGAATGTCAAAGAGGATACACATCAAAATGTGATGTGAACAACAAAGACTAAAAAGGAGTTTAATTGTCTGCAGAATTCTCTGAAAATTCTTTCTTGTTAATTTCTGTTTCTTTGCCAAACTGTTTCCTTTTACCAAACTTTGTTCTCTCCCCTTTCTCAACCAAATATCAGGATCTTCTGGATCATTAGATCGAGATTGTCTAATTTATAACATGATGGTGTCTCCAGCCAAAAGTTTCACTTAAGCATTAATTCTCTATGTCTGCTAATCTTTTCCTGATCAAAGCCTGCAAATAAGTGATATTTACACACAAATCATGCTTGAGTTAACATACAATGGACATTATCCCTTTTTGAAGAATCTTTTTTACAAAACAGGAAAGACTTTCTGTGATACGTCAACCAGCGCCAGAATAAGAATACAGACAATCATGCTACTTAATAAAAGAAAAATGCTGATATCTTAATAGATTTGTCTTTGTTCAAAATAAACCCTGTAAAACCATCAAAGAGACTATTTTATCTCGAGAATACATATTGTGGCCATACTGGGATCAATGATCAATGATGTGATAATAGTGTGGAGTAGCATAAAATGATGAAGTTTGAAACTGGAGGTATAGTTTCAAATTTGGCCACTGGCCTGAAAGGTCACTTAGTGCTCATGTCTTTTTCAAAGATTTTGGAATAAACAATGATTAGTTTGGTTTAGTTTAGTTTCATGGCATATCAACCATTGCTGGTTATTTAATACCAAATCCTGTTTATACATATATACTAAATATATGATTTCTAAACACATTTTTAGATACACACAATTAAAGGATTGAACAGTTCTATTTCAAACAATTCAATTTAGCATAAGTTAACAAAGTTAAATGGTTCTAAGTATTGTTATGTATCATGAGCAATTCAATTAGACATCAGTTATTTGTTTACACACAGTTAAATGTAAAACAGTTCTATTTCAAACAATTCAATTTAGCATAAGTCATTTGTTTACTCTCAGTTTAAATGTCTAACAGTTCTATTTGACCTATAGATAGGACCCTTTCAGATGCTACCACTCCGGGCCAGAGTGGACCTGGGAGCGATGGCAATGAAGGGGTACTCCACGTCCCCCAATGCTTCTGGGTCGGAACTTCACCATCAGATTGTTTAGTGGTGGTGGTGGTGGGGGGGTTTACACCACTGCTGAGATGCAGTCAATGTATTTTTCAGCCTCAGTCAACTGGGTAAATTAACAAGGAAGAATTTTCAGAGAATTTTTCTGACAAACCTCTTTATACCTCTCAAACTATTATCCACATCCTGATTGTTATCAGTCACAGCACTCTCGAATCTTCTTCAGAGCTTCAATCTGGAATTCGTAAAAATCGACATCACAAGGATGAAACAAATAAGAAAGTAAATTAACTTACAAAGGAATGAACAAGGAAATGATATCAGTCTACTCCTATGGATAGAAACTCCCTAAAGACATCTAAAGAAAGCCATAGGGTACAGTGCCTAAAACATTGTAAATATTACTATGAAGATGAGGATAGAAATTTAGACAGTAATTCAACTATTTCTTGTTTTTATTGTTCACAATGTTTTGATCAGTGCATTCAGTAATATATGACATGTTTTATTCATATATGTAAGAGGTTTAACAAAATCTCTAAAATTGTCAACATAAACATTTTATCTCAGCCCTCTTTCAAATAATTGTGTTGGAAGTATTTACAAATTTGACAGAGAATCATTTTGGATAGTTTTGTATATCACCAACTCTGTAGATTGAGTTTGTTGTATATTCCACCCCACCTCTGATAAAGTTTGATATTTAGGCTGATTTTAAATTTGGTTTGGTTGTTTAATGGCATATCAACCTTCATGGGTTATTTAATGCTAAAGCCATCATTGTAGATGAACAGTAATGATACAATTTAACCTCAAGCTGGAGAGATAGCTTTCCCAAAGGTATTAGTACAAAAGTGAATGTAATAACACAGGTGGAGTTTGAACTCACTTCCTATGATGTTGCAGTCCAGCATGTTAACCACAATGACATGGGGACTCCCCTCCTTTTATCTTAAATGTCAAGGCTCGAATTTATTTACAATGCCACATATTGAGGTTTATCGTTTTGTTTATTTATTGTATATTGTTCATTGTTTATTTATTGTTTTGTCTATTGTTATATTTACTTATTGTTTATTGTCTTGTTTATTGCTTTGTTTGTTTATTTGTTAATTGCTTATTGATTTGTGCATTTATTGCTTATTGTTTTGTTTTTTAATTGTTTTATTGTTTTTGCTCATTGTATTTGTTTATCTTTTGTTTATTGTTCTGTATTATTGTTTATTGATTTTGCTTATTTATTGTTCATTGTTTTGTCTATTTATTGTTTTTGTTTATTGCTTTGTTTATTTACTGCTTTGTTTATTTAGCTTTGTTTATTGTTTTATTCTTATTTTCCTGATTTTCTATTTTTCATTTTACTTTTTCTTTGATTTTTTGTGTTTTGTTTATTCATGTTGTAATGGTTACTGTCATAGGAAATGGACATGTCAACCTTTGTTCAAATCTTGGACGAGATTGTTTGCATTTCACATAGTGCTAATACTCATGGGAAAGATTTGAATCCGATTATTTTCCCTCCAGCTATGGATAAATAGTAGGGTAGATGGAGCTCTTCAACCTTGGTATGGCAACCAGTCTAGGAGAAGGAAAACTCTGAATTCAAACCTGTTAAACTCTGGTTAAAAAAAATTGACCTTGTATTGCATCCTGCTCATGCAGAGGAGTAAGTAAGTATATAGTAGTATATAGTAGTAAAGTTGAGGGCGACCAGAAGGCTCCCTTTTCAATAGCTTCTACACCAAGGTGTTGGGGAGGGTATTACTCCTTTCCCTGGATTGCTCCACTTTACCCTTGATACATACCTTATATTACTGAGTGTTAAGCAAGGAGGTATCAAGTAACATTTTAAAAATCTTTGGTATGACTCAACCTGGGCTACCCGACCATTGGCGAACACTCTATGTGTGTGTATGTGTGTGTGTGTAGGCATATTTTATAAAAGATGACTGACAAGTATACAGAGTTGAGTTTCTTATTGGCCTTTTTATGTTGGCAAGTGTAATGTTGCAACCATAGATGAAGGTGATTTCAAAACTGTCCAAAGTCTCTAATGTTATAACTTAAGTATATATGTATATATGTTTGCCAATGGTCCGGAAGACCTGCGTTCAATCCCAGGTTGCGTCATACCAAACTCTTTAAAAATGGTACTTTAATAATCCTTTAGTTACTCTACTAAAAGCACCAATCATGATTGGTATAATTGTCACCTTCATGTTCCATAGATTTTTCAATTCCCTAGCGAGGTCAAGGTACTTATCCTTCTTTTCACATTCTTACAGTTTTATTCTGTGGTCAGCCGTGACAGTAAAGTCCACAATTTTTCAAGTTCTCTTTTTTTTTGTTGATTATTATAATGTTTGATCTTCTGGCCGAGATTAGATGATCCATTTGTATGTCAAAGTCCCATAGGAGCTTATGTGTGTCATTTTCTAGGACAGATGCTGGGTTGTGCATATACTATTTGTTCATATGGTCAAATTTAAATTTCTTGCACATCTCCCAGTGGATCACTTTGCCCACCCAGTCGTGTCTAGTTTTATACTCCTTTGGTGCTAATTTGCAGCATTTGCTTATTATGTGATTGATGGTTTCGTCTTTTTCACCATATAACCTACATTTGCTATTTTGTTGCGTCTTATCTATTCTCGCTTTGATATGATTGGTTCTTATGCCGTTGTTTTGTGCTGCTATTAGGAGAGATTCTGTTCCTCTCTTCAAGTTTCCTTTTCTTAGCAAAGTCCAGTTTTCTCGTGTGAGGTATTGTTTCTTAGTCATTTAAATCACCCATAGAGTTGTTTTCCTTCCCATTTTTTTCCCTAGTTATTGTCATTTTGTTGTCCATTGTGTTGTCAGTATCATTTCTGATGGCTGTAATCAGTCCTCCTTCATGCTTTTCTATGTAGTTCTCAAGTCATTGTATTGATGCGTCAATGCTGTCTTGAATGCTGGCAAGTCCTCTTCCTCCCTCCTTTCTTGATACATATATTCTGTCATTATTATTATTATTATTATTATTATTATTATTATTATTATCTCAGTTTTTTTACACCAGTAGTAACTGGTGGTTTTAACTGGAGTCTGAGTGACAGCAAACCTCTTAGTTCTCCAGGACTCAACTCAGTATTCTAGCTGATCTTGGCAGAGCTGTGGTCTAAATGGTCTCAATTCTTCCTCAGACCTTCAGTTTCCCAACTCTTTTTTCCAGATTCTTTCAGCTCAATTATACTTTGTATCTCTGTCCCCTTTATGTTCCAGAAAGTATTATTTTACTCCTTGGGAATTTTTCACACATGCTAATGGTTTTTCACTGAAGTCTGAGTGACAGCAAGTCACCTCAGCTCTCCAGGACAGTATTCTAGCCAATCTTAACAGTGCTGTGGTCTAGATGGTCTCAATTCTTCCTCTTCTCTCTAATTTCTCCTTACTAAGATTTTGGGGACTGTTCCAAGCTCACCAACTGCAGTTAGTATCACTATTATATTTTTTTAGCTCTCTGGCAAGATCCAAGTATTTATTTATCTTTTCCCTTCCTTTCATTTTCACTCTCTGGAACAGCAAAGTCCACTAGATGTTCTAGATGTTTTCTAATTAATTAAAACTCACTCTGGCCTTCTAGCTGGGATTGTATGATCTGTTACTATTATCATCAATTTCTTTTGCCTCTGTGGCCCAGTTGGCTGGGGCTGTAGAATATACCAACTGCATCTCTGTAAAGGAGTAAGACTCTCCTAACGAGTGTCCTCGAGTGGTAGCACCTGATAGGTTCCTATCAATGGGTCAAGTAGAACTGTTTGACATTTAAACTGCGTTCATCCACATTTAAACTGAGTGCAAAAAAATGAGTTATGCTAAACTGAATTGATTGAAGTAGAACTGTTTGATCATTTAACCATGGGTAAACAAATGACTGATGTTTAATTGAATTATTTGTGTTAAATAGCAATACTTGAAAACATTTAACTGTGTACAAACAAATGATTAATAGTAAATAGAATTATTTGTATTGAATAGAAATAAGTGAAACCATTTTACTGTGTGCAAAAAAAATGAGCTCAAGCTCGTTCAAAAATGTTATCACCAAAATGTGTTTAGAAATCATATATTTAATGTATATATATGAAAAGGATTTGGTATTAAATAACCTACAAGGGTTGATATGCAATAAAACCTAACCAAATCAAATCCTATATGTTTAATATATATGTATAAAGAGGATTTAGCATTAAATAACCTACAATAGTTGATATGCCATAAAAACCAACCAAACCAAATCCTATATATCTAATATATGTGTATAAAAAGGATTTGGCATTAAATAACCTACAATAGTTGATATGCCATAAAAACCAAACCAAACCTTCTCTCCTAGTCCATTTGTCTGAATTTCTCTATGGTCCATTTTAAGGATAATCCAAAGTATTTTACATGGAGAACAGCCAAAGTATTTATTCCTTTGATGCAGTGTTTGGTTTCAATAATTTTTTCTTGTTCTTCTCAGGTACTTTTCTTTTCCTTTCATTTGTTTGTTTGATGGTGTCCAATTCTAATATTCCCAGATATTAGTACTTTACTTTTTCTTCAAGATTCTTTCCTTCTTTGGCAGTTCTATTCCATTCATTGTTTCTCTTTTCCCCTTTTTCATGTCACATTTTCCAATCCCATATTTCATTCCTATATCTTGCCAGTAGATTTTTATAGTTTATATATGGGTTTCTAGTTGGTTTTTATTCTTAGCAAATATCTTACAGTCATCCATAAACATGAGGTGGTTTATCTTTTCCTGTGACTTTGTAAACTTATAGTCACTTTTGCATTTTTTTAGTGTATCATTTAATGGCATTATTTTTTAATAAGAAATAACAGTAGCAAAAGACAGTCTACTTGAAAGATTTCTCTTTGGATTTTTAACTCTGCTGCTGTTTGTTCTCCTGCTGTTACTTTCAATCTCCAGCTTTTCACAGCACTCATTATAAAGTTTACAACTTGCTCCAATTATTATTTGGCTTTCTCCAAAAGTCAAATATGGCAGACCACATCTGGAGATAGAAAGGTGAACACTACACTCCAGCTTGTACACATAAATACCAGCATTATAAATAATGGGCAACTAATTGTAGATCAGTAATAGAAAATGTAATGTCTTTAACTGTGATTCTGAAATAGACAATATAATGTCTTCATAGTTCTGTAATAGACAATATAATGTCTACATGATTCTGTAATAGACAATATAATGTCTTTAACTGTGATTCTATAATAGACAATTTAATGTTTTTAACCATGATTCTGTAATAGACAATGTAATGTCTTTAATTGTGATTCTGTAATAGACAATGTAATGTTTTCATAGTTTTGTAATAGACAATGTAATGTCTTTTTGATTCTGTAATAAACAATATAATGTCTTTAATTGTGATTCTGTAATAGACAATGAGATGCTTTTAACTGTGATTCTGTAATAGACAATATAATGTCTTCATAGTTCTGTAACAGACAATGTAATGTCTTTGTGATTCCGTAATAGACTATGTAATATCAAATTTTGTGGGAACAATGCTTTTGCAAAAATAAGGCTCATTAGTCAATGTGGAATCCTTGTAATGAAAACAAAATACTTTACCCTAATATAAAGTCACTAGGTAAACAAATGAAACAGGATTAAAATAAGATTAAAATTTCAGTCTGGCAACCTTGTTTGAGAAACCCACAGTATGTGTATTAAAAGAAAATATTTAGATAAAAACCATTTTAAAAAAAGTAGAAATTTTTAAAATGCTGTTACTGTTTTTTTTATTTAATTTTTAGAATGAAAATTCTATTTCAAAAATTACTCTATATCTAAAATCATGCTATGTTTAAAACCTTTCTCAGTTTAAAATTATTTTATATTGAAAGTTATTTAATGAAAAACTCATTTGATAAAAAAGTTATTTAGATGAAAATCCAGTTTGATAAAAGTAGAAATGATTGAAATTCTGTTACTGTTGGTTAAAATTAAACTTTTTGGCAGCCTACCCCCATAGTGCTACAAATGAAAATTCTCTTTTTAAAATATCTTACTTTTAAAATTATTCAATGTTTAAAGTTAATTTATACTTAAAGTTAATCCATAAAAAGTAATTTAAATAAAATGTCATTTCAATAAAAAAAAATTGTTCTGATGAAAAATAGTTTGGCTGATTATTTGGTTGTGTTTTATGGCATATCAACTCTTGTTGGTTATTTAATGCCAATTCCTGTTTATATATATATATATATATATATATATATATATATATATATATATATATATATTATTTTTAAGTGAATAGTTTGTTGGTAACATTTTTTTAAACAAGTCCGTATTCATTTGTTTGCACACAGATAGTTTCTAGTATTGCTATTTATTGTTTGCACACAGTTAAATTCGACACTAATAATTCTAGTCAACATTATTCATTCATTTGTACACAGTTAAATGATTTCAAGCATTGCTATCTAATACCAATAATTCAATTTAATATTAGTCATTTGTTTGCACACAGCTAAATTATTTCAAATATAGTAAATAATCAAATAGTTCTATTTGTCCCATAGATGGCACTCTAACAGGCAGTACCACTCTGGGTTAAAGTGGACCTAGGAGTAATGGAAAAATTCCCTAAAACTCTAGAACTTAAGGCTCACCATCAGATGCAGTTTAGTGTTATTTTCAGTGTCGGATTCTCTTAAGTATAAGCTGTACATAAAATCATCATTTCTATTTATGATTTTTCCCGACAATTTTTACCAGCATCTCCGGTAAAATTGGCCTATCAGAGATGAGAATGAAAGCATTTAAGATCGTTGTGACTGTCCTCAAATACTCAATTGCTAGTTGAACTTTCTGTCAAGAAGATGTAGCTTTTGGATTTTAACACCAGAGGAAATCTACAGACTAGGATTACCAACAATGGATTCTGTAAACAACAGAACAACTAAAGTTCTACAATGGCGACAAGGATTTTGACACTAGTTCTATTTGATCCATAGATAGGATCCTAACATGTATTACTACTCCAGGTCAGAGTGAACCTGAGAGTAATGGCACTGAAGGGGTACTCCATATTCCCTGGAGCTTCACTATTAGAGGGTTTAGAATCATTCAGGATTCTTGTCAGGTGAGAGGGGTCTTACCCATCTGTAGAGATACAATTGGCTTTCTCTACAGCCCCAGCCGACAGGGCTAGAAAAGTAGTTTCAGGAAAGTCATATTGATGAAAAGATATGTCATGGACCCTCTGAATTATTATTATTGCTTATTTGTTTGTTTTGCCACCTTGGGTATCTCTTCCTTTTACCATCTTCTCATATCAACCTTTAAAAAAAAATCTTTGCATAGAACATTATACAGTATTAATGAATATTAATATATAGATCAAATTCTATTAAATATTCGTGTTAGTTCTCAAAAAGGCCCTCTTAATTTCTTTTTCTTGCTATTATTTCTGAATTCATCCAATTCCATCTGAAAATTTTCTCCACTTTTGCTGTTTTTGATCTGATTTGGTAACTTTTAAAAAAAAATATATATTACTCTATAAGCAAAAAAATTATTTAGTTAATAGACTTATTTGAAAACTGCCTTGACCGTAGGTTTCCAGTCAAGGAGGAAAAATTTTTAAAATGTCCACCATAATTAGAAATTCCATTAATTATTTTGAAGGTTACAACTGAATTAACTCTCATTCTTCTTTCTAGTAAAGTAAAAAGCAAAGTTGGTGACTGTAGTCGAGGGTGAGCGGAAGGTTCCTTTTTTGATAGCTACTACACTAAGGTGTGGGGGGGGCGTTACTCCTTTCTCTGGATTGCTCCTCTTACCCTTGATCTGTACCTTATAATGCTGAGTGTTAAGCAAGGAGGCATCAAGTATCATTTGTTGAGTCTTTGATATGACTCAACCTGAGATTGAACTCAGGTCTCCCAGACCATTGACAAACACTCTAACCATCATGCCAAATCCTAATTTCCCCAATCTCTCTTTGTAATCTTTTACTTTTTTTATTAGTTTTATCACTATTCTTTGTATGCTTTCCAATTACACATTACTTTCCATATCAAGAAATTGTAGCACAGGCCTGAGTACAATATTTTATATGAGGTCTTATTAGAGTTTTATCTATCTTTAAAACAATATTTACATTCCTTGAAATAAATCTCAATATTACACTCCAATTTCCATGTCAAGACACAGGAGCCCAGGCCTGAGTACAATATTCTATATGAGGTCTTATTAGAGTTTTATATATCTTTAAAACAACATTTACATTCCTTGAAATAAATCTCAATATTACACTCCAATTTCCATGTCAAGACACAGGAGCCCAGGCCTGAGTACAATATTCTATATGAGGTCTTATTAGAGTTTTATATATCTTTAAAACAACATTTACATTCCTTGAAATAAATCTCAATATTACACTCCAATTTCCATGTCAAGACACAGGAGCCCAGGCCTGAGTACAATATTCTATATGAGGTCTTATTAGAGTTTTATCTATCTTTAAAACAATATTTACCTTCCTTGAAATAAATCTCAATATTACACTCCAATTTCCATGTCAAGACACAGGAGCCCAGGCCTGAGTACAATATTCTATATGAGGTCTTATTAGAGTTTTATCTATCTTTAAAACAATATTTACCTTCCTTGAAATAAATCTCAATATTACACTCCAATTTCCATGTCAAGACACAGGAGCCCAGGCCTGAGTACAATATTCTATATGAGGTCTTATTAGAGTTTTATCTATCTTTAAAACAATATTTACCTTCCTTGAAATAATATTTCTAACCATCCAGCTCTTCATTTCATTTGCCCTCGATACAAAATTATATGATTTCTTGTAAATAAGAACCATTCATTATTTCTTAATAAACTTTTACCTGCCAATCCTGTATATTCATTTTCATGCAGTGATGAAAATTCTATGGCAAAGTGATCTGCTGTACCTGTCTTCAATGAAACTACCATTAAATTATTTATAGTATAATAAGTATAATATTTATAATCATATTGTTTCTAATATTCTGGTATGTAGAATATAGTTTTTATCTACCTGATCATAGAGGTGCATTTGATACCTGTGCACTTGGAGGTAGAGGGTTAAAGTTGTATGGCAACACAACTTCATGGTAGGGATTGATATGTTCCATTAGTTCAGGAATAAATGCTTTGTATAATTAATGAGAAATTTGATGATTGACTTTATAACTTGAGGATAAAAGTAACACTGAAAATCATACCTGTTGCTAATTGATATTAGTTTAACAAAATACAGGTTGTTTCAGAAAAATTTATAACATTTCATGATCTAATAACTTGACCAATTCTTGATAAATGTTTTAACAAAATGGGTAGAAACAACTCGAAATTCCATGTACAATGTTTTTTTCTTTTCAAGTATAGAAATGCGATTCACTGAAAAGGAAAAAGCATTCAAACATTAAGAATTTTTAGTTGATTCTGCACATGAAGTTAAAATTTGAGATCATTTGAACAAGAATCAGGCAATTTATCAGATTATGAAATGATATCAGTTTTTATGAAATACCCTGGACATCTCAAATGATATCAAATTTTTTTGAAACACTCTGTATTACATTTATAATATCCTTTAATATGAAAACAGATATAAAAGATAAACCAGCTGTTTCTTCATTCAGACTTTGTGAAGATTGTTTCTATGTTCCTGAATATTCAAAATTGGTAGAAAAAGAGAAGAGAAAAAAGTCACTTATTATCCTTTTTGGGATGAGATCCAGACAAAAAGAGAAGAGAAAAAAGTCACTTATTATCCTTTTTGGGATGAGATCGAGACAAAAAGAGAAGAGAAAAAAGTCACTTATTATCCTTTTTGGGATGAGATCCCAATTATTATCTATTTTGGGATAGTAAGAAAATTCACATCAGCTTATTAACTACAGACAATTATAAAAACTATCATCTTATATATTAAAAATGGGGGGAAATCTGGTTCAAGAGACAAAAAAAATCACACATTATCTACTTTTTTATTGGTATGAGATCCATTAATAAAAAAACACGGATTACCAACTACACTTTGTATGATTATAACAGTCACACTAAGTACACCTCATTTGCAAGAGTAACAATTAAGTGACAACCTCTATGAATTGTAGATAACTAGAAATATTGTTTTTGGCTCTAAGATGGAGAGAGTGCTGGCATTAAGTACATTTCTATTGTAAAACTAGTTGTTTATACAACATATGATATCGCACATGGGATCTATTAAGCGAACTTATCAAAACTTTTATTCTCTTTCGTTATTACGTATATAGTGAAACGGTAAATACTAAAAGTATTAGGAGTAAGCAGATGCCAAAATTTTTGTGGTACATTTAGCATGGTAACCAAGATAGAGAATTAGATATGAATATATAAAGTTAAACATTTGATACTTATCAATCTTCTGCAAGAAAACTTTCACAAAATTTGAACTCCAGAGACACAGAGGGATTAAAAGAGTGTATTTTCACTTCCACCCACTCACAAAATTCTTGTAATCATTCACTTCAGGTGAGTGTTGGTTTGTTGTAAGAACGCGTATAATGATGTACAGTGACAAGCAGCCAATTTTGTAAACATAATTGGATGAAATGGCAGAAAAGCTGCCAAGGTCATCTGTTGACAGATATGATGATCAAAACAAGAACTCTTGGTTTGATGATTAAATAGGTAAGTTTTGTAACTTATATATTCGAGTTAACAGAGAAAGAAGAAAAACATATCAAATAGTTTGAAAAGAAAATAGGTTTTACAACACAAGATACAATGAACGAACAATTAGTACTTGACAGGTGTCATTCACAAGTCTTGTTCCTTTCTCTAATCCTGAGGTTAGCTATTCATAGGAAATAGACGATTCCATTATTTTGCCTTTAGGCAGTGAGAAACTGCCTGTTACCAAGCACTATTGACTCTGTGTCAATACTATGGCCTGGGAGACTGGAGTTCTATCTAAGGTCGAGTCATACCAAAGACTCAAAAAGTGGTATTTGATACCTCCTTGCTTAACACTCAGCATTATAAAGTACGTTTCAAGAGTAAAGTTGAACAATACAGGGAAAAGAGTGGCACCCTCCCTACACCTCGGTGTTGTAGTTTTTGAAAAGGGAGCTTTCAGTTAGCCCTCAACTACTGTTGCCAACTTTAATTTACTATATATCTATATATAGGATAAAAATAAGTGGGAAAAGGGATAAATCAATCACTTACAATGGGTTTAGTAGTAATATTTGTTTATTCAAGGAAGAACTTCCTCACACTTCTTGAATAAAGAACGAAATATTACTACTAAACCTATTGTAAGTGTTTGATTTATTCACTTTTCCAGTTATTTTTTATCATCTTGTCAGATTTACCAAAATCCACCATTTCACTAAATATATATATATATATATATATATATATATGTGTGTGTGTGTATAGTAGGGGAGAAGGAGCTCCAGTCTAATGACAAAGCCATAGTGAAGGTAACCCTTCAAGAAGTTAACTCCAAAATCAAAACTGGAAAAGGAAGCTCCAGCATTAAACTGTATCATTATGGTACCAAAGAGAATTTAGACCCTGTTGTAACCCTGCCGTGGTACCAGTGGAACTCTGTTTAACTACCCAAAGGTTTATTGACTGTTGCACTCGCATGTAGCCACTCGGAGAAAGAAAGAGATTATGGGAACTAAAACAACCACATCAACTAGACAAAGATAAGCAACATATGAGAAAAAGAATACAGACACAGATCTTGAATTTTTTTCCTGGTTCTAACATGCTTGTCCACTAGGTTCTGTCTAGTCTAAGGCTCCCTTTGGAACATCCCCACCAAAATTGGGGCTTGTGTCGCGTCATACCAAAAACTTAAAAAATGGTACTTGATACCTCTTTGCTTAACACTCAGCATTATAAGGTATGTATCAAGGGTAAAGTGGAGCAATCCAGGGGAAGGAGTAGTGCCCACCTCTACACCTCAGTGTAGTAGCTATTGAAAAGAGAACCTTCAGGTTGCCCTCAACTACAGTCACCAACTTTACTTACATCTTTGTGGCTGGTATTTGTCTGTACATCTTTATCCTATCATGTCTCCCCGTCAACTCCCCAAAACATAAGTTGTCTCCTCCCTTCTGCCTGGTGTCAGTGGTAGGAACATCCGCTTTTGCTCACTCTGCACATGTGTACATGATCTTCGCACCTCTAGTTTTCTCTAGTCATTTTTACGATAAGTGCTTCGGCTTGGCTATTCAGAGATTGTCTGCTTTATTTATCTATCTATTCAATTTCAATTTTCTTTGAGTCGTTCAATTACATTACAAAACTTCTGATGACTTTTAGGTATCCTTTGATGGAAAAAAGTCTAAGGGAAGGTACTCTGAAAGGAAACCTGGCATTATCTTGCTATGCTTGCTACAAGGCTTTAGCTACGTAGACCCAGAGATTGGCATAAGTGACATGCCAGTAAACAGCACTACAATCCAATGACATAGAGATGTCTTACTACTTTATCATCTCACGTATTAGTGGAGGTGCCCGTGGTGTAATGGTTATCATCACAGGATATGGACACGGCGACACGAGTTCAAATCCTGGACGAGACTGATTGCATTTCACATAGCACTAATACCCTTGCGAAAGATATGAATCCAATTATTCTCCCTCCAGCTATGGGTAAATAGTAGGGCAGACTAGGTTCTTCAGCCTTGGTTAGGCAACTAGTCTAGGAGAAGGAAAACTCTGAATTCAAACCCGTTAAACTTCGCTTAAAAATTGACCCTGTGTCATATCCTGCCCGAGCAGAGGGGTTGGGTAAATAGGATCATCTCTCGTATCTTGTACCTTTTCCAAAAGTTGAATTAGTCATTAATCAGGTTGTTTGAGTTGTAATTTTGATGGTAAAAATGGTTGTCATCTATCAATATGAGGCACTCATTATCATATATATATATATATATAAGATATATATATTCATCTATTTATTTATTGTACTACACCATGATAAACTGAGTTGGAAAATGAGATACATGATTTTTATGTTAAACAATTAAAATTGATTAAAAGAAATATAGAAGTTAGACATCTTTCCACTTACACTTCGTCATAAATCAATTGTCAGTATTTAATAATGAAGGGAATGATGTTATAAACAGGATTTAAGATTGAGAGGAGATACAGGAAAAAAATTTTTACTCCCGATCAAGTCACCAAATTTGCGTTTGTGACAAATACATATATGTATCACATACACAGACACACATATATATATCAGATATGAAAAACACATATGCATATATATATATATATATGTATGTGTGTATGAGTATATATATATATATATAAATATATTCATATACATCTATATGTATGTGTGTGTGTTTTATATATATATATATATATATATATATATATATCAGATATAAATAACACATATACATACATATATATATATATATATATATATATATATATATATACACTAATATATCTATATCAGATGTAAATAACACATATACATTTGTGTGTGTGTGTGTGTGTGTTTTGCATATATATATATATATATATATATATATCAGATATAAATAACTCATATACATTTATATATATATTTGTGTTTAATATTTATTTGTATTTATATTTATTTGTGTTTACATTTATATATATATTTGTGTTTAATATATGCATATATATATATATATCAGATATGAATAACACAAATACACACACACATATATATATCAGATATAAATAACACATTTACACACATACACACATATATATATATTTGCATTTAAAATACATATATATATATATATATATATATATATATATATATATAAGAAATGAATAACACAAATATGTGCACACACACACACATATATAAATGTATATGTCTCTGAAAATGATTTTGTGCAGAGGATTGTGTACCTGTTGTTTATTTGAACTTTACAAAGAACAAGTATTCTAAAACAGCATGACTATATAAATAAGATTTAAGCTATTGACTGATTTGTACCAAATAGAAAACAGTTTGTGTATAGAAATAATCAGTTGATGTTGAAATCCTTATAGGATGAAAAAGTACAATAGATTTTGTATGAAAACAGGAGTATTGTGCAGCAACAGGTTTCTAACTGCTTACAGCAAATGCTACCTGAATGAAGAGGGTGGGATTCATGTCAAGAACAAGGAATGTATTTCTTTACATCTTGAAACAATGGTGTTATAAATGAGTAGGTTGGCTCAGTTGTACACTTCAATTGACTGGATAAATGTGTTTAGCCTTGGTGAAGCAATTTATATTGTTTTAGTAGCATTGATCCTGAAAAAGATATACATTTCAGTCTATATTTTATCAGGAATTTTGCCTCATTCCACTGTTTTATTTGTTTATTTGTTTCATTTTTATTTCATTGATCCATTGTTTTATTTTTGCTGTTTTGTTTTTCTTTTGTGTGTGTTCTTTCCTTGTTTTGTTTTTTTGTCTCTTAAATCACGAAGACAAATCTTTTCTGGTTTCACTCTTCAGTGGAAGATAAACATTGAAATATTAATAAAATAGAATAAAATAAAATAAAAACTAACCACATTTCTTGTTTGTTTATCAAATATTGATTATTTGCAAGTATATTTTATTAAGTTACTTTTATCTGCTGTCTTTTTAAATAGTTTGATAAACAAAATGGTTGTAAATATAAGTTTGAATGTATGCATATACTTTCACATTATACTTTAAACAATAATTCAATAATCATATACAATAATACAATATACTTATGACAATATTACAGTATAGTTTAAAACATGTTTTTAGGGGAATGTGTGTGTGTGTGTGTGTGCGTGTGTGTGCGCTACTGCCCATAAATAAGTACACCCTAACAATATTTTATAAGAAATTTTATTCCCGATCAGATATTTAGATTTTATCATTTCTTGATTAAACAATCAAAATGAATAATATTAAATATTATTTATTACCAAACTCTAAAGCAATGAAACCTTATAAAGAAAAATATCAATATGTAATAGTCCAGAATTAAGTACACCCCATCTATACATATTTGTACAATTTCATAATAATAATTTAGTGATAAATAATAATTAATGCCAGTTTTGATTGTATGACATTCAATCAAAAATTATGATCACCCCATAAAGCAGTAGCTATATGGCCACCTACCACCCATTACGAAAACTATCAAAATTGAATGAACCAGACATGCGGGACACTGCTGGAGAAGTAGGGACGAACTCGTGAATGATGTACTCCTGTGGACCCCTTCATATAGACAAGCAAAGGCAGGACATCCAGCTCAAACCTACATACAGCAGCTTTGTGCCAATACAGGATGTAATCCTGACGATCTGCCTAAAGCAATGGACGATAGGGAGGTGTGGCGAAAGAGGGACAGAGATATCCATGCTGATAGCACAACATGATGATGATAATATGATTGATGCCAAATTTTCACAAATCATCCATCTCGGAGAAATACACTATGATATAAAATTGGGAGTAATGGACATTAGCTTTTGTTAAAGAATCCTTCTAGGAGGACAATATGATGTAAAATCTGTAGCTTCAATAACATCCAATGATGTAAGCTGGCTCTTCTTTATATATATATATATATATATATATATATATTATTAAGAAAAAACAACAAATGAAATTACTCTCAACTCCGGTTTAACTGGACCAAATAATATATATATATATATATATATATATATATATATATATATGTTTGTATGTATGTATGAGTGTGTGTGTATGTCAATACATATATACATATATATACTGACAAATATATATGTATACTCAAACACACACACATATATATATATATATATATATATAATCTTTTTTTTTTAAACAATTCTCAATTCTCCGATGAAATACTATCTCTGTTCTGTGAATCCCTTTATCTTCAAACTGAAAAAATAACAATTTTTTTAAATGAGAAAAGTGAAAATTGTTTTTAAGAAGAAAGTTGTTTAACAATTTAAATTTTGCATTTTTGTTTACCCATTTTACAGACGGAATTATCAATCGGAGTGAAGCACCGTCACTTTATTTATAAAACTTTCATTGTAATGGATAAAAAAAAATCTGTCTGTTTACATGGTAAAATATGTTCATTCATTACATGGGTTTGTCACAGCAAACAATATAAGAATTATACTTTCCTTCTTTTAAAGATGAGAATTGTTATGTTATCCTTTGAAGTCTTTCAAAACAATTGTTCTATGATTTAAACAGAATTACTTTGTTATTCTATAAGGCCAAACGGAACCAGTAAGGCATCTTGAAAATCACATATTCTAGTTTACTGTAAACATCTCTTGTCATTCTCTTTAAATTTCCTCAAAATCTGCCATGTAGTGGTATAAAATCCAGATATTTGATGTAGAAAAGACCAAGATGAAGTTAACATATTATGCAGTACTTTAGTTAAATTGATTACAGATTAAAAATATAAAGGATTTTAAAGTAAATTAATTTAGTTTTCTGTCATAAATGATTATAAACAAACATTAAGAATGTAAACACAGAATTATTTTTTTACAAAGATGCCACTTGGTACCATCAAATCTATGC
Organism: Sepioteuthis lessoniana; assembly: GCA_963585895.1. Taxonomy (NCBI): domain Eukaryota; kingdom Metazoa; phylum Mollusca; class Cephalopoda; order Myopsida; family Loliginidae; genus Sepioteuthis; species Sepioteuthis lessoniana. The sequence continues at coordinate 16,977,255 of OY757929.1, forward strand.
AAAAATTTAGAAGAATGGGATTTTACTTTTATAGTCTCAAAATATAACTTGCATGAAATTTATGCAAAAATTTAGAAGAATGGGATTTTACTTAGAAAGTCTCAAAATATAATTTGCATTTAGTTATTCTTCATTGTCTGAATCAGAATCAGATTCAATGAAAATTTTTTCTATTTTAAATATTTTATATTAAAAATATCAGTACATATCAAAACTATTTTCATTTTTATGGACCTTATTGAAAGGCTTATTTTGTGTACTAATCTAAAGACTATATAAGTTAGTAAGTTAGCTGACTATAGTTGAGGGTGACCCAAAGACTCCCATTTCAATAGCTACCACACCAAGGTGTAGGGGAGGGGGCTACTCCTTTCACTGGATTGCTCCACTTTACCCTTGATCCATACCTTATAATGCTGAGTGTTAAGCAAGGAGGTATCAAGTATCATTGTTTTAGTTTTTGGAATGACTCGACCTGGGATTGAAGCCTAGTCTCCCAGACAACTAGAGAACACTCTAATCATTATGCCAAAGGTAAAGACTATATACAATGCTTTGATATTATTAAAATCATTATCAAACATATATTGTTACCAATACAATTCAGATGTACTTTTAGTTTTAGATGTTATGATGATGGATAAAGATATTAAAATTCTGACATTGTTTTAAATTGGATCTCAAAGCTGAAGCTGCTTGTAATATTCAGGAATTAGAATCAAATGAAATAATTTCTGACTGTACTGCCCAAAACTAGTTTAACACTTTAGGAGAGATGATGACTGCACCTTTGACATTAAGGTCAGAATTGAACAACCATCAGTTGTCAATCATGGTGACTTATAATAAAAGATTAAGGAAGGCACCTTTCATTGTATAATACAGATTAAGGAGGGCAGCTTACATTGTATAATACAAGGTTAAGGAGGGCACCTTTCTTTGTATAATACAAGATTAAGGAGGGAATCTTTCATTGTATAATACAAGATGAAGGTGAGCACCTTTCATTGTATAATACAAGATGAAGGTGAGCCCCTTTCATTGTATAATACAAGATTAAGGTGGGCACTTTTCATTGTATAATACAAGATTAAGGAGTGCACCTTTCTTTGTATAATACAAGATTAAGGAGGGCAGCTTTCATTGTATAATACAAGATTAAGGAGGGCAGCTTTCATTGTATAGTACAAGATGAAGGTGGGCAGCTTTCATTGCATAATGGTTAGCAAGATAGGCTAACAGACCATTGTTAGTGAGTTTGATTCTCAATGGGTGCTCCATAATTTTGACTTTGTGTCAAATCAAGCTTAGCAAATGAGGAGAACCTAACTGCCAAAACCTTGAAAAATATTGCACATAGAGTTCTGAAATAGTCCCATAATCTTTTTCAAGTCCTTAAGTTGCCAATGGTAACCAATTCCCCTTAATGGTATCTCTCAAGATAATGGGAAGGTCACATGGTTGTACCCATCTCTTCTTCAAAAAAGATTTAATAGGTTATATAGGGTTACATGGTACCAGTAACAGGGAACAACCTCTGATCTAACTTAAATAATCTTCGATCCCCAATCTGAACACAGCAAATTACACTGCCATCTCATCGAGTTTGTAAGGGTTTGAATCTAGAGTTTTCCTTCTTCTAGGCTGGTTGCCAAACCAAGGCTAAAGAATCCAACTTCTCTACTATTTATTCATAGCTGGAAGAAGAAAAGGTGAATCCTTGGCTTTTCCCAGGCCATTAGCATGAAGTTAAATGCCAATAGTCTTGTTCTGAATTTGAACTTGGATTTCCAAGTCCATTTCCTAAGAATGATAATTGTTACACCCCCACACACCTCCTATCTTGATCTTTACAAAAACTCTAATATATATATATATATATTTATATATTTGATTAAAAACCGAAAATACACTTGATACATCTTAATACAATCTCCTCCCATCTTTGATAATGGTGCTAGCAAAATAAAAGAAATAACCAGTAAAAGTAAGCTGAAAATCAATGAAGATTTTGGCAGGTTTATAAATAATCCTAAGCCTGAGAAAAGATCAAAGAATTTTTGTTTTGTTCTCTAAAAATCAGCTCACAAGGGTAAAAAGTCATAGAAGTGGAATAATTTATTGACGTACAAATAATAGTCAAACTATAGTTCACTCAGCAAATGACTAGTTTTGCTCTAAGATCATTTTCAAGCAAGAAAAAAAAAAAAAAGAAGAAAAATTAGGTACATGTCTTTTTCTGTTCTTTTTTTAATTTTATTTTTTCCTCAAGTGTTTTTCTCATTCTTAAGACGCAGACATTTGAGAACAGAATCAAATACAGGTTTATTGAGTTAAAGTTATCTGACCTGTTGCATTGACTACTGCTAATTTTTTTTTTTTTAATGTCTTTTTTCATAAAACGTCAAGAAATAATCATAAAAAAATAATTGATTTTATAATGCTACAAAGAAGTGAACAAATATTTTTCAAAGAAATTGGATATGATATATTGACTTAAGTTTTTATTTTATTGCATTTCAATGGAGTTGGTTATAACGTTTATGTTCAATTTTTGATATTTCAGAGAATTTCTTGCTGGTTTGACATTGAAGTATCGCAACAAGGCTACAGTATTTTATAATTTACCTGAGAGGAATTAGTTTTTGCATGAAAATTCCACATGCATTAAATATTTTAATTATTCCCGATGACAAAAGATGTATTCTGCTTAATTGTATCAAATATTAGATGAAGAATAGATATTTTAAATTATTATATACTGGTTTGCAGGGTACCTAATATGGTGTAATAGTTAGCAAGCTAGATTAGTAGACCATTGGGTGTGAGTTTGATTCTCACTGGGTGCCCAATACTTTCGACCTAGTGTCACATCAAAGCTAAGCTTAATAAATAATTATATACTAATATGCTGACAGTGGTATCCTCTGTTTGAATATTATTATAGTTAAAGTGTTTCAACCATTGTACTCTGGGGGCCTCCTTCAAGTGTCATGTTATTATAGTAACCTTCATGAGATTTTGAACCAAAGCTTAATCAAAGCCTTTATTCAGTCCATGGTGGTAGATTGTTCTCAATCAGCTATGTCTATGCTTAGAGGGTATTTTGTATCAGTTAATTCTACTCAAGGATTAGGTATTGCAAAGAAAGTTATGCTGTCTGGTTCATTGATTGATTCATTTTAATGGCATGTCAACTTGTCTAAAGTTATTTTATGCCTAAAGGTCATGGAATCGTATTAATGCAAATAATCTTAAAATATTTGAACCATAAATGGGACCTTAACAGGTACTATCAATCTGGTTTAGAGTGAACCTGAGAGTAATGGCAATGAAGGGCTATTCCACACTCCCCAGAGCTTCAGAACTGGAGCCTCCACATAAGATACCATTCAGTGTCATATCCAAAACAACTCTTTTTGGGAGGGGCCTTACCCCTCTTCAGGGAGTACAGTCAATGTATTCTAAGCCTCACTGACAGGGTGACCAGTCTGGTTTGGTGGAAAATACAAACAAGCAATTTTTTTAAAAAGAAATCAATTAAAAAAATGATGCCTTAGTCCTCTTTAAAATATTCCCCTTGGGGCCTCACATATTTATTCCAGTGTCTCTGACACTTTGCAAAATAGTCTGCAGAGTCCTCATTTAGGATCAACATCAGCTGCCTGATCACATTCCCTTTAAACTTGCTCATGATGTTCTGTTGGTAATTTTATCTTTGTAAAGTCAGAGATCTAAATATGGACTGTAAAAGAGCTGATTGACTTTGGTGGTTTGATGTTGGAACAAAAACCCTTGCTTGGTAATTGTGAGTGCACATTTATTTGTAACTAAGTGACAGCAATTATCTCCCTTAGATAATTTACATGTCCAATAGTGGTCCTGTTGTGGGTCATATGACAATTTCTAAAACACATTCTTTACCGCTTTTCACTTTTGCAGAGATATTGTCTCTGATCCTGCCAGGGAATGGGAAAGGCTGATAGTTATCTTTTACCCACCCTTGTTAAGTAAGCCATTGATTACAGTCAGCTAACTTACTTACCAGCCATTGGCATAATGGTTAGAGTGTTCACCAATGGTCCAAGAGACCAGGGTTCAATCCTTGGTCAAATCATACCAAAGACTCAAAAGATGGCACATGATACCTCCTTGCTTAACACAGCATTATAAGGTATGGATCAAGAGTAAGTGGAGCAATCCAAGTGAAGGAGTAGTGCCCTCCTCTACATCTCAGCATAGTTGCTATTAAAAATGGAGCCTTTGGGTTACCCTCAACAACAGTTTCCAACTTACTTACCAGCCATTGGCATGATGGTTAGAGTGTTTGCCAATGATCTAAGAAACCTGAGTTCAATCCCAGGTCGATTCATACCAAAGACTCAAAAAATGGTACTTGATGCCCCTTTCTAAATGCAGCATTATAAGGTATGGGTCGAGTGGAAAAATCCAGGGGAATGAGTAGTACCCTCCCCTACATCTCGGTGTAGTAGCTATTGAAAAGGGAGCCTTCAGGTTACCCTTAACTATAGTTGGTGAACTCACTTCCTGATATTGGTGATATACTAATGCTAATATTGGTTCTTGGTGAGTGGGAATTAGACTAGAATATCTTCTCCACTACTCAGCATTCCAATAATATATAAAAAATTGCTGAATATGTTCACAAAAGATGTTTATATATATCTTGATATCTATATATAAGATATGACAGTATTCACAATGACTGCTTGGGCTTCCAAGAAGGTTAGTTTTAGTGATTATTTTACATGAATGTGTTAAAAATCCATGGTCTTTCAAGGGATGTTTCTGAAGACCAAACTTTCTAGATATCTTGTCATGGCATTCTGACTAAAAAGAAAGAAAGTTTTTGTACATTCTTCCTTTTATCTGGACCAGTTCCCATAGCAACTGTGATCATTATACTGTCTGATAAGTTAAGAACTAATTCTAAAGAAGGGCAGGTAATCGACAAGTCTGTATGTATTGGGGCGCAACACTTGTATAAACAAAATTTTTGTGCATTTTTTTTGGCTGTATTGGATGAATAAAACCTACAGAGGGAATCAATAGTATTAAAAAGTCTTACTCATTCCAGTTCAATAATACACAGACATGGAGAATAAAATCTGGAAAAATGACTTGCTAAGTAAATTATATACCATAAATTCTGTTTATCATGATGTGATATTGTACCCAAAATGTTCTTATTAAAACTTATTGAATAAAATCTTAAATGAATATTGATGAAAAATGACCCCCCCCAATAAAACAGTAAAAATAAACACTTGTATTAATACAAGGGTCATTAAATAAATAAGGGGAATTTTTTTAAAAAAAAGCAAAATAATATTTTCTTTCTATAGATATAAACACTGAATTGATTTATTTCGATCTCCCAGAAATATGTTTTGAGGCTATTCAAAATGATGGCAAATCAAATAGAATGCTCTAGGCCTAAACAGAGGTCTGGCATCAATTTTTTAGTGGTTGAAAAATGCAAACCATGCGTAATTTACAAAGGAATGCATGATGTGCATGGAGAAGTATGTTTTAATCAAAATGTGTTTACAAATAGGCTAAACATGAGTTGCTCACCTCGAGCCTAAGTTGAAAAGACAGTCCATGGAGGGGATACACACAGAGTCTAGGGTAAAGAAAAAAAGTTCTGGGTGCAATGGTCAGTAAAGAAAGTCTTGCAGACAGTGTTCTGGGATATGAAAGGTCCTATCACTATTGATTTCCTGGAAAAAGGTGGTCCCTATTGCTAACTCCTTAGTCAAAATTCATCTTTTTTATTGAATGACTCTCATATTTAGTAAGATTAATTTTGTATGAAGCAAAGCAAAATGATGAAAAATAAGACGAGGTAAGATTGTATAGCAATGTAAAAAGGTTTGCTTGCCTTGAAAATCAATATTCAAACTCTTGGATCTAATATCAGCTTTACTCTCTCAAATTCTCTTTCTCTCTCTATATATATATTTATGGTTTGGTTTCTTTGTTTAATGGCATATCAACCTTTGTAGGTTATTTAATGCCAAAGCCATTCTCCTAGAACAGTAGTGGTACTATTTAACCCATAGCTGGGAGGATAAGGGGGTTCATACCTTTCCCAAGGGTATTTGCCCGAAAGTGAACGTAATAGCGCAACTGGAGTACAAACTCGCTTACTACGATTCCACAGTCCATCGCTTTAACCATTACATCACGAGGACATCCCCTATATATTTATATAGATAGATAGAAAACAATCACAAGGTTAGGTCCTTCCTCAACAAATTACAGTTCTTTAACAAAGTATGTGGTCTGGAGAAACCATATGAGAGTCCACAGAGTAACTTTCAATGCCACTAACAGTTTTTTTGCTGGTCACATATGCGGTTGGGCTTACAAGGATGAAGATGACCTGAGGAGCTACATATGTGACCATGGGCGTTTTTTGGAGGGACAATCATCTGTAAAGAGGTGGCAGTCATTATATATATATATATATATATATATTAATACAAATTTTGTTGAAAATAATAGACATTTTCTGTCTACATATTTTCTTGTTGATCTGTTCATATTGATTTAATCGTATTTGGCAGGAATTGATTGATGTATTTTCCATAATTGTATATATCCCAAGTACTTTCTGCCCGACTTTGGGCCATCATCAGGGGAGGATCTATTACATAGTGATGTAACTTTTGTTTTTGCATTACTACTATGTAAGAGCGTCTGTACTGTTGGAGTGTATAGTGTTTACTTTTAAATGTATTTCTATAAATAGTGTCAGTAGCTAAAGACATTTAAGTACATTAGCACTGGCTTGAAAATTAATTCTGTTAAGTGTGGGTTGCATGTTTCTAATATGTAGTGCTCTGAGAATCTGTATTTTTTGTTTGTTATTTTGATATTCTAATATTGTTGTGTTGTTGAGAATTTTTCGTAATTCTGTTGTTGAGCATGAATGGTTTTTAAATGCTGATCTATTGAACTTGTATCAGAAAGGTGCATTGTAAGTCTCCTCGATAGGGTAGTTGAGGTTAAACCAACATATTATTATAAGAGATACTATCTCCTCAAGGACATTTAAATTGATATATAACATTGTTTTTTTGCAAAACCCCAATCGAGGGAGAGGAATTATTTCTAATGACCAAGTTTGAGGTTTTAAATTTATTATAATATATAAGTTTCATCTTTTTATTAGGATCAGTGGGGAGTATGTTTCTATGAATCAATGTTATTAAGGCACGTCTAGTATAATATTTATTGTCATAGGAAATAAGCATGGTGACATGAGTTCAAATCCTGGACAAGTCTATTTGCATTTCACAAGGTGCTAATCCTATTTACCAACCCCTCCGCTCGGGCAGGATATGACACAAGGTCAATTTTTTAAGCGGAGTTTAGCAGGTTTGAATTCAGAGTTTTCCTTCTCCTAGACTAGTTGCCTCACCAAGGCTGAAGAACCTAGTCTGTCCTACTATTTCCCCATAGCTGGAGGGAGAATAATTGGATTCATACCTTTCCCAAGGGTATTAGTGCTATGTGAAATGCAATCAGTCTCATCCAGGATTTGAACTCGTGTCACCATGTCCATTTCCAAGGTGCTAATACTCTTGAGAAAGATATGTATTCAACTATTCTCCTTCAAGCTATGGATAAATACTAATGTTGACTGAACTCTTTTACCAGTCAAGCAGAAGGGAAACTCTGAAATCAAATCTGTAAATTGATCTTGTGTTGAATCCTGCTTGTGTGGAGTACATCACTTATGAGCTCATCCCTACTTCTCCAGCAGTGTCCCGCATGTCAGGTTCATCTAATTTTTACAGTTTTTGTGATGGGTGGTAGGTGGCCGTATAACTACTGCTTTGTGTGGTGCTGTCTCCAGGACTTGTTTAATATTGCTCACAGCATTCTTGTGTAATTGCTGTCAAGCTTTTTCTCCATCTGTTTAGTTAGCGTCCATGTGGTGCATCCATATAGCAGTATCGACACAATCGCTGCTTGGAAAAAATTGCGCTTTATTTTATCGGTCAGGTCTGACTTCTATATGACCGAAAGCCTATCGATAGCTGTCCATGCCTTTGCTAGTCATGTGTTGATGTCTGTCTCGGTTGATGAGACACTGCTCCCTAGGTAGGTGAACTTGTCCACTAGTTTCAGAGTGCTAACGTTCAGTGTGGAGATGTCACCTGTTTGATCAACGCACATGTATTCCAACTTGTGTGCATTGACATGGAGGCTGAACTCTTTAACCTTAGTATGGCCACCAGTCAAGCAGAAGGAAAACTCTGAAACCAAATCTGTAAATTGATCTTGTGTTGCATCCTGCTTGTGTGAAGATGTGGCTGAATATATATATATATATATATATCTCATTAAGAAAAAACAACTGGTCACATTAGGATTATAAATTTATTTCCATCCTGTTATTGAAGAAAGTTAATTTTCTAATTTAGTATTAAATCTGTAGTTTTAAGTCGAAAATAATTTGAATTTAAAAAAAAATTAATTTACTATAATTCTAACCGACAATAAAATACATAAACGGAAGTGGGCTAAATGAGATAACTCTTCACCCCTCTTCTATCCCCTCCCACCCTTCTTTCCTGTGTCTATTTTAATTCATTTTATCCATAAGATCTGAAGAAGTCCTGTTAATTTTTTTCGTGTTTTTTGATTTTATCAAAAACACATAACAGGATGGAAATAGAAATAAATTTATAATCCTAATGTGACTGTTTTTTTGTTTTTTCTTAATGTAATTATTGCTCTGTAATGTCAGTTACATTGAGCTCTTTACCAGGAAAATATAAATGTTCACTTTTGAATAGTTTTCTTGTCCTGATGGAATTACTCCCAACTCTGGTTTAACTGGACCAAATAATACTTATATATATATATATATATATATACTTACTAATTTACTATCTACCAGCATTCACGGTGACAAAAAAAAGAAAAAAAAAACAGCCAGAATTCAGAGATAGCAAATCTCAAATCACTGCCTGGGGAAAAAAGAAAAAGATTATGGGGAGAAAAAAAAGAAAAGGCCAACTTCGTCACACCAGTTAAAAAAAACCAAGAGATATGCAATCAGTTGGTCAAAAGAACAAAAACCCACTGCAAAATGCTGGAATGCTACAATTACAAAAAGTGCTCAATACTAAATAGAGCCAATTGCAAAAATTAAATCGCGAGTCGAGACTATCCTACAACAGTTTTGCCTAAAACGGCTCATCAGGGTACCTAGCACCGACCTGCTAGGTACCCTGAGGAGCCGTTTTAGGTGAAACTGTAGTAGGATAGTTCTGTCTCGCAATTTAATTTTTTATATAAATCAAATCATTGAAAAAAGATTACATTTTAACCTTCAAACACCTACACTCTTATCTATCATTTGCCATATTAAAATATTGAAATGTTCAAAAATCCTTCATTTTTAAAATTCATTGCCTTTTATAGCCTGGTTTTCCAACTTTATGTCAGCTTAAAAAAAGAATAACAATTACTTCCACATCTGAAATCTTTCATAAACATGAAGTCAACCCCTTGAAATCCAAACAGTCATGAAACAAACATTTCCTGATGACTAAGGTCAAAACTGGTCAGGATTAACAAATTTATAAAAAGAAATTTACCAACGTTTATGTATCAATTATTTTATTAATACTGAATACATATATTTATATATCTGTATGTGTGTTTGTGTGCATGTGTATTTGTACACAGGTTCGTCAATAGATTTGTACCTCATCAATAGAAATTAAATTTATTTTACATGACAAATATTCATTTTTCAACATCATTTCCTTCACTGTCAATGCATTCAACCCAGTACTTTTTCATATATCACATAAGAAGGTTTCTGATTGAAATTCAGCTTATAACTGATATTGAGCTATCTTCACAACTATCAATTAATCTATCCCCAGTTATTTACTTAGCTTAGCTTAGATTTGACTCAAAGCCAGGAATATGGGATATTCCGTGAGAATCAAACTCATTAGTAATGATCTGATAGCCTAGCTTGCAAACTATATCATCATCATCATCATCTCTCTCTCTCTCTCTTTCTCTTTTGCCTGGGGCTATAGAATATGCCAACTGCATTTCTGCAAAGAGGTACACCATCCCAACAAAGCTACCTGTTTGGTTGGATGTAAGTGGCAACCCATAATACTTGAGGATGGGATCCTGATGGCTGAGTAGTCCTTGACCCAATAACCAAATAGGTCAAGTGACTTGTAACACTCCACTTTGGCTTTTACTGGGTGAGACAGGTGGTCAGAGAGGCCCAATCCGATTAACTGGTTGGTCATATCATCCCTTAGCACCTATATAATTGTTCTGACCGTATTCTTCCAATTGCTCTTGTTGCAAACAAGTACTTGACAATCCTTATCTTGAAGGTGCTAACAGGATTTGACAGAGGGTCACTTATTCAGAAATAGCAATACATGAAATGATCTAAATTGTGTGCAAACAAATGATTAATATTATTAAGTGTGCATGAACAAATGATTGATATTAAAATACATAGGAATACTTAATAAATAAGGTTAAATAGCAATAACTGAGACCATTTAGCTATGTGTAGATAAGTGGAGTCTCGTCATAAAAAATGGAGTTACCTACAGACTATTCATATAAAAATCATATATATATATATATATATATATATAAAGAGAGAGAGAGACAGGATTTGGTATTAAATAACCATCAAGGATTGACATGCCATTAAACCAAATAATCAAGCATAACCTCTATTTACATATGAGAAATTAGAATAAAAATAAATTGATTTTGGAAATAGATTAACTTTTATTTAGATGATGCTAGAACACTATTAAAATTGTCAATTTGATTTTCAAAACTGTCTTCTCTCTAATATCATATTTCATCATATATATATATATATATATATATATATATATATATATATATATATATTGGCAGCATTTCTTCGTTGATACAAATTTCATTAAATATAATAGACATTTTATGTCTACATATTTTCTTCTGGATCCGTTCGAATTTCCGTATTACTTTTATCGTATTCGGGGGGAATTGATTTATGTATTGTCCATAGTTGTATGTATCCCTAGTACTTTCTGCCCGACTTTGGGCAATCATCGGGGAGGATCTATTACAAAAGTGATGTAACTTTTGTTTTAGCATATTACCACTATGTAAGAGCATCTTTACCGTTGAATAGATCCTCCCCTGATGATGGCCCAAAGTCGGGCAGAAAGTACGAGGGATACATACAACTATGGACAATACATAAATCAATTCCCCCCGAATACGATAAAAGTAATACGGGAAGTAAAAGTAATGGAGGAAGGATAAGGTGATAAAAGAATGGGGGATAGGGAAGATCTTGGAGACCAACAATTAAATGGCGGGGCCAATGACATGCCTCATACAGCTAACTAGGGAATAAGGGGTACAAAAAATTACCTACTTACCAGGGGTGGGGTTCCGAAGGACCTGGACAATCATCACCATGCATAGCAAGAGCCACAGAGTTTTTTTGCCTGGCCTTCTCCACAGTCCCTTCACTTTAAATTCTGGGTTGTGTCCATTGGGGTTTCTTTTGAGGTCTGAATGTTCTTTGGTCGGAGGGATATGATTTTCCTAGGTGCTGGCAATGATGCTGCTGCTGGAGGAGGAGTCTCATGTGTTGCTGTTGAAGGGGTCTTTTGGGTCACTGGAGAAGAAGGTGGTGGATTTTTATTCTTGGTCACCAGTGAAGATGTTGGGGTAGTTTCCTTGGGCACTGGCGTGTTTAGTTTCACCAGAGCTTTCAGTGGGTCTTCAACTTTTTAGGAAGTATCCCCCTTTTTTCTCCTTCTGCAAGTGACTTGCATCGATTTGTTGTCCATACCCACTAGTTTTTCTGCTTTTGGGGCTGCATTGGTGGTATTATCTTCCAGTTCTTTTTGTTGCTGTATGGTGTCCGTTGCTTTTGGGAGGCAGGCTTTCACAAGATGGCTGACCTGCTTGCAGTTCCAGCATTGCAGCCACCTGCCCTCCACTACCACCATCATTTGCCTATTCCAGGAGTACAATGCATCCAGGATAGCCTGGAAACCTTCCCTGTCAAGGCACAGCCAAAATACATAGTCTTTGTGTGCTGTCCTAGCAGTGGCTCAAAGTTATGTCATCTCCTCCACTTGGACATTAACACTTAAAAAGGAAACCACCAGGTCTCTGAGAAGGTTCGCTGGGACATTGTAGACTGTTACATGGATCCTACATGTACTCATGTATTTCGGCTGGAGCAAGAAGAACTTTATTAAAAGGCAGCTCTCCTCCAGTTTAGCTGCCTGCTCTTTTGTTAGTAGCAGCATATCCCAGATTGCAAAACTTTGTCTGCAGAAATATTGTCCTGGAATACCTGCTGTATGTGTGAGCCCCTGAAAAGTATCCTTTTTTAGCCCCACCAATCTCCTTGTTTTAATGTCAATGATGACGAATGAGATGATCTAGGGATCTAGGACTTCTGATATTTCTGGGATGGGCAAGATAGCATTTCCCTGGAAATATGGGGCATATTTGCCCACCTGTCCCTTTCATACTTCTCCAGGCTTTTTTGATGGACTTTCTTGGAAGCTGGTATATTATGGGACTTGGATTTTCAGTTAGTCTTTGTCCTAGTTGGATGTGACTGACCAAAGGAGTTGTTTCTCTGGTCTTCAAGGGCAAAGAGACTGGAAGGGCTGGCCAATTAGTGCTTTTATTGTTGGCCATCCATTCTTCTGGCCTAGCTGAGAAGGTTTTCTTAGTGGGCTGAGATTTTTTCCAGCCCAGCACTTCCTTCTGTAGATCCTCAGAAGCCTCTGAGGAGGCCCTAAAAAGGACCTAGGAACCATTTGGGGAACCCATTAGGGGCAGGTCCTCCATGATTGCAGGAGGCAACCAGGAGGGGAGAGTAGGTTACTATGTAAGCAGAAGGACCTATCTAGATGGAAAAAAAGGAAAAATGGCTAACTATAGCTGGATTATGAAAAGAAAGAAAAACTGAAGAGAAAAAAACTGATGAGAGCCGGGAAGTTATTTATTTCTTTTAAGAAATAAATAAACATTCGTCGCCGACTATTTGCTGATAAGTTCTAACAACTGGACCTAGTATGTGGGAAATGGGGAGCAACTCACGTTCAGTTACCAGACAAAAAAAAAGGTGGCAGTAACTTAATACTAAACCACGAAAAGAAAAACACTTGCTCACATGAAAAAGTGTTCAAAAACATAGGCTGTAAGTCAATACAGTCTCTGCACCATTACTGAAACAAGCTTGTATATATATATATATATATATATATATATATACTAATATATCCATTCCTGGACCAGCAACCAATCACTGTCCAAGGAATTAACTTAAGCACATGCGCAAAAAAGAATGCCCCAATGACCATAAAATCTCTCCTTCCTTAGAGTTCTGGAGAGTTCACTTCAACTCATAACTCAACTTGTTACTCAACTGAGTGCTGACTCATATCTACCAAACTCAATGATTTTGACACAAGTGAAATTTGACTCAAGAAAACTTTGACAAGATTTTTATGAACCTTTTCATGTTCAAGAGTGAAATGTCGTAACTGAGGATGATGCTGTATAATAATTATCTGTCATCTTTGCCTACAATATGTATATGTTTGTTAGTGTGTGTTTGTCGGAGATGTATGGGGTTTGATCAAAATGTGTCAAGATTAAAGAGTTAATCCTTTCATTTTTAAATTTAAATGAACATATATGCAGAACTGAGCAACTTTATATAATAAAACAATGATGCCTAAAGAAAGTCAAGACAAGAGCTAATTTGAAAGGAAACTATAAAATCAGTTTCTATATGTTATAACAAATTTTTTTTGGTTAAAACACAAAATTGTGTCGCTCCAGTAACTTCTATATTCATCAAATCTTACTCTGTGACACTTTTTCTTATTTCCTAAACCGAAAATATGTTTATTTCAAAAGTAAGATTTGAGGATCTAAAGAAGATTAAAAGAAAAACAAAACAGCTTCACACTATATTTAAAAAAAAGGAGTTTGTGAGGTGCTTTGACCAAAAGAAAACTTGCTGGAGTAAATTATTTTGTTTTGTTTTGGTTTGGTTTTATGGCATATGAACCCTTATAGGTCATTTAAAGGCCAATTCTTTTTTATACATATATATATTAGATATATATGATTTGGTTTGGTTGGGTTTTAGGGCATATCAACCCTTGTAGGTCATTTAATGCCTAATCTTTTTTATACATATATATATTAAATATTTGATTTCCAAACACATTTAGTAGATAACATTTTTAAATGAGTCTGAACTTTTTTTTTATACAGTTAAATGGTTTTACTTATTTCTGTCTAATACGAATAATTCTATTTACTATTAATGATTTGTTTGCACACAGTTTGATGTCTTCAAGTATTGCTAGGTATCATTGACAATTCAATTAAACATCAGTCATTCATTTACAAACAGTTCTATTTCAAACAATTCAGTTTAGCATAAGTACACAGTTTAAATGTTAAGTAGTTCTATTTGACCCAAAGATAGGATACCACCCCAGGCTAGAGTGGATCTGAGATGGCAATGAAGAGGTATTCTGCATTCCCTAAAGCTCCATCATTACTGAAGCCTCACCATCATCTAGTTTTGTGCCATATACAGGACACTTGTTGGGAGAGTTTTACTCCTCTACAGCCCAACCTAACTGGGCTATGGGAGTAAATAAGTTGAATAGCAAGTTAAGTGTTTTGAAAAAAATTAATGTTTCATTCATGGTTTATTTTTGTCTTAATAAATAAATATAGCTTCAGTCTTGAAACTTTTTTAATATATTTTTGTGTATATGTACGAGGATCATTAAATAAGTTTCCAGACTTTTTTCGTTTGGGCACTTTCATTGATAGTACACGCATGAAACTCTAGTCCCCTTCGAAGTAGTCTCCTCCGGCTGCAATGCACTTCTTGTACCATTCCAACAACTTCTGGAAGGCCCCATCAAAGTCCTCTTGTGTGAGGAGCGTGTCAATGACCTTCAGCCTCTTTCATCTCCTCAGTTGTCTCATAACGACAGCCTCTGAGCTTAGGGAAAAACCAAAAGTCACAGGGAGCAAGGTCTGGACTAAAGGGAGGGTGACGAACTGTCTGGATGCCCATGTTGGTCAAATAGTCTGTGACAAGGATGAAGTTGTGGACTGGTGCATTGTTCTGGTGGAAATGCTACTGACCCGATTTGAAGAGTGCTCGCCTCTTCCAATGGAATCTCTTGCTGAACTCCCTTAAAACCTCAATCTAGTAACCCTAACCGTTTGGCCAATCAACTCTGGTGTATTAACTTCCTTACTCCTCCCATACCTCTCATCATCCCTCACAGACTCCGTGCCTCCCTTGAATCTCTTATGCCACTCAAAAATTGATGGTCAATTCATACAAGATGGTCGAAAAGCAGTCTGAAGCATTCCATACGTTTCTGTGGCATCATTTTTTCCAAGTTTAAAACAGAATTTTATTGCATATCGTTCTTCTAAAGTGTTAGATTGTATTTTTGAAATTCACCAGCAGTGACAAAAATCAGGCTTTAGTAGGGTGTATTCCAATTGCTGCTGTAGCTGTTCATTTGAACCTGAAATCATAAAAACTGGTCAGTCATCTCATAAAATGTATAGCAATAACATACTGAATTTTCAAGAGCCTATGACAATTTTAAATGGCTGTACAAAAAAAGTCTGGAAACTTATTGAATGCACCACATATATTACAGCAAAAAAAAAAATCCCATGATAACCAAAATATGATTATAAAGAATCATCCTTAATTTTGGTTATCAAAAGTGACCACAATTATTATATATTATTCAAATATCCATACATGCCACTAAACATGCTTTCTGTATGCGTGTGTGTGTATGTGTTTGTGTGTCTGTGTGTGTGTGTGTGTGTCTGTTTGTATGTGTGTACACAAATGAATAGCAAACTCATGAATATATATATAAAACAAAATCGTTTTTCTCTCTGTTTATACAGTAAGTCAGATTGATTTCTATATCTCTTCTATTTATCTACTTATAAGTATTTGCCATTTTCATTAAGTATTACTTTCTTTCTTTTTGATCCTAATTCTTTCTTTCTTCCTTTTACCATTTCCTTTCTTTCTTTCATTTCTGCTTTCTTTTTTTTATCCAACTTTTATTCTTTCTTTCTTGCTTGCTTGCTCCATCTAACAGTGTCACTGTTTCCCAATATTTTTAGTTTTCCTGAAAATAGATAAGAGGCATTACCTTTTTATTCTTTTCCTTCCTTCCACCCTTCCTTCTGCTGTCTTCTTCTCTTCTTCTCTCCCCTTTCTTTCTTTCTTTCTTTCTTTCTCGATTCCTTCCTACCTTCCTCTCTCTTCTCCTTTCTTTCTTTCTTTCTTTCTTTCTCAATTCCTTCCTACCTTCCTCTCTCTTCTCCTTTCTTTCTTTCTTTCTTTCTTTCTCAATTCCTTCCTACCTTCCTCTCTCTTCTCCTTTCTTTCTTTCTTTCTTTCTTTCTCAATTCCTTCCTACCTTCCTCTCTCTTCTCCTTTCTTTCTTTCTTTCTTTCTTTCTCGATTCCTTCCTACCTTCCTCTCTCTTCTCCTTTCTTTCTTTCTTTCTTTCTTTCTCAATTCCTTCCTACCTTCCTCTCTCTTCTCCTTTCTTTCTTTCTTTCTTTCTTTCTCAATTCCTTCCTACCTTCCTCTCTCTTCTCCTTTCTTTCTTTCTTTCTTTCTCGATTCCTTCCTACCTTCCTCTCTCTTCTCCTTTCTTTCTTTCTTTCTTTCTTTCTCGATTCCTTCCTACCTTCCTCTCTCTTCTCCTTTCTTTCTTTCTTTCTTTCTCAATTCCTTCCTACCTTCCTCTCTCTTCTCCTTTCTTTCTTTCTTTCTTTCTCAATTCCTTCCTACCTTCCTCTCTCTTCTCCTTTCTTTCTTTCTTTCTTTCTTTCTCGATTCCTTCCTACCTTCCTCTTTCTTTCTTTCTTTCTTTCTTTCTCGATTCCTTCCTACCTTCCTCTCTCTTCTCCTTTCTTTCTTTCTTTCTTTCTTTCTTTCTTTCTCAATTCCTTCCTACCTTCCTCTCTCTTCTCCTTTCTTTCTTTCTTTCTTTCTTTCTCGATTCCTTCCTACCTTCCTCTCTCTTCTCCTTTCTTTCTTTCTTTCTTTCTTTCTCGATTCCTTCCTACCTTCCTCTCTCTTCTCCTTTCTTTCTTTCTTTCTTTCTTTCTTTCTCAATTCCTTCCTACCTTCCTCTCTCTTCTCCTTTCTTTCTTTCTTTCTTTCTCGATTCCTTCCTACCTTCCTCTCTCTTCTCCTTTCTTTCTTTCTTTCTTTCTTTCTCAATTCCTTCCTACCTTCCTCTCTCTTCTCCTTTCTTTCTTTCTTTCTTTCTTTCTTTCTCGATTCCTTCCTACCTTCCTCTCTCTTCTCCTTTCTTTCTTTCTTTCTTTCTTTCTCGATTCCTTCCTACCTTCCTCTCTCTTCTCCTTTCTTTCTTTCTTTCTTTCTTACATATCTTTCCTTCTGGATTTCTTTTCCATCTGTTCCTGTGAAGAGCAAAGCATACATATCATTTGCCAATACACACATCCCATTAAGTGGACAAATATTTTACTGTATTTATACATACCAACAATGGAAAAACAAAGATTCCTCATTCCATCTCCACAGCCGTACACATGCACTCTCTGATTTTACTCATGCATAATTCAACAGAATTTTGTATCTGAGTTAAAAGCAAAATGTGATTAGTGGCAGTAAGTGGATTTGCATTATACTTTTTGACGAT
This sequence comes from Sepioteuthis lessoniana, assembly GCA_963585895.1. NCBI lineage: Eukaryota > Metazoa > Mollusca > Cephalopoda > Myopsida > Loliginidae > Sepioteuthis > Sepioteuthis lessoniana. The sequence goes on from OY757929.1 coordinate 16,995,077, forward strand.
ACTTCAAAAATGTTCTTTACCTGTATCATCAAGCTACGTACAGTGGTTCTATTCCCATATTGTAAATTGTCACTCCATATATACAGTAACTCATTTGGCTGGGACTGTAGAATATGCCAACTGCATCTCTGCAAAGGGGTAAAACTATGATTCTAAACTGCATCTAATGGGGAGGCTCTACTCTGAAGTCCACTCTGACCTGGAGTGGTAGTACCTGTCAGGGTCATATCTATGGGTTAAATAGAACTGTTTAATCATTTAGTATATTTGAAATCATTGAATTATGGGCAAATAAATAATTGATATTGAATTGAGATAGCGATGCTTGTACTCAGTTAACCTTGAGCAAATGAATGAATGTTGGCTAGAATTATTAGTATTGAATAGCTATACTTGAAACAGTTTAACTGTGTGAAAACAATAAATAGCAACACTTGGAACCATTTAACTGTGTGCAATCAAATAAGTTCAGGCTCATTTAAAAATGTTATCTACAAAATATTCATTTGCAAATCATATATATTTAATGCATATATTTATAAACAGGATTTGGTATTAAATAACCTACAAGGGTTGATATGCCATAAAACATGAACCAAACTGATCAAAAGAATATGAAATAACAATACTTGAAACCATTAAACAGTGTGAAAATGCCATTATTAGAGTTAGATAACAATACTTGAAACCATTTTACTGTGTGCAAGCAAATTATTGATATAAAATAGAAATATTAGTATTAGATAGCAATACTTGAAACCATTTAACTGTATGAAAATGATTGATTTATATTGAATAGAATTATTAGTATTGGATGAAAATACTTGAAACTATTTAACTGTGTACAAATAAATGAGCTGTAGCTCCTTCAAAAATAATGTTACCAACAAAATATTCATTTACAAATCATATATATATATACTATAAATTTATAAATAGGATTTGGTATTAAATAACCTACAAGGGTTGATATCCCATAAAACACAACCAACAAACCATATATACAGCTACACTTGCTTGAATAAAATGTGATTGGTTTGAGTTAAGGTTGATAATAGGTGTAAGACAAATTCACTTACCTAGGAAGCAGCGTCGAATCAACCGAAAAGGACATCGAAACGAGGTTAACGAAAGCATGGACAGCTATCAATAGGCTATCGATTATATGGAAATCAGACCTAACCGATAAAATGAAACGCAGTTTCTTCCAGGCAGCGGTCACATCAATACTACTATATGGCTGCACTACATGGACTCTAACAAAACAGATGGAGAAGAAGCTAGACAGCAATTACACAAGAATGCTGCGTGCAATCTTGAACAAGTCCTGGCGGCAACACCCCACAAGACACCAACTGTACGGCCACCTGCCTTCTATCACGAAAACTATTCAAGTTAGACGAACCAGACATGCAGGACACTGCTGGAGAAGCAGGGATGAACTCATAAAGAGATGTACTCTTATGGGCCCCCACACATGGCCGTGCAAAAGCAGGACGACCAGCACGAACATACATTCAGCAGCTATGTGAGGATACGGGATGTTGTCCTGAAGACCTACCTAGGGCGATGAACGATAGGGAGGAGTGGCGAAAGAGGCTCAGGGATATCCGTGCTACCAGCGCGACATGATGATGATAGGTGTAAGAGTTTTTTACTGTTAGTACTGTGTTGGCAGTTAAAGTTAAAGGAAAATAGTCTGCTCATGTGCTTCTTTACGTTTCTTTCTTTTTCAATCAATATGATGAGATTTTTGTCAATATTAATGGGTTTTTTTTTCTTGCTCATAAGCATTCTCATATTTGGTAGAGCATGATCAAAAGTAAGTTATATCTATGGTCCGAACTAACTAATAGGTAAAAATCACTTTTGTTTTATGCCCCAAATGAGAAAGAGACATGGAAATATATACTTGTTTATAATTTACTTTTTTCTAGTGCAAACGTCCCTAAATCTTTCAGCCTAAGAGCCACAAAATTTAACTCAGGGAGCAGGTATTCGGGGTTATGAACTTAGAAGGTCAGAAAAAATAGCTATATTCTCAAGGTAACAATCATAATTTATCAATGAGACATCTAATGTTGTTTTCAAACACCAAAAGATGTAGGTTTGATTTGGCTTGTTTGATTAATGGCATATCAACCACTGTGGGTAATTTAATGCCAAAGTAATCCTTGTAGGAGGACAGGAGTGACACTATTTAACTCATAGCTGAGGAGATAAGAGAATTCATACCTTTCTCAAGGATATTAGTCTGAAAGTGAATATAATAGTATGACTTGCTTACAACCATATCACAATCCAGCATATTAGCCACTCTGCTATAGGGACTTTTCCTTCCCCCCAAAAAATACATGTAAAGTTATAGTAAAATGAAAAGGTTAACTGAAGGAGCACATCAGATATGTGATGATTTGACAGTTGTGAATGCAGCATACTCTTGGTACACTTCATTTTGAAAAACAACAGTTCACACCAATATGTAATGTCAAACATGCTCACAATTTGCTGAGTGTTGGTGGTAAGGTTGGGTAATTGTCCAAATGGAAATACATGGCTCTTATAAAAATCAAGGATGTAACAAGCAAGAAACTCTCCTGAACACTGAAGATCAATGAATTCCATCTCCAGTTGCATTGATACTTCTTAGGAGTCAACATCAAAAGGCAAAGAGGAAATTTTCAAAGTTGAGTGGAAAGGTCTTGGTGGCCACGTGTGACTCACGGACCCTGAGTTGAAGATCTTTTTCCAAGTATGAGCTTATTTGTACTGTAAAGCTTATTGCATTTTTGTGTGAATATGTTCATGAGTTTGCTCAAAATACTTTGTAAATTTTCTGTCTCAAAATATAATGTAAACTATATAATTTGTATTTCTAATTGATATGAACTGAATAAAATGCTGAACAAATGTTAAATTTAGGCAAAATTTAAGGCTACAAATTCAGTGCATATTATACACAAGAAATTCTTTTTTCCAAATTTCACAGTCTAAAGTTAAAAGTAGTAATTTACAAAGTTTTATGCCTCAATGTGGCATAAAGCTGAATGAATTGAGCACTCAATGAGACTTGAAGTCACTTGTGAAGGTTTGCTAGTCTAGCTTGCTAACCATTACACCACTTGAGGTGCCCAAAGTTAGAGGTGCTTGTTACATCCAAGTGCATGTTATAAACTAGAGATTCTTTTTTCCAGAATTTCATAGTCTAAAGTTAAAGTTTCTCGTTATCCCCAAGTGCATATTATCATATTTACCAACCCCTCCACTTGGGCAGGATATGACACTAGGTCAATTTTTAAGCAGAGTTTAACAGGTTTGAATTCAGAGTTTTCCTTCTCCTAGGCTAGTTGCCTGACCAAGGCTGAAGAACCCAAGTGCATATTATACACACATGATTACAGTATTTTTCTTCAAAATCAACTGTTGACATTTGTAGAGAACTTGAAAGCTAAGTTCAAGAAGAAAAGGTTGCAGCTATCTCAACCAACCAGCAATAATGATGGACAGATTTGTTCTAAAACAAGCTCAAATTTTTATTCCTTCTAACATTAGGGACATCTTTTTTCATTCCAGTTCATGTCTTAAGTTACAGTTGGTCTTAAATTAACACTGTTGATAGGTTCTTGGCAAATGTTATTTTAAATGAAACAATGTTAATGTTGGTTGGTTTCATGTCACATCAACTCTCATCAGATTATTTAATGTCAAAGTCAGCCTTTTTTTTCTGTGAGCAATTATATGGTTTCAAGTAGCAATAATTATTTTTTGGTAAAGAAACAATAGACAGATGAAGATTCATACCCTTTCATGCAGTTTTAGCCCAAATTTGAAATTGGTTTATCAGTTATTTTTCTGAGAATGAATCACCACAACATATATATGTATATATATATAGAGAGAGGGTGAGAGAGAGAGAGAGAGAGAGAGAGAGAGAGAGAGAGAGAGAGAGAGAGAGAAATGTAAAAGTAATAAATTTTATTTACACAACTCTCCAAATAGAAATAAAGAATATCTAGCAGAGTTTTCCCTTGAGAAATGATTTGTATGCCAAAACACTAAATTTCAAAAAATGAAGAGAAAACTATGAACCTGCACCTGCCCCAATAAGTCAAAAGTACTTCTAAATTATATATTTATAAACAAGAAGTGGATAAATAGCACTTTGAACTATACAGCTAACTCCTCTTTTAAAGGAGTATCTTCTGATCACAGAATTGTCTCAGTAAAGATTTGCTTGAGTCTATTCAGAAACATGAATGTTGTGGGCGAGAAATGCATATGGTTGCAAAACAAAGAACGTATAGATACTCACAATAACACAGTAAAGATGTTGTAGAAAATTTTTATAAATAAATTAAGCACAGAGAACAGAATGGACAAATATGTTAATAGTTAAAGAATGAGTTCAGGGTGATAGTTACAAAGTTCATGTACTGTACTTGTCTCATGGTGAAGGGATGGTTTTCTTGGAAACAAGGGCAGCGTTCCTAACGGCGGCGGTCGTTTGAAGTATCGGATGACAGGTGCCGGACAGTGGCGTAGAATCTTTAACACGAGTCGTGTGAAGGAGCAGTTCTCTAATAATTATTTGGTCCGTCTATTTATATCTTTTTTGTAGGCTCAGAAAGGGCAATTTTTGTGCCCCGCAGGAAGCGCTCCGATTGGATATTTATTAATGTATTTTTTTTTTTTTTTTTTTTCCAATCAAGGCAAGATCTCATCTTGTAACAAACAGATGAATCATTACAATATGACTAGTCCTCCACTTGCTGATAATGATATATGCAATCAATATACAGTAACTGTAAGAAACAAGTTTGATACTCTACTGGATACATTTAAAAGACAGACTCAAAATGACAAATATAAAAACTCTGTTACCAACTACTTAGAAAACAGTTATCAAGTGCATACCAATCAAACCAAGATCCAAATGTAGATTCAATAGCAGTTCAGAAAAACAAGATAACATGGAAAAAAAACCATCTTTACTTAATAAAAGAAACCCAACAAATGCCAATGCATAGAAATATAAGGAGATCCAGAAAGAACTAACTAAAGGATACCAAAAAGCAAAACAAGAATACATTCAAGGCCAGATCAATAAAATCAGAAATTCAGTAGAAGATAGACAATCACAATCAGCATGGTAGACAGTAAATGAAGTGAATGGAAGACAAAACTGAAAGCTGCTAGCCAAGAAGAAAGACTTAAAAAGTAGAAAGAGCATTAAAAAATCTGCTTGGAAGCACTCTTGAAATCATGGAAAAACCTACTGAAGAAATTTTTAATGATTAACCAGACCAAACTTGGACCGTTTAGGAAGGAAGAATTTGACATCATTCTGAAAAAATTAAAAGTAAAAAAGCTGCAGGCCTCAATGAAATATTTCTTGAAGTAGAAAAACAAGGAAATTTGATGACATATTTCTTCAATCATGCAACAATGAATTTAAGCAAAACACAATAGAGAAATGAACAAAAGGCTGCATCCTTCCCTTCCTTAAGAAAGGTGACCTTAGAATCAGTAAGAAATACAGATGCATAAATCTTACCGCGATAACTGTTCAGGTTTATAATGCCCTGCTTCTTAATCGTATCCAACCTAAAGTTGAAAAAAATTCCTCAGAAGAATCAGAATGGTTTTTGGAGGAATAGATACACAACTTCTAAGATTCTGACTATATGCCAAATCATCAAAGGAGTATATGTAAAAAAAATCTCAAGGCAACACTATTATTTGTACATTTCTCTAAGGCATTTGATTCCATTCACAAAAAAAAGATGATGCAAATACTCCTAGCATGTCTTCCCAACGAAATTGTTATAGCGATAATGATACTCTTCAAAAACACAAAACCAATTGTTCCCTCACTTGACAGTGATCTCGATTTCTTTGACATTGTCACTGGAGTCTTGCAAGGAGACACATTAACACTATATCAATTTATAATCTGCTAAGATTACATACTGCTTATGTCAGTGGATCTAATGAAAGAAAATGATCTCACACAAAAAAAGTCAAGAAGCAGAAGATATCCCACTGAAACTATTATAGATCCAGACTATGCAGACGATCTAGTGCTTCTTAAAAATACACCTGCCTAAGCTGAATCCCGGCTACCTAGCCTGGAACAAGCAGCAAGAAGCATTGGTCTCTATATGAACTCAGATTAAACAGAGTTTATGTATTTAAACAAGATGTTGCCATCTCTACACTAAATGACAAGCCTCTGAAATTAGTAGATCAGTTCACATACCTTAGTGGCTATATCTCATCTACTGAAATCGATGTCAACATATGTATAGTCAAGGCATGGACTGCTATTGACAGGTTATCAATCATATGGAAATCTGATCCGATAAAATAAAATAGGAATTCTTCTAAGCTATAGCTGTATAAGTACTAGTGTATAGTTGCACCACCTGAACTCTAAGGGAACAATTAGAGAAAAAGCTAGATAAGTACTATACAAGAATGTTGAGTGTTGTTTAGAACAAATCTTGGGAGCAGCACCCCACAAAACAGCAGCTGTACAGTCACTTGCTTCTCATCTTACAAACCATCCAAGGAAGACAAATAAAATATACTGGACACAGCTGGAGAAACAAGGAAGAACTCATAAGTAAAATTCTTCTGGGGACTACTACACATGGTCATGCCAGCAAAGACTTATATACATTGTAGAGTGGACAGTAGATACTGTCTAGAGGACCTACCAAATGAGAGTCAAGAGAATCCATGCTATAAGCATAACGTGATGATAATGATATATACACATACATTATATATATCATCATCATGTCGCGTTATCAACATGGATATTCCTGACCATCTCTCACCACACCTCCCTATCATTCATTGCTTTCAGCAGATCCTCAGGGCTACATCCCGTATCAGCACAGAGCTTCTGTATGTAGGTTCGAGCTGGACGTCCTGCCTTTGCTTGTCCATGTGAAAGGGTCCACAGGAGTGCATCACTTATGAGCTCATCCCTACTTCTCCAGCAGTGTCCCGCGTGTCTGGTTTGTCTAATTTTGATAGTTTTCGTGATGGGTGGTTGGTGGCTGTATAACTGCTGTTTTGTGTGGTGTTGTCTCCAGGACTTGTTCAATATTCGCTCGCAGCATTCTTGTGCAGTTACCATCAAGCTTTTTCTCCATCTGTTTAGTTAGTGTCCATGTGGTGCATCCATATAGCAGTATTGACACAATTGCTGCTTGGAAGAAATTGCACTTCATTTTATCGGTCAGGTCTGACTTCCATATGACCGAAAACCTATCAATAGCTGTCCATGCCTTTCCTAGTCACATGTTGATGTCTGTCTCAGTTGATGAAACACTGCTCCCTAGGTAGGTGAACTTGTCCACTAGTTTCAGAGTGCTACCATTTAGTGTGGAGATGTCGCCTGTTTGATTAAAGCACATATATTCCAACTTGTGTGCATTGACATGGAGGCTGATGCCTGCAGTGGCTTGTTCCAGACTATGTAGCAGGGTTTCAGCTTGGGTGGGTGCATTTGCCAGAAGTACTATATCATTGGCGTAGTCGGCGTTGGTAATAGTTTTTGCGGGGTACCTTCTGCTTCTTTCTTTTGTTAGCTCAAAACTGTCTTCTTTGATTTTATCGATAGATGTTCTAAGTATGTAGTCTAGACAGATGATAAAGAGGTATGGGGCTAGTGTGTCTCCTTGTCGTACTCCTGCTACTATGTTGAAGTAGTCTGTGTCTCCATCCGGAGAACAGATTTTTTCTTTGATGTTTCTATAGAGCATCATTATGGCTGCGACGGTTTCTTTTGGTAGGCGAGAAGAATTTGCTCTATCTTACCTCTGCAAATGGAGTCATACATAGTCTATCTGTGCTTTAGCATTGTTTGGGTATGTGTAAGTCCATAGTTTTCCCTCCTTTTTTTGAAAGTTTGTATTGAGGCATGTTAATCTATTTTCTATTGTGAAATCTGTTAGATGTTGTCCAAATTATATATATATATATACACATATTTACCAACCCCTCCACTTGGGCAGGATATGACACAGGGTTAATTTTTAAGTTTATATATATATATGTGTGTGTGTATGCATGTGTATATATATATATATATATATGCTCACATACATTATATATATATATATATATATATATATATTAAGAGACAGAGAATGAAGGAGGTATTGTATTTGGCCACTTGACTTGACAGACTATACTCCTACCATCATGTCAGTCTTCACTGGATGGCTCATACTGGTGGCATTGTATTGTAGTAATTTTAGCTAATACCTATTGTAACAACCAATGAACAGACTTCCAATGTTTGTAGGCTTGTAAACAAAATCGTCCACCCTCTTTTCTAATTATCTTTTGTCATTTATTTATTCTACTAGTCTTCTAGTAGAGCACTAACAACTATAACTTAACAGCTTTGGACATTTGGATCCATTTGCCAAAAGAAGTTGCTATGCATTGAAGCAAGAAAATAAGATGAATTGACAGTAGAATCTTTCACTTGTTTTCATTCTTTTCTTGACTGCTTTACAACACAGAAGTCATTTCAGCCATGATCTATTGATACAATCATAAATAAATCAAGAACGAACAGGTATTATCTCACTTGTTATCATGGAGTATTTTTCCATATTTGGATTAGCACTTCAGGCTAATTGTGTTATATATAAACAAGTCCCAGTATAAACATCCGCAGATGTTGTTTATTTGCTCATAAAATATTTTTGAAATGCCATTATCTCTCTCAGCTTTCAGGTTAAAAAGAGAAAAATGAGAAATGCAAAAAAAAAAAAAAGACTGAAAAAGAAAATACCAGAAAATAAATGTATCACTACTTCTGTCTCTTAATAGTTGTTCCACTTAGTGTGTGGGAAATATAAAAAACAAAACAACTCATCCCATAACCAGTTTTAGTTGATTTAGTTTGGTTTGGTCTTATGGCACATCAACCATTGTTGGTTATTTAATGCCAAATACTGTTTTTACAAATATATCAAATATACGATCTGTAAACACATTCTATTGATACACACAGTTAAAGGATCAAAAAGTTCTATTTCTAACAATTCAATTTAGCATAAGTTAACAAAGCTAAGTGGTTCCAAGTATTGCTGTGTATTAGTAACAATTCAATTAAACATCAGTTACTTATTTACACACAGTTAAATGATCAAACAGTTCTATTTCAAACAATTCAATTTAGGTTCAGTCATTTGCTTTCACTCAGTTTAAATGTCAAACAGTTCTATTTAACCCATAGATAGAACCCTATCAGGTACTACCACTCCAGGCCAGAGCCGACTTGGGAGTGATGGTAATGAAGGGGTACTCCACATTCCTCAAAGTTCCAGCATAATTGGAGCCTCACCATCAGTTTGTTTAGTGTTATATCCAGGCCAGAGATGCAGTTGATGTGTTCTACAGCCCCAGCCAACTGGGCCAAAAATACAAAAAAAAAACTGAAAAAGAAGATAGCAGAAAACAAATGTATCCCTACTTCTGTTTTCTTAATAATTGTTACACTTAGTGTTTGAGGAATATATATAAAAAAAGGACTCATACCATAAACAGTTTTGGTTGATTTGATTTGGTTTCTTTATTTCATGGTGTATCAACTAATGTGCCTGATTTGGTTGTATATATGCTACACATTTACTGTGTCTTGAACAGGAATAGCAGGGTGGTTGATGCCTATTCCTTTCCAGGTCTTGTTTAAATTCAAAATTTTTCTTCTCTCCAACTAATTGCCTTACCAAGATTAAAAAGCCTTAAAAGTCTGCCCTACTATTTACCCATAACTAGAGAGAGAATTGTTGGATTCATACCTTTCTTAGGGCTATTAGCACGATTTGAAATTCAAACAGACTTGTTCAGGATTTGAACTTGGGTAGTTGAGTCCACTTCCCATGATGATAACTGTTATGCCATGAGTACATCCAACAATAAAATATACAAGCAGAAAACCTGCTCTACTGGCAGGATTTTGGTTGCACTGTAGTGTAATGGTTACTGTCATAGGAAATGGACATGAAGACACGAGTTCTAATCCTGGATGATACTGTTTGCATTTCACATAGCATGAATGTACTTGGGAAAGGTTGGAATCCAACTATTCTCCCTCCAGTGATGGGTAAATATTTGGGCAGACTTGGTTCTTTAGCCTTGGTTAGGTAACCATCTAGGAGAAGGAAAACTCTGAATTTAAACTTGTTAAATCATATTTACCAACCCTTCCGCTCAGGCAGGATATATATCAGAGTTTTCCTTCTCCTAGACTAGTTGCCTCACCAAGGCTGAAGAACCTAGTCTGTCCTACTATTTACCCATAGCTGGAGGGAGAATAATTGAATTCATACCTTTCCCAAGGGTATTAGTGCTCTGTGAAATGCAATCAACCTTGTCCAGGATTTGAACTCGTGTCGCCATGTCGATTTCCTACGATGATAACCATTACACCACGGGCACCTTAACAAACACCACAGTTAAGAATACTTGAAATCAAACCTGTTAAGCTCTGCTTAAAAAATTGCTCTTGTGTCACATCCTGCCTGTGCGGAGAGGTTGATAAATACATACAGGCAAGATTTTAAGTTTTTGTGGAAGGTTGAAATAGGGACTTTGGCCATATGAAATCATGGATTTCAAATGGGAAAAAACTTGGAAAAATTTTTCATGCTTTCAATTTTTTCCTATTTTCTTATTTTTAGTGATTTACTGGAAGAATGTCAGAAAAGGTAATTTTACTTTTTGTCCCATAATAGTTAGTACATTTGGTATATTAAGTATATAAGCAAATTTAACAACTAATATGGGACAGAAATAGAATTTTAATCCTTTCAGAAGCAGATAATTTTAAAACCCTTATAGAATGGGTGAATTATTTTCTGAAAATTTGCAAAATAGAGGTTGGGTTGGTTTTGTTGTTTTAATGACATATCAACCATACAAAATAGAGGGTATGTTTAAACAAGTCAATTAGTCATATGCTTTTTTAAACATACAAAACTTTGGGGGTGCCCCTATAGTGTAATGACTAACATGTTGGACTGTGACATTGTTGTAAACAAGTTCTAATACAAATCAGACTATTGCATTCACTTTTGGACCAAGACTCTTGAGAAACCCTTATCTCCCTCCTTCAATTAAAGATTAAAAAGTACCATAACTGTTCTTCCACAAGGATGACTTTTGGCATTAAATAACCCATGAAGGTTGATATATCATAGAAACCAAACATGGAAATTTAATCAGCAATTGGGTGTCATAATACAATAGCATAAAAACAATAAATTACTCACTTTTGATTAGGATATTTTGCAAAACAACCTTTCACAATCCAACACCACAGTGCAGCCTCCTAATAATGTTTCTTTGCCAATGGTCTGGGAGACCTGGGTTCAATCCCAGGTTGTGTCATACCAAAGACTTTAAAAATGGTACTTGATACCTCCTTGCTTAACACTCAGCAATATAAGGTATGTATCAAGGATAAAGTGGAGCAATCCAGGGAAAGGAGCAGCGCCCTCCTCTACACCTCAATGTAGTAGCTATTGAAAAGGGAGCTTTCTGGTCACCCTCGACTACGGTCACCAACTTTACTTACTATATTTACATTGAATTGGGCAACAAGAAGCTAATAGGAAAATGCTTTATTACTGTTTGACAAAAATGACACTCTGACTGTGTACCACTGGTGAGAAGAATGTTGCACTGCTTGAAAAGGCTTAAATTTTACCAATCAAATGCCTCTGAGATCAGGGCAAATTCCATATTAAATTTTATCATATACTATTCCTGACTCATAACCGTTACTACATTTAGCTTCTTTGCAAATGTAATAACTATTATAAGACGAACACAGTATTTCTTTTCATATTGAAAGAACAGATTTTATATTCTGGTTTGAAATGGAGAAAAAAGACTTTGGGAAAAGATTTTTATACATTTCATTTTTTTTTCTTTTTATCTTTGGATATTTACTGAAACACTGTCTGAAAATGTAATTCAATCTTTCTCCCTTAGCAGTTCTCACTGTCACACATTCTATTATAAGTCACAGCCAATCAGTGTGGCCTAGAATATACTGACTGCATTCTCAGCAGAAGAACAAGGGCTCTGAAAAAAAAAAAAAGGATGTTTTGGATATTACACTAAACTGGACTCGATGGTGAGGCTCCAGTTCTGGAGCTCTGGTGAATGTGTAGTCACCAGTTCATTGCTATTACTCCCAAGTCCATTCTAACCCAGAATGGTAGCACCTGTTAGGGTCATATCTATTGGTCAAATAGATCTGTTTAAAAATTATTAGTATTTGATATTTGAAACCATGATAAATGATTATTATTAAATATGAATAGTTACTTAAAACTATATGAGTGCTGGCAAATTATTTGTATTTATAATTGTTATTTGAAGCTTTTATTGTTTATAAAAGATTATTATTAATTAATTGAAACCATATAACTGTGGCCAAACAAATGACTATTATTGACTAGCAATAATTACTTGAAACCATATAATTGTATGCAAATTATTACTATTGGATGGGAATATTTGAAACCATATAATTGTTTATTATTTATTAGTATTAGAAAGGAAAACTAAAAACCATAAAACTGAAGGCAAATAAGTGATTATTGTTATTAAATCAGATTTGCTACTTGAAACCATGTGATTGTGTACAAATTAATTGTATTAAGAATAATTATTTGAAGTTCTAATTGTTTATAAATGATTATTATCATTTGTTACTTTAAACTATAGAATTGCTGGAAAAAAAAAAAGTCTGACTTTGTGTTGTATATTGACCCTTGACCGAGCTGTCAATCAGAGTTGCACCTGTGTAAATAAGCGGAAGAAGAAGCGGAAGCAAGTGGGCTTTATGAAAGAATATAGGCAGATGCCAGTGGCCTTTGAGTTAGTTGGAGACAGGAAGGCCAGAGTGACGGCCAGCTTGCAGACTGAAGGCTGTTGCTCTCAGTGAACCCCAGTTGAGCAACCCCAGCCAAGATGTGGAAGAAGTGCTAAGTGCGTTCTTGAAGATAACACAGCGTGCTATGGTCAAGAGAAGAAGTTGGGTCAATATAGCAGTCATTCATTGAATTGCATAAATCGTGGGTATCCAACATTTGATATTAAATAACCCAAAAAGTGATGACATGTCACAAAACTAACTAATCAACCAATTTAATAGAGAAACAAAAACAAATGAAGCCCAGTTGGCTGGGGGTTATAGAATAAGCTGACTGTATCTCTACAGAGGAGTACCCCCGCCCAGCCAACAAGCGTCGTGGATATGACATTAAACAATCTGATGGTGAGGCTCCAGTAATGCTGGAGCTTTGGAAAATGCAGAGTACCCCTTCTTTGCCATTGCTCCCAAGTCCACTCTGGTCCAAAGTGGTAGCACTGGATAGGGTCCTATCTATGGGTCAAACAGAACTGTTTGACATTTAAACTGAGTGCAAACAAATCACTTATGCTAAAGTGAATTGTTAGAAACAGAATTATTAGATCATTTAATTTTGTGTAATTTTAAGTGAATTGTTAGTGATACATAATAATACTTGGAACCATTTAACTGTGTGCAAACAAATGAGCTCAGACTTGTTTAAAGATTTTATCTACAAAATGTGTTTACAAATCATATATACTTAATACATATGTATGAACAGGAGTTAGCATTAAATAACTTACAAGGGTTGATATGTTATAAAACCAATCAAAAGTAACTGTCTTGGGTTGTAGGCATTGCTTTCAGCGTCCCACGTCCGTGAGAATTGAGACACCTTATTATTTCTCTTTTTGTCCTCATTTTTTGAAGGATAAGACTTCTCTTTTTTTATCACTTCTCTTCAAACAAAGTAGACATATTCTTTCATCAATGTTAAGTGAGCAGAATAAAGACTTTCGTTTCCAACTCTGATAAGGTACTTTATTTCACCTCACCGTGAAAATCATTTGAGGAAAGTTAGATTTTTACATTCACCATTTTTTTGTACAATCCTTTTATACATTGCTTGTTCATGGAAGAATGAGTATATTTCGTCTGTTGAGATGTTTGTTTAGTATCATAATATATTTTAAATATTTGTTTTATGTGCCAGTTAAATGTATATGTGTATATGAGTTCATCCAGCCTAGTCAGCTGGGGCTGTAGAATACACTGACTGCATCTCTGCGGAGAGGTAAGACCATCACAATGAGTATCCTGGATATGATATTAAACAATCTGATGGTGAAGCTTCAGTAATGCTGGAACTTTGGGGAATGTGGAGTACTCCTTAACTGCCATTGCTCCCAGCTCCACTGTTTCCCAGAGTGGTAGTACCTGAAAAGGTCCTATCTATGGATCAAATAGAACTGTTTGATATTTAAATTGAGTGCAAACAAATCACTTATGCAAAAGTGAATTGCTTGAAATAGAACTGATTTATCCTTTAACAGTGTGTAAACAAATGACTGATATTTAATTGAATTGTTAGTGATAGCAGTACTTGGAACCATTTAATTTGTTGACTTATGCTAAATTTAATTGTTAGAAATAGAACTGTTTGGTCCTTTAACTGTGTGTATCTACAAAATGTATATACCAATCATATATCTAATATATATGTAAAAACAGTATTTGGCATTAAATAACCAACAATGGTTGATATGCCCTAAAGCTAAGCCAAACCATTCAAATGAGTTCATCCTATCTTTCTTTTTCATTTATTGAATTTTATACAGTGTTATACAATGTTATACACTAATACTAATATTGTAACCAGGTGAGTAAATAAGGACATCCTCCCATCCATCAAATAAAATAAAACTGGTATCATCAGTTCTGATAAGCTTTTTTGTCTGTCTGTTACATATTGACCTTTGACTGGCCAATTAGTGTGGATTTCAAAAACAGGATGTGCAGCTGTGTCTTAAGGTAAACAAAGGACAGTGGAAATACCACATGAATTGCAGAGCAAGAATTGTATGGGTGGAGCACCAGAAGGAAGAATGTGTGGGTGTCAGAAAAATATATAATGACAGAAATTTTCACCCCCAGTGGTCAGTTAGAGACGGCGGTCAGCAGAGTAGCTGTTTTAGGCGCCAGCCTGGGGGTAGCAGCTCCTGGGTTGAGAAGTCAACCCTATATCAGCCCCCAGTGAAAGGAAGCACAAAGAAATAAGGCTTTGAATATATCTATCTCAACAAGGTGTAACTTGTAGCAGTTCCTGACTGACTCTCTCCCTCGTACAGCCTTTTTGCCATGACTTTCATAAATAGAGAATTTATATTTTTGTAAATAAGTGTTGTTGTCACTTGTTCATCTCTGCTATATAACATGTCTGCCATGGTGTAACTAAGTTTTGGTTCATACTATAACCTCGTAATTTTCTTTAATTCTTAAGAGGACCCTGGAATATATTTCTACCATGTAAATTCCATTTTCTAGTGAAGGGTTAAATCTACACTATAACTATAATACTGAACTAGAACTTACCAAATTTTACCTTTTTGTCTTACCATATAAATTTGATATCTAGATAAAAGTTTCCAAGCTAGAAACCAAACCTATGACTTTTTTTCTGTCTTATTTTGCACTGCTTTGATTTTTTTGTTTTCTTCAGAAAATTCAGACTTAAAAAAATCATCCTATGTGATACAAACAATGTCCATAAAGGAAGAGGGATATAAAAGTTAACCTCTTGATGACATTTATTAATTTGTAAGTCCTAACAAAAATACAGTCTAGTCAGTAGGAGCCCTATGGAGGGGGAGCTGATGCTTGAATTGTTATGTGTAGGTTCACATATTGAATAAGCTTATTATTTTTATTTTTACTATTATTTTATATTGAATTATATTATTTTCTAAATGCTCTTTCTTATAGAATATAGCAAAAATTTTTAAGCAATCTAGAGTAAAATTACTTCTGTGACCCCTCCAGGATTGGGGACCCAGAGTAGATTGTTCACCAATGGTCCAGCAGACCGGAGTTCAATCCCAGGTCTAGTCATACCAAAGACTCAAAAAATGGTACTTGATGCCACCTTGCTTAACACTCAGCATTATCAGGTAAGGATCAAGGATAAAGTGGAGAAATCCAGGGAATGGAGTAATGCCCTCCCCTACAGCTCAGTGTGGTAGCTATTGAGAAGGTAGCCTTCAGGTCGCCCTCCACTATGGTTGCCAACTTTATTTTAGTTTCATAATAGATCCAACCTTGAGCCTGATGTTACTAACTTAAACCCATACCTAAAAGGCAGGTTTTCAGTGAGTTAAAAATATTCTTATCACATTGTATATTCAGACTATTGTCTGTTATATTCACAACATTTCGGACAATGTATCCTTTAGCCTTCTTCAAGTGTTTCATGTCAAACTTGGGAGCCCGCATGGAACTTTGAACCGAATCCTTTATTTAATCCACTGGAGTAGATTGTTCTAATTCCATTAACCATCACTGGGTATAAGTGTTAAACTTTAGTAAGTATTCATTATTATTTACCTGTAATTGGAATTGAACCTACAACCTCTTCTCAACCAAATGCCTATATCTGTTGTGCCATGTGTCCTAAATACAGGTAAATCACAAAGAATACTTACATTAGCTTAACACTTGTACCTGGTCATGGTTAACAAAATTAGAACAATCTACACCCCCACCCCGATTAAATAAAGGGTTAAATTCAAAGTTCTGTGGGGGCTCCCAAGTTCAATATGAAACATCTGAAAAAAGTCGAAAACGCATCAGCCAAAATATTATAAATAATAAAGATGAAGACAATAGTCCGAATACTTTAAAAGAAAAAAATTATCAAGTTTCATTTTAAAAATTTAGACAATGAAAAATATTCCTTTTTTTTTAGTTAGAAAATGTACCATTTTTAGGAGGACATATGAAATGTCTCCAAACACTTAATTTGAATCTCTTTACCAAAAAACAAACCCTCCTCAAAATACCACTTTGAAATAGGAAGTACAGTTACGGGTTGACACACAAACATCTAAACAAACAGATGTTTTAGTGAAATATCTGACTAAAATAGTCATAGATAATTTGAAACACATCTCAGCCATGCTTAATTAATATATTCCGAGTGAGAACTGAGTTTCAAAATTGATATTGAAAATGTCAAAAGAATTGGGGCAAGAATCGAGAAAGAAACATGGCCATAAATGAACCATATTTTTTATGTAAAAATACTTTTTCAGTCATAAAAATTCTAATCAGAAATGTCTTGGGTATAACACTAAATTGTATCTGGTGGTGAGGCTCCAGTTCTGAAGACCTGAGAAGTGTGGAATACCCCTTGATTGCCATTACTCCTAGATCCACTGTGACCCAGAATGATAGTACCTGTTAGGGTCAAATCCATGAATCAAATAAATCTGTTTAAAAATTATTCATATTTGATAGGACTGCATGAAAAAAAAAAACTTTTAATAAACGACTTCACAAAAAAATGTATATATGAACATAGAATAAATGCAATTCTCTAACTTTTTTGCATAAAATAACCCTAGTTGGGTTGGCCTGCCAATTAGAATTAATCTCTCAATCTAATCAGAAAGTAATACCCATCATATTTAGATATTTTATCTTTTTCTATTCTTGACTGAATATGAAATAAATATGGCTACAACGGTAAAGAAGTACAGCATATAAAGATCCATTTGTGATGTGGCCAAAGATACTTTTTAAACAATTATCAATCATGAATTTTTTCATGTTTTCTTATTAAGTGAACAGCCAAAATTGATGATCCTATTAAAGTGCTATAAAACAAATCTATCAATTATATATTGATCCTGAAAGTAAAGAAACTATTGTACAAAAGTGGAATTACAAAGCAATGTTATAAATACGTATCAAGTTTATATCCTCCGAGCATCAATCTTCAAACCTGAAAAATGTAACATTCCCTAAGGGATGTTTCAACTGTCTGATCAAGAATATTTGCCTTAGACACAAACATAAAATTTCTTAACATCTCTGAACTGAAGCTGTATGTGGCAAGCCTCATTCCCATTTCTGAGCTGAGAAAATGAAAGGCAATAAATTTTTCTCCTGAACAGCTAATTTTGTCTATTTATCCTCTTGTTCCTTCAGCAAATAAAACACTGGGCTCTGCAGCCAATGGAAGTGAATGGTGCTGTCTTAGTTTTGTTTTTTGTTTTGCTTATTTTGTTTATTTAAAATTTAATGATGTATAAACATTTTTGTCAGGTAAGATTTGAAGGTTTTATCAAAAGAAGGCTGTGTAAGGTTGGACAGAATAATAACTAGTTTCAATATTTGAGTATTTTAGAAATATCTATTAGGAAATCAGATTTATGTTTCTTTTAGTCATGAGCCAATTATTTTTATTGTGTCTTCAAAATAATGTCAGATTTGTCAGATATAATCCTTGTATTTATTATGTGTATCATTAGATGCATTAGTGAGATGTGAAATAACAAAATATATGTAGGTGTGTATATATATATATATATATATATATATATATGTATAATTGTTTATACGTGTGTAGATATATATAGATATTGATATATCATTGGTTATTTGTGCATGTGTATACATATATATATATATATATATATATGTATTACATGTATATATAGAACTTTAAATGTGAATGTATATATTCATTTATATATACATAGATCTTTGTCTACATCAGTGTAAATGCATATAAAACATGATAGTTAACATATAAATATATATATATATATATATATATATATATATATTGTATGTATATATAAATAAATATATGTGCATACATACATATATGCATATATATGTACACATATATTAGAGAAATTTGGAATAAATAAATATATATATATATACATATATGTGTGTGTGTGTGTGTGTGTGTATCATCATCATGATGTCATGCAGCACAGATTTCCCTAATTCTCTCTCACCATTCATGTCTATTATCCATCGCTTCTGGCAGGTCCTCTAGACTAAATTTTGTGTCCATACAGAGCTGTTATTGATAAGCTCTAGTTGGTCGTCCAACACTTGCACATCTGTGTGAAGGGGTCCATATGAGAACGCTGCTTATGAGTTTGTTCTTACTTCTCCAATAATGTCCCACATGTCTTGTCTATCTTATTTGGAGGGTTTTAGAGATGGGAGGTTGGTGGCCGTGCAGCTGCTGTTTTGTGGGATGTTGCTTCCTGGATTTGTTCAGTATAACCATATTTACCAACCCCTCCGCTCGGGCAGGATATGACACAAGGTCAATTTTTAAGCGGAGTTTAACAGGTTTGAATTCAGAGTTTTCCTTCTCCTAGACTAGTTGCCTCACCAACGCTGAAGAACCTAGTCTGCCCTACTATTTACACATAGCTGGAGGGAGAATAATTGGATTCATACCTTTCCCAAGGGTATTAGTGCTATGTGAAATGCTATCAGTCTCATCCAGGATTTGAACTCGTGTCGCCGTGTCCATTTCCTACAATGACACCCTCGACCACAACCTCGTCTACCTCCCTCCAATCTCTCTGCTACAGCGCGGAAAAAAACAGATCGAAAGTTCCCTCCAGGAAAGTGACCATACACTACCCTGCCCCACGCTGTGATTCTTTAAATGGAAAGGCAGCGAAGAAGAGGGGTTGCTGGTAGCTGAAGACTGAAAACCGAAGGGTATATATTGTAGAACTAAAAAAAAATACAACTCTGATTCATGCAGTAGTTAATAATAAAAAGGTTTTATAGTCTTCAAGTTTACAGATGGTAACAAAATCTGCGGGTGTGACTTATAATGGTCTAAGGCGTCAGTCTGGCGAGGGTTAAGTCTTCTTAGGAATAATTCGTCCTAGCGGCAGACTGGTGATATGAGTTGGCAGCACGAAGCACAATTCCAATCTGTTGGTCCCTGCCTGGTCTTCGTCTGCTTCGTTTGGTCCCAACTGCTTCACTTACTGCCACCAACTGCTGAGCTCAAGAATCAGCTTGTTTATATAATAATTGCTAATATTCTGGGGTAGGTTCTGACTGAGGCAGGGGTGATCTCCATAACGTCATTTTTAACATCAGACATCCGTTATGTCTTTGTTTCAATTCTCGTCATCAGAAAGGGTCCAACCCTTTTTTTTCACTTCTTCCATTAAGTCATTCCTCTCACTGTACTCGTGATGAGGACTACAGGAGGATAGCTTTCCTCCTACCAGCACAGTTTCTCTCATTTTACTGCTTATGACGTCAAGCTGGAGATTCCTCCCCTTATGCCCAAATATGCTCGACTGTCACCTTTTTGATGGAACTGGTTTCAACCTGCGTAGGAGAAAGGGCTGGTCTTCATCCCAGACTAATTGATAATTCCCTTTTCAGCACCGATAAGTAATTCCGGAAAATTACCTCACCTCATTAGTTGCAGTGTTTTCATCAAGTGCCAGATAGCCTTCCTACCACCAACAAAGATTCCTTGGTTCGCATCTCAACCTCTTTTTCTCCCTCCATTTCCGTTTGTACTTGTTCGCCTCTGAGGTCTATCTTTTAACTGGGGTATCTCCCATGTCACTGGAATCAGGTGCTAGTCACAGGATTATCTTTCCTGATTGTTGAGTTTCTAATTTTCACTTTTTTTTCAGGCTTGGGAATTGTTTCATGATATCACTCATTTCTTAAAACAACATCTTTTTCTTCCTCAATTTCCATTTGTACTTGTTCGCCTCTGAGGTCTATCTTTTAACTGGCCATTGTCAAAAGTTCTTTTCCCAGAATTTCAATTTTACACTTCTCGGCAATTATATTTGGCTGCTCAACTTTTTGTTTAACCCTTCATGTACCATGCCACAGACCAATATTGTCACACTACGACGATAACCATTACACCACGGGCACCTATGGCAGCAAATTCTTTCTCAATCCTCTCTTCAAGTATCAAAACCATGTAACATTTTTAAAAGCCTCCTCCTTAAAAGTGTCACCTTTCTATTCTCAGTTTTTTACATTATAGAATTCATACCAATTATCAAACTGTAAACTCATTGAGGTTCTAATCAGAAGATATATGTCAAGTATATTTTAAGCTATATTCTCTTCACAGTTTCAAATGAACAGCTTCAATATAATAAATTTAATAAGATGATCTTTCTTTACTAGAAGAAACTTATGACTATCATCGTATTATGATTGATAATAAGGAAAGTCAACTTGACCTCCAGTTGTTAAAATGAAAAAAAATAATCTGCTTCATCAAGACTCCATCTTTTTAAAGCTTTTTTTTTCTTATTCATATGACTTGCATAACTGAAAAGAACTTTTTTATTAAAACTGAAATATATTGGTTTAATTTGGTTTGGTTTGCTTTCTTTATTTAATGGCATATCAATCTTAGTGGGTTATCTAATGCAAAAGTCATCCTTGTAGATGAACACTAGTGATACTATTTAACCTGTAGCTAACGGGGATAAGAGTTTTGGTTTGGTTCGGTTTTATGGCATATCAACCACTTCAGATTATTTAATGCCAAATCTTCTTTATACATATATTAAATAGATACGTATTTACCAAGCCCTTCGCACAGGCAGAATGTGACACACGGTCAATTTTTAAGTGGAGTTTAACAGGTTTGGATTCAGAGTTTTCCTTCTCCTAGATTGGTTGCCAAACCAAGGCTGAAGAACCCAATCTGCTCTACTATTTATCCATTGCTGGAGGGAGAATAAGAGGATTTATATCTTTCCCAAGTGTATTAGTGCTTTGTAAAATGCAATCAAACTTGTCCAGGATTTGAACTCTGGTCGCCGTGTCCATTTCCTACGACGATAACCATTACACCATGGGTAGCTCCTAAATTAAATATATATGATTTGGATGGTTAGATTTTATGGCATATCAACCATTGCAGGTTATTCAATACTAAATATTCTTTATACATATATTAGATATATATGATTTGTAAATACATTTTGTTGATAACATTTTTAAATGAACCTGAGCTTAGTTTTTTTTGCACACAGTTAAATGGTTTCAGGTATTACAATGTATAACTAACAATTCAATTA
Organism: Sepioteuthis lessoniana; assembly: GCA_963585895.1. Classification (NCBI taxonomy): domain Eukaryota; kingdom Metazoa; phylum Mollusca; class Cephalopoda; order Myopsida; family Loliginidae; genus Sepioteuthis; species Sepioteuthis lessoniana. The sequence continues at coordinate 17,017,094 of OY757929.1, forward strand.
AAGATTAGTTTCCTTAGGGTATAAGTCTGAAAGAGAATATAATAGTGCCACAGAAGTTCAAACTCGCTTACTAGAATGTTGCAGTCTAGCTTGTTAACCATTACACCATGGAGACTACCTGTCCTGAAATGTATCTTTACAGTACTTAATTAGTTCTCTTATCATTCTGTCTTTTCCAACTAATTTCACATTTTACAAATGCAACAAACAATGCCCAGAATAAATACTCAGATTATATCTGACAAATCTGATATTATTCTGCTTGATTGATTTTAATGGCATGTCAACCTAAAAAAGTAAGTAAGTAAAGTTGGTGACCAGAAGGCTCCCTTTTCAATAGCTACAACACCAAGGTGTAGGGGAGGGTGCTACTCCTCTCCCTGGATTGCTCCACTTTACCTTTGATACGCACCTTATATTGCTGAGTGTTAAGCAAGGAGGTATCAAGTACCATTTTCAAAGTCTTTGGTATGACTCAACCTGGGATTGAACCCAGGTCTCCTGGACCATAATCAAATTGCATTCAATATACATTCATATTTACATTCTTTTGTAGCTGTTTCTTGAGAGTTTTTTTTTTTTGTAAAGCACAAATAATTTTTAAACAGATCTATTTGACCCATAGATAAGATGCACATGGCTACAACCAAGTCAGAGTGGACCTGGGAGTCATGGCAATGAAAGGCTACTCCACACTCTCCAGAACTGAAGTCTCACCATCAAATACAGTTTAGTGTCATATAAATGATTGTGTAGAAGAATTATTTAATGTCAAATATTTCTTTTACAGTAAACAAAGTTTTTTACTTCTTTATTTTCATTGGAATAAAGCTGGATAAAGTTTTTTTTCGATCCTTATACAAAAAGCACACCACAATGTTATATATTCTTGTAGTCCTGAGATGATTCCTTTTCTTATTCATAGATTTGACTCATTTAATATCATTTTTCTTTTGTCATGACAAAACTTTTTCATTTAACATCTTTCATTAACAATATATTACATTATAAAAATTTTCTTCCATGGCTATTTACATCACTTGCATTTTTAAGAAAGGGATGGGTTCCCCATGGTGTAGAGGTTATTTTGCTGGCCTATGACATTGTAGTAAACATGTTCAAACTCTAGTCACTTTTGGACTCATACCCTTAGGGAATTTGCTGTTATTTTGCTGGCCTATGACATTATTGTAAACATGTTCAAACTCTAGTCACTTTTAGACTCATACCCTTGGGGAAAGTTATGAAACCCTTATCCCCTGAATATTGAATGATACCGCAACTGTTCTTCTTCAAGGATAGCTTTGGTACTTAATAACCCACTAAAGTTGATATGCCATTAAAACAAAGAAACCAAACCAAATTATATATGTCAATAATCTTTTTGATAATTGCTAAATCTTACACTACTGTGAGGGGTCCAAATAAATGAACTATTAGCTAACTATAAAGCTAGTTCCAATTCATATATATTTTAAAATATGGTTTCTTTTTCTAATTAACTATTTTCATGACTAAATTTCCCAAACTTTTTATCTATCAATTAATTTTAATGGCATGTCAACCTTTCTAGAGTTATTTTATGCCTAGAGGTTAAGGAATCACATTTATTGTACATTTATATTCATATTTTTTGTGTAGTTGCTTCTGAAGGTTTCTTGTTTGTTTTTTGGGGGGGAGGGGATTAGCACACAGTTATGTGATATCAAGTATTCCGATTAAATACAAATAATTTAAACACCGTTGTATGGTTTTAAATAGCTAAACGATTCTTAATACAAATAATTTACAGTTATATGTTATGAAGTATGAAATACTCATAATTTTCAAACAGTTCTATTTTACCCATAGATGGGATCCAAAAAGGTACAATCACTTTAGGTCAGTGTGGACCTGCGAGTAATGGCAATGAAAGAGTACTCCACACTCCGCAGAGCTCCAGAACTGGAGCCTTACTGCTAGATGCAATTTAGTGTCAGACCCAGGACACCCCTTTTTTGGATAGTCATCTTACCTTGCTGCAGGGGATGCAATCAATCTATTTTAAATCCTAATGACAAGGTGGTCAAACTTTTGAGTAGCACTTCACATGGTCTAATAGGAGACTAGAGAAGTAGACTATTGTTAATAAATTCACTTCTCACTGGGTGCTCTATACTTTTGGCCTTGTGCCAAACATCTCAGATTAGTAAATGACTATTAAGCTTATCTCGGCTCCTCTATTGGTGTGATGGTTCGTGAAGTAGACTAGCAGACCACTGTCGGTGAGTTTGGTTTTTACTTCAGCTCTATATTCCTGACCTTATACTGAAATAATTTAAACTTAATAATTACAACTTTTGGATAACATTTTATATGTACACAGATCTTTATATATATATATATATATATACTCACCTCTGTGTGTGTGTGTGTATGTGTGAACATGTGTACATTGGGCTGGTGTCAGTACTTTTTCCTTATGTGGATTATGGTAGATTAGAAATTTCTTGATCAAAATCAAATAGAGGATTATCTTTTTGCTGATATCTCTTAGAAGTAGACATTGTTTTCAAACGGTGAGCTGAGATGCTCAAAAATCATATTTAATCTATAGATTTGCTAACACTGTTTCTTTTCTGACTTTCTCTAGGAGAGGAGAGAATCTCACAGTCTCTTCAAATGCCATAATCAATAAAATAATCAACTTGAAAATGAAAGTCATATGTATATATATATATAAAGTATTGCCGATAAATGAGTACATCCTTACCAATTTTTATAAAAAGTTGATATCCTTCTTAAACCAAGACACCAAGATTTTATCATTTCTAGTAGAACTTTATATAATAAAAACATATATCATTAGGTATTATTTATTATCACACTCTATAACATTGAAACTCTGTAACGTAAGATATAAATATGTAGCAGTTTAAAAATGAGTCCAGCCCTTTATATATTTATACAATTTCATATTTCATTATAGATGTATTGCAATTTTATTTCTATTTTTAGTTACAAAGTCTCAATTCTGAAGAGTTTGGTCATAAATGATACCCAATAACATCTGTTTTACTAGAACGAATAAAATCCTGGTCATTTTGGCTTTTCATAAAGATTTTGTAGGTGATACAGTGTAAAAGTTCCTTTCAACATGCTTACTGTTATTTCACTGTGTGATATCACTAAATCATAATGTTTGTTCATCATGAGTACTGAGTGATATCACTAAATCATAATGTTTGTTCATCATGAGTACTGAGTGATATCACTAAATCAATGTTTTTTCATCATGAGTACTGAGTGATATCACTAAATCAATGTTTGTTCATCATGAGTACTGAGTGATATCACTAAATCAATGTTTGTTCATCATGAGTACTGAGTGATATCACTAAATCATAATGTTTGTTCATCATGAGTACTGAGTGATATCACTAAATCATAATGTTTATTTGTCATGAGTACTTTGTGATATTACTCAATAATAATATTTGTTCATCATGAGCACTGAGTCATATCACTAAATAATAATCTTTGTTAGTCATTATGTATCATACCCATGATACGGATATGTAAAACGTACATAGAATGTTCATAACATATATACATAGAACATAGGAATCCCGAAACATGAAAAACACTCACAACTTCTTAGTTCAGGTACAAAACTTTTTATTACCTTTGAGTTAAAAGGTTTTTCGACATAAGGAGAGAGGTACAATATTTCTATGCTGGCTTTTCCATCTGCCCCCCATCACGTGCGCCTCGGCGATCAAGCGAAAGTCAACCGTCTTCTCCCGAGGCAAGATCTCAACTAACTCACATTTTTCAAAATCCCCAAAATCCTCCGCGCGCGCTTCCGGTGCATGACATCATTCACATCTCCTGGTCAAATTTTCTATCTGGGATTTTTATTTTGACATCTCTGAATGACATATCCTTCCGCGTGTGCGTCAACACCTGTGCTCAAGTTTGCACCTAACTAACCCATGTGCTGAGCGAAAGGTCCTAAGCCTAACTAAACCCAAAGGCAGGATATATAAAACAAAATCCCTCGGCCATTATATTGCAATTAGTTTTATACCCAAGTAACATATAGAATAGTAATCAATTATAGAACTGTTAGTACTAGAAGATTATGTACCAATTATAATTTACGGACATATGGAAGTAGTTTATGGTTATGGTTATATAGATTTGAAAAATGTTATGAAACTTTAGTGAGAGAAAAATTTACCAACCTCAAAGAAAGGTTTGTGTTCTGTGCATGATCGACAGAAGGAAAAAAATAATTGTTATATACTTACCACTTTAATATAGGTCAAAATATAGTAATTATTTATCCTTCTTAACTGTCATGACCAATTACATATTTTGTTTCCTCAATAAAATCCATTGTTTTTTTTACAACTGAGAATGTATTTTTTGATTTGTGATTGAGAGTGAGGTCGCTCTGTTTAGATTTGAAAGTTGGATTTTTTTATTCCTTTTTTTTTTTAATTAATTTATCTACATCTTAGAGTTTTAATGCTGAATTTAGGATTTAGGATTTTTGACTTCCTTCTTTCCTTTTGGATTTGTGAACCTGGATTTGCAATACAGACTTGTTTACTGACCATATTGTTGGCATACTCATTAACAAACATAGAAAGGATACTGGAATTTACTAGGGATAAGAATGAAAATCTCTGGCAGTGTATTTTAATTCTACTTTTTTAATAATCTTCTTTCTTTCTTAAATCTATGTTTTTATTCTTCTTATTAAGTAGTCTTTCTTTTTTCTTAAGATATTTCACAGATTATTATAAAAAGGGATATTTTAGAATTCAGTACTTTATTAAACAATTTGTTTAAAATATCATTGTTTTCAAATGTCTTCTTTGTGAAAATATGATTATATGCATTGTTAATGATGCCAAAAAGATCTGGATCTTTTCAGTTAAAGTCAAATTATTTGCTCATTTAAATGACTCATATGTTTTGAACAACACATCACTAGAGGCCATCACACCAAATCAGGCGGGAGGTGTCCTTGTGGTGTAATGGTTAAAGCGATGGACTGCGGGATTGTAGTAAGCAAGTTCGTACTCCAGTCGTGCTATTACGTTCACTTTCGGGCAAATAACTTAGGGAAAGATATGAAGCCCCTTATCCTCCCAGCTATGGGTTAAATAGTACCACTACTGTTCTTCTAGGAGAATAACTTTGGCATTAAATAACCTACAAAGGTTGATATGCCATTAATAAAAGAAACCAAACCAAAGCAGGCATTCTGCAAAGTATACAATATTTAGCAACCTGTCTACATGATTCAGTGATTTTTGTCCTGCTAGAAAGGGATTCATGAATGCAAACTTGTAAATACAATTCTTGTGGACCTCTATGCTTTTCTTCACACTGCCAACTTTAAAAACTGACCTTGTGTCTCGTCCAGCTTGGGTCAGAGTGGTTGGGTTGGATCCATATTCTATATAGACTGCTTTGAGAAGTCATGCATGAAAGAGATCTCCTTTCAGAGACAATCCATAAAAATCGAATGTCAAGATATTCTTGGTTAGACAGATGGAGCAATGTCTGGTTGACTTGTGACAGAAACGATCTTCACAGATTGAAAAGACAACAAAGCAGAGGCGATGTGACGTTTTAGGGTGAGCTCATGGTGAATACTAGATGGTGTAAAGTTGACAGCTCAGACATACATTGATTTTTTAAAAGTCATTTTTTTGTGGAGTTATAGTTTAAGAAGAAGTCAAATGCTTTCTAAAAAAAAGATGATTTTTTTGCATGACAATACTCTATCACATCCAGTAAAGAAAATTAATGAATGTCTGAATAAAATGGATTTACAGACCCATTTAATGAAGTGAGAGAGTTGTTTGGCAAAATTAAATCTGACTGAAAACTTTTCTAATTAACAGTGTAATGTACAAGGCCACCATCTTGGAAGAAGATAACAACTATGATTAAAAGATATATATAGGTGCCACTGAACTGAATTGGAAAAAAAATGGTACAAATATAACCTAATTTTCACTAATAAAAGATATTTCAACAGTACAACATCATCCAAACATGTAAGAACAATAAAGGATGTAGCAGGCAAATTTGTAATGAAATGGAATATTGTGAAAAAAAGGTCCAAGCTTATAAAAGAGGTGACTACAACTGCAAATTGAGTCTGGAAGAAAAAATTAAACATTCAAGAACATGCCAAAAATAAATAACTGAACAAATGAAGTGAATTATTATCTAACGTGTAGAATTTTGGAATGCTATTCTGAATTCTGTATATTCTGTTTTATCTTGTAAATGATAGAATTTTCTGAACATTTCAATTATTACTTATAAAGAGTATATGTACATCGTTTATGTTTTATCCACCCCTTCCAGAGTGGAGGTTATTTTCATTTGTGTCATTATTCTTCTCATTATCTACAGGTTTTCTATTAGAGTGATGCCATTGGCAGCCATTCCAAGAATTCCTGAATTCATTTTCATTTTTACCATGTAACAGTATAGCTACCATGGAGCACCATGTCACATAAAAATTGTACTGTTTCTTGGTTCGATTTCTTTGTTTAATGGCATATCAACCTTCATGGGTTATTGATGATGTGGGAGCCTTACCCATCTCACCATAATGGACTCTTCTCACTGTTATTAGTACTGAGAGATTTTACTGCCCGAGGGGCTGATCAATATCGGTGTTATCCGAACAGTACGAAACTTCTTACCTTTTCTATGTAACTCTATCTTTCTTGTGTAATACAATCTGTTATCTAATATCCATGTTTGCGTTTTCATTAGTGACCCTTTCCGAGGCTACAACAGTTATTTAATGCCAAAGTCTTGTAGAATAACATCAGTGATACTATTTAACCCAAAACTAGAAGAATAAGGGGGTTCATATCTTTTCCAAGGGTATCGGTTCAAAATTGAATGTAGTAGCACAACTGGAGTTCAAAATCATTTACTTTGAGGCCACAGTCTAACACTTTAACAACAGGGTCTCCCTCACTGTTTCTTAACAGAATGGTAAAACTGAAGATTTCTGCAATTAGAATGTATTTGCTATGCGTGTACACTACTTTACAAAAGTGTAGAAATACTATCTAACAATCATAAACATCAATTTTTTCAATTTAAACAAACTGCTTTATTTATTGTGAGCCATGAAAAGGTATTTTGAATTCAGAGTTTTCCTTTTTCTAGACTTGTTGCCTTACAAAGGTTAAGTAACCCAGTTTGCCTGACTATTTACCCACAGCTGGGAGGAGAAGAGCTGGTTTCATGTCTTTTTCAAGAGCATCAGCACAAAATGAAACATAGTAAAGTTGGTGAACATTGTCGAGGGTGACCCAAAGGCTCCCTTTTCGATAGCTACTACACCGAGATGTAGGGGAAGGCGCTACTCCTTTCACTGGATTTCTCCACTTTACCCTTGATCCATACCTTATAATGCTGAGTGTTAAGCAAGGAGGCATCAAGTACCATTTTTTGAGTCTTTGGTATGACTCGACCTGGAGATTGAACCCAGGTCTCCCGGGCCATTGGCGAATACTCTAACCATTATGCCAATGTCTGGTAAAATGAAGCATAATACGTTCTAGGATTTGAACTCAATCTGTTGTTTTTATTTCCGACAATGACTACTATTATACTTTTTTTTTTTACACTGTTTACATAATAAAATACATGTTTTGATACAGTAGTATAAGACAAATACATTTGTTGAATTTTAAAGGCATAATAAGAAAACACATTTATTCATGTGGAATAAAAATATATAATCCAATTTAAGATACAGCCTACATTCAAATAACCCAATTTTGGCAATCCAAATATATTCGTAGCAATATCTGATATACATACAGTTTAATACACACAAATAAATGATAGAACAAATTATTTTTAAAATATTGAATAAAGCATCACAGAGATATTAAAAAATATATTATCTCTGTTGAATGCAGAGAAGTGTTACCATTAACTGAAAAGTTACAATTGGACAGTGATTACATTGTGTTAGTCTTTTATATAATCCACATGCAGACATGCAATACATCATATGACTCAAAATGACTTCTGCTTTTAAATTTGACAACATAATATATTCCATTTATGCTATCTGCAGCCCCACAACCCTTAATTTTGAACTTTTTCTTTTCCTTGATGGGTTGCTTACCAAGGCTCAAAAGTCCAGCCTATCCCACTATTTACTCATAGCTAGAAAAAAAAGAAGGATTTATGCCTTTGCCAAGGATATTAGTGTGAAGAGAAATGAAAACAGCCTTGTTCAGGATTTGAATTAAGATTGTTACGCACATTGCCTACAACAATAAGACTGCTATATTACTATAATACCTACATGGATAAAACTTTGCTTAGAACAAGGCCTGCTTAAGCTCTATAAACTACATTGTGGACATTTTTGCATTATCAGAAATTAAGTTACCATCTTTTGGCTAAGATATTCTAACATGAATTTTTTTGTTTGGTTTGGTTTGGTTTCTTTGTTTAATTGCATATCAACCTTTGTAGGTTATTTAACGCCAAAGCTATTCTCCTAGAAGAACAGTAGTGGTACTATTTAACCCATAGCTGGGAGAATAAGGGGGTTCATACCTTTCCCAAGGGTATTTGCCCAAAAGTGAATGTAATAGCGCGACTGGAGTACGAACTCACTTACTATGATTCCGCAGTCCATTGCTTTAACCATTACACCACGAGGACATCCCCAAATTTTTTTGTGTCTGCAAAAAGAAGTAGTATCTTCTCAAAGTCAATAGGAAGCCATATATTGGTGGACCAATTCTTCTAGTGAAGCTTAGAATATGTTGACAGCATCTTCTGCCAAAGGGTAAAAAAAAATATCAAAAGGGAGTGTCCTGGATATGATACAAATCTGCATCCAATATCAAGGCTACAGTTATGGAGCTCTAGAAAGTGAGTAGTACTCCTTCGTTGTCATTACTCCCAGGTCCACTTTGATCCAGAGTGGTAGTACCTGTTAGTCTAATCAACAGGCTAAATAGATCTGTTTGAAAATTATCAGTATTGGATAAGAATACATGAAACATAACTTTGTGCAGACAAATGATAATTATTGAATAGAATTATTGAAGTTAGATAGGAATACCTGAAACCATTTAATCATATGTAAATTATTTGTATTAAGAATAATCACTTAGAGCTAGAGTTTTTTTTACAAAAGATTGTTACTTGAAATCATATAATTATATAAATTATCAGTCATCCTGTTGGCAGGACTTAGAATATGCCAACTACATTCTCTAAAAAGGGGTAAGACTTTACCCCATCAAAAGGATTGATTTGGTTGGGTTTTATAGCATAACAACCATTATAGATTATTTAAGGCTAAATCTGGTTTATACATATATATTTGATATATATATGATTAGTCCTATTTACCAACCCCTCTGCTCAGGTAGGATATGACACATGGTCAATTTTTAAGCAGAGTCTAAAAGGTTTGAATTCAGAGTTTTCCTTCTCCTAGACTAGTTGCCTCACCAACGCTGAAGAACCTAGTCCGTCCTACTATTTACCCATAGCTGGAGGGAGAATAATTGGATTCATACCTTTCCCAAGGGTATTAGTGCTATGTGAAATTAAATCAGTCTCGTCCAGGATTTGAACTCGTGTCGCTGTGTTCATTTCCTACGACAGTAACCATTACACCATAAGTAAACGAAGTTAAATGGTTCCAAGTATAGCTATGTATCACTAGCAATTCAATTAAACATTGGTCATTTGTCTAAACAAAGTTAAATGATCAAACAGTTCCATTTCAAGCTATTCAATTTAGCATAAGTCAACAAAGTTAAATGGCTCCAAGTATTGCTATGTATCACTAACAATTCAATTAAACATCAGTCATTTGTTTATACACAGTTAAATGAACAAACAGTTCTATTTCTAACAATTCAATTTAATATAAGTAAACAAAGTTAAGTGGTTCCGAGTATTGCTATGTATCACTAACAATTCAATTAAACATCAGTCATTTATTTATACACAGTTAAATGATCAAACAGTTCTATTTTTAAAAATTCAATTTAGAATAAGTCATTTGCTTCCACATAGTTTAAATGTCAAACAGTTCTATTTGACCCATAGCTGGGACCCTATCAGGTGCTACCACACTGGGCCAGAGTAGACCTGGGAGCAATGGCAATGAAGGGGTACTCATGATTCCCAATAGGTCCAGTATTACTGGAGCCTCACCATCAGTTTGTTTAGTGTTATGTCACAACATTCAGGGGGGGGCAGGGTTTTAACTCTATGCAGAGATGCAGTCAGTGTATTCTACATTCCCAGACAACTGGGCTACCATCAAAAGGAGTATCAACATCTAAAATAGACCTGTTTGAAAATCATTTGTGTTAGAAATACTTAAAATGTGTGCAAATTATTTGTATCAAGAATAGTTACTTGAAGCTATGATTGTTTTCTAAAGATTATTATTCATTACTTGAAACCACATAACTATGTGCAAACTAATGACTTTTATAAAAAAAGGAAGAGTTACTTTAAACAATTGGGTATAATTGTGTATAAATTATTAGTATTAGATAGGAATACTTGATACCATATAACTGTGCAAGTAAATGCCTATTATAATCAAATAGAAAAGTGTGATTTTAGAAAAAGTTATTGCAATGAAACATTGAAAATATAAGTAGTTATAAGTAAAGTTGGTGACCTTAGTCGAGGGTGACCTAAAGGCTCCCTTTTCAATAGCTACTACACCGAGATGTAGGGGAAGGTGCTACTCCTTTCCATGGATTGCTCCACTTTACCCTTGATCCTTACCTTATAATGCAAAGTGTTAAGCAAGGCAGAATCAAGTACCATTTTTTGAGTCTTTGGTATGACTTGACCAGGGATTGAACCCCGATCTCCCAGACCATTGGCGAACACTCAGTTATAAATTAATCAAATTTCAGCATTAAATAACCCATAAATTTATATGCCATTAAACAAGTCAGCTAAACTAAACTAAATCTGGTTGGATTTGGCAGTTGGCAGAAAATTATACAGCTCAATTGATGTATGAATTATATATCTCAATATATGTATAATTATGTAGCTTAATATATGTATAAATTATATAGCTCAATATATGTATAAATTATGTAGCTTAATATATATATAAATTATATAGCTTAATATATGTATAAATTATATAGCTCAATATATGTATAAATTATGTAGCTTAATATATATATAAATTATATAGCTTAATATATGTATAAATTATATAGCTCAATATATGTATAAATCATATAGCTCAATATATGTATAAATTATATAGCTCAATATATTTATACATTATATAGCTCAATATATGTATAAATTATATAGCTTAATATATGTATAAATTATATAGCTTAATATATGTATAAATTATGTAGCTTAATATATGTATAAATTATGGAGCTTAATATATGTATAAATTACATAGCTCAAGATATGTATAAATTACATAGCTCAATATATGTATAAATTATAAAGTTCAATATATATATAAATTATATAGCTCAATATATGTATAAATTATGTAGCTTAATATATATATAAATTATATAGCTCAATATATGTATAAATTATGGAGCTTAATATATGTATAAATTACATAGCTCAACATATGTATAAATCATATATTTCAATATATTAATGTATTAATATATTCAATGTATTAATATTAGGTGCACCAATAATTTTTTCTTAATCTAAAGTTTGATTTTACAGGTTTATAAAATCTATTTTATCTATGCTATATATATATATATATATATATATATATATATATATATATATATATTGTTTGAGCATGTACATATACAAAGTATATTCTTATAGAAAAACTAAGAAGATAAAAAATATCCAAACACATTTTTTGTGATATTTTTTATCTTAGTTTTTCTCCATACAAATATACTTGTATACTGTAAATTGCAACGTACAAGTTAACTGTTGAAAGCTGAAAAAATCTCCTCAAAACTAGGTGTTGATTTAGATGGCGTTGCTAAAATCCAAATCTTTACCACAGAGTGGTCAACCAGTCATAAAGAGTTGGACTTTAGCCCTAACTTATAAGTCCAACCCTAGTTTTGTAAAGAATTTTTAAGGTTTAAAAGGTCAACTTATACACTGTAAATGGTATCTTCATGTATATGTATATTCATTCATACTATGAATTCAAAAACACTTATATGACAATGATAATATAATCTCTCTCTCTCTCTCTCTATATATATATATATATATAATTCTACCAGTGTTGGTTGTCACTAAATCACTTTGTGGGTTTGTGGTGAACTAAGTGCAATATAATATGGAGAGTGCTCAATATCTAGGATAGAGCTATTATATAATAATGAATAAATATATAATAGATTTATATATTTGATGCCATGGAATTTAGTCTGCGACCCCTGGGTTTCATGAAGTTTTTACAAAACAACAATCATCAGACAGTTAACAAAATGCCTGATGATTATTGTTTTGTAAAAACTCCATGAAACCCAGTGGTCACAGACTAAATTCCATGGCATTAATAAATCTATTATATATATATATATATATATATATATAGAGAGAGAGAGAGAGAGAGAAAGAGAGAGACAGATATAGCATAAACACAAACAAAAATGAATTCATTTTCTCTATACATATGTGCTAATAAGCATGTTCGAAAACTCAATTAATTATTTCCTATTTTTTTTTTATTTACATTTTATCTATATTTACATATTAATGTATATAAATAAGTATAGACCTGTATAAAACACACACATACACACAAATGCATCAATAAGTCTCTAAGCTTATGATAATAAAAATATTTATTTTGCATAACAAATATTTATTTTTCAATATGATCTTTTTCCTTAATTCCCTGAAGTCAGTGATATAGATCAAACATTATATTGTTAAAATTTCAAGGGGGTGTCCTCGTGGAGTAATGGTTAAAGTGCTGGACTGCAGAATCATAGTAAGCGAGTTCAAACTCCCATTGCACTATTACATTCACTTTCGATCAAATACCCTTGGCAAAGGTAGGAACCCCCTTATACTCCCAGCTATGGGTTAAATAGTACCACTACTGTTCTTCTAGAAGGATGCATTTGGCATTAAATAACCCAAGACAGTTAATATGCCATTAAAAACAAACAGTCAATTAAAATTTCAAGTCAAAATTCAGCAAAACCAAATCAGGCAACAGATTTTAAATAAAAACTTCATTGTCAGAGACTTTTTTTATAAACGAACATGATGTTGGATGTTCAAATTTATTTGGATGTTGTAAACATGGTGTCTCATGTTAGAACTCCATATTGGGTATTGTAACCATGGGGCCACGTGAGTTGTTTAAATGCTATGTGGAATAGATGTGATTTCAGTTGTCCTAATCAATTCAATTTTATTTTATTTCTATTTTTTTTCACTTAAATATGTATTTAAAATCGTGTTCATTTATTAAAAACTCTCTGACAATGAAGTTTTTACTTTGAAATTAATTAGACTCGAATAATTATTATTTCGCATTGCAATCACCCTCTAAATTAATACAATACAATAAAATAATTTGTGCAATGCTTCAAGCAAATTACAAAATACTTTTATAGAAAAAAGGTTGCCAGCCAAGAAAAAACAAACATTGATGTGAAAGAATATTTCAAGAGTCTGCTTGGAAACTACCCTAAAGTCACTGATAAACCTATCACAAAAATTATTGATTGCCAACAAGACATCAAACTAGGACAGTTTACAGAGGAAGAATTTAATGGAGTACTGATAAAAATTAAAAGCTGAGAAGCTTCAGACCTCCATGAAATACCTCCAGAGTGTGTTTGCTAATGGCCTGGGAGAACAGGGTTCAATCCCAGGTTGAGTCATACCAAAGACGCAAAAAATGGTATTTGATGCCTCCTTGCTTAACACTCAGCAATATAAGGTAGGAATCAAGGGTAAAGTGGAGCAATCCAGGGAAAGGAGTAGTGCCCTCTTCTACACCTCGGTGTAGTAGCTATTGAAAAGGGAGCCTTCATGTCACCCTCAACTAAGGTCGCCAACTTTACTTTTTACTTTGATTTTGCAATATTGTATTCAAACAAAATACAATTGGGAGATGGACAAAAGGCGGCATCCTTCCCTTCCCAAAGAAAGGTGACCTCGGAATCACTAAGAAACTACAGAGGCATAAATCTTACTTTTATAGCTGCTAAGATTTATAATGTTCTGCTTCTCAACCAAATCACACCTGAAATTAGGAAAATTCTTAAGAAAAATCAGAACAGTTTTCAGAGAAATTAATTCACAACTTTACAGATTCTGACAATCCATCAAATCATTGAAGAAGTTTTTTGTGCAAAAAACCTTGAAGCAACACTTGTTTGTAGATTTCTCAAAGATATTTGCTTCCATACATGGAGCGAAGATGGAACAAATACTTCTAGCATATGGTCTTCCCAAAGAAACTGTCACAGCTATAATGATGCTTTATAGAAACAACAATAAAAATTTTCTCACCTGATGAAGACACAGACTTCTTCAACACTGTTACTGGAGTTTTGCAAGGAGATATACTGACACCATATTTGTTTATAATCTGCCTACACTACGTATTTTAAATGTTGATAAATCTAATAAAACAAATGGCTTTACACCAAAAAAAGGCAAGAAGATGATGATATCCTGTAGAAACTATAACAGTCAGAAACATTGGCTTGGGTATGAATGCAAATAAAACAGAGTACATGTGTTTTAAACGAGAAGGAGCCATCTCCACTCTAAAATTAGTGGACAAGTTCACATATCTATGCAGCAGTATCTCATCTACTGAAAGTAATGTTAATATACGCCCAGCAAAGGTGTGAACTTCTATTGATTGGTTATTGATTATATGGAAGTTTGATCTATCCGATGAAATAAAATGGGATTTCTTCCAAGCTGTGGCTGTGTCAATATTACTGTATGGATGCACCACATAGATACTAACAAATCGCATAGAGAAAAAGCAAGACAGGAAGTACACTAGAATGCTACAAGCTATTCAGAACAAATCCTGAAATCAACATCTCACGAAAGAACAGCTGTGTGGCCATTTACCTCCCATCTCTAAAACAATCCAAATAAGACGAATAAGACCTGCAGGACACTGCTAGAGAAGCAAGGACAAATTCATAAATGACATTCTTTTATAGACCCCTACACATAGATGTGCCAATGTTGGTTGACCAACAAGAACTTATTTACATCAGCTCTGTGCAGCCACAGAATGTTGTTTGGAAGACCTGCCATGAGTAATGGATGATAGGGATGGATGGGGAAGGAGAGCCAGGGAAATCCATGCTGTTAGTGCAATCTGATGATTATATATATATATACATATTCATACATAAATATATGTATATATACATACACATATACAGGGTGGAATGATAAAATTGTCACCCTAGAAAAGACGACATGATTCCATTTCCGTTTAATGAATACCAGTTTTCTTTTTTTGTTGCAGACCATCTACTAGTTGGCCAGTTGTGTACAAATCCCAAGAGCGATAGGAGCCTTCTATCATGTCTGAAAGTGACACAATGTTCAACGAGCAAGATCAGAGATGCGTCACTGTACAACTCATGCCTTCTACCGATCCAAGTTATGACTGGACCATTGCCATCACCCTCAAAATGCAAATCCGGATGGTTCAACGCTTGAGGGCACAGCTCAACACATCGGACGACCTTTTGAATAGCTACAGTTATGGTCTTTGGTGTGGTTTCAAGTGAGGGCCACATCAGGCCACCTCACATCTTTGAAGTCGGCTTGAAAGTCAATGCCAAAGTGTACCTGGATGTGCTGAAGAGTGTGGTGATCCCCTGGTGCAATCAGGTGTTCAGTGGCAGACCTTGGGTGTGGCAGCAGGACTCAGTGCAGGCCCACAAGTCCAAAGAGACTCAGGCTTGGCTTCAGAACGAGTGCTATGACTTTGTACCCTTCTCTCACTGGCCCCTCCTCCTCCCCTGACCTGAACCCGCTGGACTAAGTGTTTTGGTCATACGTCAAGAACATCACCAACATGACCTCCCACAACACCAAAGTCAGCCTGATCACCGCCATCCGCCGAGTATTCGCTGAGCTCCTGGCGGCTCTTGTAGAAAAGGCATGCTCCCAGTTCCGGATCTGTATCGAGGCGGTGATTGAGGCTGAAGGTGGCTACATTGAATAGATGTCAGCTTTACTACATAATCAAGTTACCTGAATTGATTTTTAAAATAAAAGTTTTAAAATAAAGCTGTAGTGTCATTTTCTTTAGGACGACAATTTTATCGTTCCACCCTGTGAAAGCACATTCAATACCCTGTCCTTATCAGCTGCCAACCAAGGAGGATAACACAGTTTCAATAGCTCAAGGTGGTACTGCCACTCCTGGTGCTACCAAGCAGTTTTTGCCACTGGACAGGGTATTTAAAATTATATATATATATATATATATATTTACACCAGATCAACTAAAAGCAGAGATTACATTGTACATTCATCTTCATATTTAGTGCCATTTGTGATTTATAAAAACACGTTTACTTTCAGCCATTAATGTCATTATGCGCTTACATACTTCTTGATGTTACGTAATCACACAGGAATGGTGGTTCAGCATGCATTTTATTCATGCAGAAGACTTTTCACTCTCAACCAAATCCAACTTTATGTATATTGCACCGTGGTCAAACGGTGCTTCAGCAGTCTCTGTTCTGATATTAACTTTCCCTTCTGTATCTGTCATCTATTTGGCCGTTTTTCTTTGGTTTTATGTTTTTTATGTGTTACTGCACCAAACCACTCCAGACAAATGTCATATATAATTCTGTAGAAAAAAAAAATATATATATATATATATATATATATATATATATATACACACTAAGTCAGTGTTTAAGCAGAATAAAACTGGTTTGAATTCAGTTTTTCCTCTTCCTTCTACCACTCACACATGCTGGAGCATTAAGGAAGCAGATTATCACTTCATTGCCATCGCTCCCAGATCCACTATGGCTCGGAGTGGTAGTACATGATATGGTTCTATCTATTAGTCAAATAGAACTATTTGACATTTATATGTATGCAAACAAATGACTTATGCTAAATCAAATTGTTAGAAATAGAACTGTTAGTTCATTTAACAGTGTATAAACAAATAATGTTTAATTGAACTGTTGGTGATATGTAGCAATACTTGGAACCATCTAACTTTGTTGACTTATGCTAAATTGAATTGTTAGAAACAGAACTGTTTGATCATTTAACTACAAAATGTGTTTACAAATCATATTCTTAATATATAAGTAAAAACAGGATTTGGCATTAAATAACAAATAATGGTTGATATGCCATGAAACTAAACTAAATCAAACCCAACGAAACTTATGTTCTGGCTAGTAAGAAAGCTTTCAAAGAAAGAAAACGGAGAAAGTTTGGAAAAAATCTTGATTAAACATGAAAAAATATAACAGAAGCATAATTTCTATAATTTCTTCAATTAAACGCAACTTCGCCAACTACAGGGCATATCTGTTCAGTAAATATTTATATCCTCCAGTTCACTTGAACAGTCGCGGCTCAGTTAGTGTGTATATATATGTGCGTGTGTGTGTATTATTCAATATTAAAATTGATTTTAACAGCGTATCTACCCATTTATGGTTATTTTATGACTCAAGGTAGGGAAATCTTGTATATGTATATATATTTTTATGTAGTTGTTGCTTAAGGGTTTTTTCTTGCACACAGTCCAATTAAATAATTTTACACAGTTCTATTTGACCAATAAATGTGACTCTAGCAGGTACTACCACGTTAGATCAGAGTGGACATGGGAGTAATGACAATAAAGGGGTATCATGGGAGGTGCCTGTGGTGTAATGGTTATCGTTGTAGGAAATAGACACAGCGACATGAGTTCAAATCCTGGATGAGACTGATTGCATTTCACATAGCACTAATACCCTTGGGAAAGGTATGAATCCAATTATTCTCCCTCCAGCTATGGGTAAATAGTAGGGCAGACTAGGTTCTTCAGCGTTGGTGAGGCAACTAGTCTAGGAGAAGGAAAACTCTGAATTCAAACCTGTTAAACTCCGCTTACAAAAATTGACCTTGTGTCATAACCTGCCCAAGCGGAGGGGTTGGGTAAATATGATATATAGATGGTCATCAAGTTCCAACCTATACAACTTATATTTATGACTTTGCCGCAAAGGTAGAGTTGAAAACCAAGATTTTAAAAATTGAAAAAGAAATTTCATGCAGCTAACAGCATGAATGACAGTCATGAGCAAGAGATCATGAAATATACTATTCATATACTGTATGTTATTTGTCGCTGCTTCCAACCAGATAGGACTTGACACAAGGTCACAAGCCCGAAGGCCGATTAAAGTGGGGATAAAGGGGAGGGGAAGATCAAGAACGAGCCGAGACTCGAACCCTGCTGGTCTATGCTGCTCATTAGACCCACGAAGTGCAATGTGGGTCTAATGAGCCAAGCAGTTTCACAAACCCAAATCTGGGTCCGGGCACTTATGCTGGGTTATAGCTTGAACTAGACTGCAAGGTCTAGTGCTATACATAGGGGACAAAGGTGGCAGGTCGTCCACCCGAAGGTGGCTCAGCTGAAGCTAGGGGCCTTTTGACCTCGAATTTGGCATTGATTTCGATACTCCATCCAGCAAAAGCCAAGGAAGTATTCATATACTGTATTCTAACTATAGAAAGTCGAAATAGAATGTTTAAAATCATAATGAAAAGTTTATGAAATATACTATCAAAATAATAAAAAGTAATAACCATAATAGAATCAACTCAGAAAGATTAAACAGATGATACTAGTATGATGGAAATAGGTAAATAAAAGAACAAAACAGGATAAGATTTTAAATGTACAGCACAGAGGCTGTATACGGTATATATGGCATACCAACCAATGACTCAATCGATTTACAACTGATCAGTCAGAACCTCACCCAGTTATAAGTTAGGGGAGTCACCATAGCGCAGTGACTAACATGCTGGACTGAGACATCATTGTAAATGAGTTTGAAGTCCAGTTGTACTATTACGTTCACTTTTGGACTAACACCCTTGAGAAAGGCATGAACCCCTTTATGGGTTAAGTTGTACCACTACTGTGCTGTTACAAGGAGGGCTTTGGCAGTAAATAACCCACAAAGATAGAAATGCCATTAAACAAAGAAACCAAATCAGTTGATGATTATCTCTCTCCCTCTCCCTCTCTATATATATATCATTAAGGGTTTTTGGACTATTGTCTTCATCTTTATTGTTATTTTCACGTTTCAGCCAATATGTCCTCCAGCCTTCTTCAGGCGTTTGTTGAACTCGGAAACCTTTACAGAACTTCAAACTACGTCCTTTATTGAATCCACGGGGGTTGCCTGTTCAGATTCTGTTAGCCATAAAGCTTCTAAGGAGATAATCATCTGGAGGTTGTTGGTTCAATCCTGACTGCAGGTGAGTAACAATACAGGAATAGTTAACGCTTGTATCTGGTTATGGCTAACGGAATCAGAACAGGCGACCCTCGTGGATTCAATAAAGGACGTAGTTCGAAGTTCTGTAAAGGTTCCTGAGTTCAACAAACACCTGAAGAAGGCCAGAGGACATATCAGCCGAAATGTTGTAGAAATAACAATAAAGATGAAGACAATAGTCCAAAAACCCTTAATGATAAAAATCATGAAGCTTCGTCTCAGAAATTTAGACAACTAATATATATATATATATATATATATATATATATATATTGAGTGAGAGAAAGAGAAAAGTGAGGGGAGGATTCAACAGAAGAATCTCCTAGACTTAGAATTGCCACAGTACAAATGCTAGTAATGGTGAGTAGGTGTATCTCTGAGCAGCAGCCATACTTTATCAGTTGCCATCATAGACCAAAATGATATTGTGATTGCTTTTGTGATTGAAACTCATCTCACTATGTGTTGACATCCTGTGGCCGGCTTGGTTACCAGATCTATCATCTTGTGATTACATCCTCTGGGGATACCTGAAGGCTCACGTCTTTCAATGTAGGTGGCAAACAACTGATAAACTGAAGCATTTTATTTGTTATAAAATTGTAACTCTACCAGAAGGAATGTCTGAACAAGTACTGTGATGTTTCAGGTGCATATAGCTCAGAATGCAAGAATCTGGATAATATAATCTTTAAAACAAAGTGCAACAATAACAAAACTAAATCACAGATATCTGACTTTCTTAAAGCAATATCAATTTTTTATAGGATTTATGTTGCCTTTTTTTATTTATATTTCAAACCAAAGAAATCATTCTGCAAGACCATATATATATATATATATATGTTTGTTTAAATTTTGAAGTTTGATAATCTTTATCTCTTAGAGTATTCAAACTCTTTTCTTTAGATTTATTGCTATATTCACATTTTCTAAATAAGCATGAAAGACAAGCCACTGTATGCTCCATTAGAAATCTACCCCATAGATTAGATAAAGGGTCTGGTTTGAAGTTCTGTATCGACTTCCAAGTTCAACATGAAACACCTAAAGAAGGCTGAAGGAAGAATCAGCTGTAGGATGCATTGGCCTAAACATTGTGAATATAACAGTGAAAATGAAGACAGTCCAAATATCCTAAGTGATAAAACACACACACATATATATATATATATAGTCATCCACAGACAGACTGTTTCATTGTATCACAACTCTTCAATGTGACTAGACACGTAGAACGCTTGAAGCCGGGATCAAAACCCTCCCAACTTTACGTTAGACTTAATATCAGACTGCTCAGCCAACAAGCACACCATGTTAGCTAAGGAATTTTAAGGTATTATGTAGCAGCAGCAGCAGCGCTCGTTTGTTTACATTTTTATATCTTATCGGCTACCAGAGTGCTCAATTCATTCAAAGCACCACATCTACTGAAAATGATGTCAATATGTGTCTAGCAAAGGCATGGACAGTAATGAATAAACTATTGACCATATGGAAAGTCTGATCTATCTGGTAAAATAAAATGGGAATTCTTTCAAGCAGCACTAGTATCAGTACTACTGTATGGATACACCACATGAACAATGACAAAACACATAGAGAAAAAGCAGTACAAGAATACTGTGAGCTATATTGAACAAATCCTGGAAGCAACACAAGGTCACAATTCATGGTTTTCTTTTGCCTAGACTGGTCACCAAACCAAGGCTAAAGAACCCTGTTTGGCCTGCTATTGGTTCATAGCTGGAGGAATGAACAGACAGATTCATGCCTTTACCAAGAGTATTACCACAAAGTGAAACATAAACAGTCTTATCTAGGATTTGAACTTAGTTGCCAATTCCACTTTTTTCAAGGGGTGTCCTCGTGGTGTAATGGTTAAAGCGATGGACTTCGAAATCGTCGTAAGCGAGTTCGTACTCCAGTCACGGTATTATGTTCACTTTCGGGCAAATACCCTTGGGAAAGGTATGAACCCCCTTATCCTCCTAGCTATGGGTTAAATAGTACAACTACTGATCTTCTTTGGCACTAAATAACCTACAAAGGTTGATATGCCATTAAACAAAGAAACCAAAACAAACCATTTTCTTCAGTGATGACTGTTATGTTAAGCAGAACTCCAAGACAATACAAATAAGTTTATTCTCTGTGTGCCAAACTTCCAATTCTACAACAACTTTCCAAAGTACTCTTCAAGGCTTCTGAAATCGAGAATTTTCCACCAAACGGGTATTTCTATAATAAAGTGGTTTTCTATATTTTTTTCTATAATTCTCATATTACATGCTTCCTTATTTGTTAACTTAAATGTTTATTTGTTATTGTTTCTTTCCCCTGCTCTGACCAAACAATAATACAATAATATCTTCATCAGTACAGCCATCTTTTCACTTCTCTCTTCTCTCCTTCCTTGAATTACCATATATGAATATAACAAAGATTACAAAGGATAAGGGAAAGAATGAGAAGATACAGAGAAAAAGTGAGAATGAGATGTGTGTTGAGATAATAGATAATCTTAGTCAAATATTCACAGATCTAGCTATAAAAGCGATATTCTTTTTCTCCTAAAGAAAATTATCTTGACAGTTATTGGCTCTTTCCAGAAAGACATTCATGTTCCTGAATTTGCTGTGTTAATCATGAAATTTAAACAGAATACTAGACATTATCACTATCATCATCATGAGCATAACGAAAATAAAAAGGTTCCAACAACTGGAATGACTTCAGCTATCATCATCATCTTTTATATGATCAAGATTAACAGGGTTAATTTCTATCCTGTTTTATATGTCGTCAGCTCTTTCGTACTTTAATGGATCTAATTTTATCTTGAGAAATGAATTTATGTGAAAAGAAAATAAGCAAAATTCTACTTATAGGTAGATATGCATGCATTCACACACAGAAATGTAAAAGTAAATAAATAAATACATATGTGCACTCAGACACACTCTCTCTCTCTCTCTCTCTCTCACAAATACACACACACACTCTCTCTGTCACAAACACACACACACATATACATACACAGACACACTCTCTCTCTCTCTTTCTCTCTCACAAATACACACACACATACACACACACACACACTCTATCACAAACACACACACACACATATACATACACAGACACACTCTCTCTCTCTTTCTCTCACAAATACACACTCTCTCTCTCTCTCACACAAACACACACACACATACAATTGTAATATCATTTTACTACTTCCGTTGCTCTGAGTTTCACAGATGAAAAATGGAGCATACAGTGGCTTGTCTTCTGTATTTATTTAGAAAGATTAATCCCATGATAGAGAATGTAAATAAATAAATATGAAAAATAGCATAAAATAAATACTTTATTTCCTCACAAGAAAGATTATATATTAAACCTGCTCTGCTATAAAAGCAGGGAACACATTTTAGCTCCTTTTTTACATACAGTTTCTTCTTGTCATTATATATATATATATATATATATATAAGTAGTATCTATTTTATACATTCTATATTTACAATTTACAATCTAAAGTTTTAGAGCACTGCAATAATTTTTTTGATTTGGTGACCATTTTAGATCTTATATAACATTTTAGATTTTATCTAGGAGTGATTTTTAATTCATAATCATGTATATATAATCATTTTATATAAATGAAATTTATATATATATATATATATATGATATTTATCCTATCCCCTTCGCTCAAGTAGGATGCAACCCAAGGTAAATACATTTAGCAGAGTTTAACAGGTTTGATTTCAAAGTTTTATTTCTCCTAGACTGGTTGCCA
Source organism: Sepioteuthis lessoniana (assembly GCA_963585895.1). Lineage (NCBI taxonomy): Eukaryota > Metazoa > Mollusca > Cephalopoda > Myopsida > Loliginidae > Sepioteuthis > Sepioteuthis lessoniana. The sequence goes on from OY757929.1 coordinate 17,040,461, forward strand.
TACCAAGGTTAAAGAACCTAGTTGGCCCTACTATTTACCATACCTAGAGTTGGACTCATACCTTTTGCGAGGGTATTACTGTTACGTGAAATGCAAAAATCTCCGTCCAGGATTTAAACTCAAGTTGACAATTCTATTTCCTATGACAGTAACCATTACACTCTAGGCACGAATATTGTCAGTGATATATATATATATATATATGATGTGGATGACAATATATATATATATGCTCCCCTACTCCTGTAGGATTGAGCTCTCTAGCGAATGAAGTAACTGTGTTGCCATTTCAAGGCTCTTCATATGAATCAAGCTCTCGGTAGCCGTTAAGCGGATATATGTAAACAATAACAATTGTGATTCATAACCATTTAAATTTCTTTCGCTTGCGCTGGTTTCCTCATGGCTGAGTGGTAGAATCTTGGACTGGCGTTTGAGTCAACTGGGTTTCGATCCCAGCTTCGGGAATCTAGCCTGTCTAGCCACACTGATGAGTTCTGATAGAACGAAACAGATCTGTCTGTGGATGACAATATATATATATATATATATATGTGTGTGTGTGTGTATGTGTGTGTGTGTGTATGTGTGTGTGTGTGCTCATATACATATATATATATATATATAGGCCCACATATACATACATATACATTAGTGGGAGTCCTCATGGTGAAATGGTTAACACCATACTAAGTGAATTTGAACTTGAGTTGTGCACCTGCATTCACTTTCTTTAAACAGAATTGGATGTGTATCTATTTTTCCCCATCATGAAATTTGCAAGGGAAAATTAATATTTATTAAGCATTGTATTTTATTTTTCATTTCATTGACATGTTTTGTAAATGATGAAATGAAAATCACTGCATTCTTTTTATGTCTCAGAATTAGAATAAATCTATAGGAAGATGTTGTCACAAAATTTTCTTTGTTCACACAAAAGTCTCATGTTGATAAAAACAGAAAGAGAAGATGAACACACATACACAACATTTTCTACTTTGTGCGTCTGTGTGTTCAATGGTAATACTACTATTGTTACTATTAAGATGTACCAAGCATAATAATTATCAGCAGAGGAAATGGAATTAGCAATCCTAGTTCAAATCCTAGACAAGGCTGTGTGTATTTCACTTTAGACTAATGCCCTTGGAAAAGATAGGTATCCATCTCTTCTTCTCCCAGCTCTGAATAAACAGTAGGGTAGACTGATTTCTTTAGCCTTGGTTAGCCAACCAATCAAGAAGGAAAATTCTGAATTCAAACCAGCTGTACTCTGCTTAAAAATTGACCTACTACTACTGCCCTTACTACTAATACTATAGGCTGAATGTTTTATGGCTTGCTTTTTTGTAACAGAAGCAAACATGATTGGTCTATTTTTTAGAATTTAGTTTAAATTTTCATTTGAACGAGGACACCAATTCATTGTACTAGAGATTTATTTTATCATACTATTTGGAACATTGACAGTCATTAGTAATGATTGGTGCTAGGAAGGATATCTAGTCATGTCCCTCCTCACCAATATTAGCATTATTATATACATTGATATACTAGCATTGAATAAATGAAAGGGAACCCAAAAATAATTCCTATACACAAATAGGACATTTAATATATACATATAAAACATATTGGAAATATTACACGAATACATATATGTATCCCAACAGATTAATTGCGCATATTGTTCCATGACAAGCAGTATATGAAAAGGGGTAAAAATAGTGAAAAGTCTTTATTGGTGGTTTTCCTTTCAGTAGTGTAGCAAATAACAATGTCATTCACTATAGGTGGTAATATTAAGTCCATTCAATGAACAGGGATATAAAGTGAGATCTTATCATCCAAAGAATGGGAACAATTAGAGAATAAAAAAGAAAATCTGAATTCTTATGGGACCAATAGACACATGATGTCCAAAGATATGCCCACAAATCCAAGGGAAGACAATTATTTATTGTTTTCCAACAATAGCTTAATCAAAAATTCTTATTAATTTTGGTACTTCTGTTGTAATATGGTTCGAAGGAAAGCCTTTGTTTAGATCTCACTTTGATAAATCTTGGCTGCTGAATGATTAGTAAACAAATCAATGTGAGCACTCCACAAATCATGTTCTTTTTGGAAATGTTCTGATCTTGCATTCTGGCCATTATAATTTGATCTTAATCAAAAGTAATTAAATTTCAATCTCAAATACAAAGGGTAAAAAAACTAAAGTTGGGAGGTGGAGGAGTAAGAGGAAATTATCTCCCTTGTTCCAGATTAAATAAATATGGAGCCAGCTGCATTTTCTCCCTTCTTCTCCAGGAGGCACATATGGTACATATTCGTCAATGATATCCTTTACCATCTTCTTAGACTTCCTGTTTGAAGCAAAACATCTGGAAAATACATTTTATTGATATTTTTACTTTATCCAGACTATAGGTGTTGTAATATCTGATGTTTTCTCCTAGACAAGACTCAAAAGCCACTGATCATTATTCTTGTCAAGAACATGAAAGAAGTTGACAAACATTCATTTATATTGTAGCCCCCACATTTGTGATATTTTAACAGGGCTTAGAATATGCTGAATGTACCCCCTATGGAGGAGTAAGATACCCACTTCAAAAAGGAATGTCCTGGTATGACACTAAATTGCATCTGATGGTGAAAATCCAGTTCTGGATGGAGTGTTTACTCTTTCATTGCTATTACTCCCAAATCTACTCTGACCCAGAGTGGTATTACTTATTAGGGTCCCGTCTAGGTGTCAAATACTCCCAGGTCCTCTATGACTCAGAGTGGTAGTACTTATTAGGGACTCATCTAGAGGTCAAATAGATCTCTTGAGTGTGGAATACCCCTTCATTGTCTCTACTCCCAAATCTACTCTGTCCCAGAGTGGTAGTACTTATTAGGGTCCCGTCTATGGGTCAAATAGATCTGTTTAAAAATTATTTGTTTTAAAAAGAACATGTGCAAAAAAAAATCTCTCTTAAAAAACAGAAAGAGTCCCTGTGGCGAAGTGGCTAATGTGTTAGATGGGAACATTGTAGAAAGAGAGTTCAAATTCCAATCACGCTATTACATTGACTTTTGGACTAATGCCCTTAGGAAAAGTATGAACTCCCTTATCCCCCCCCCTCAGCTATATGTTAAATAGTATCACTGCTGTTTTTCTACAAGGATGCTTTTGGCATTAAATAACCCTCAAAGGTTGATACACCATTAAACAAGAAAAAAAAACCAGCTACACAAAAAATATAAATATGAATGTGATTTCCTAACCTCTAGGTATAAAATAACCCAAGACAGGTTGACATACCATTAAAATCAATCAATCAGTCTTTTATATTTTAATTAGATCAGGTCAACCTTTTCTATGGGTTTCCAAACATTATTTCATTGAGAGGAGAAAATCTTTGTATCTTCTTTATTTCTATTGAAAACCATCAAAAAACATCCAACTATTTCTGTAGCTCTCAAAAAATCCCTTTGTGCAGATTGAATTGTTTGAAATTAATTAAAATTTAATGAGCTAAAAAATCAAATTGATTGAACATCTGAAGGAAATAGTGATAATAACGCCTAAACCTTTTTGGTTTTAAAAATCCAATCAAAACAAAAATGTTGGTTAATTCTTCACTTCAAAGTCAGGAAAACAATAAAATTAAATATTCATTAAAAATATTAATTTCTAAGTGTTGTAGGTGACTCACCTATGACCAAAATAATGGACTTACCCAAAGGGTATATTAATCAAGAACTAAGCTGGTAGAGCAAAAAGAGAGGAGCAGTAGCAGCTGTAGTAAACTCCTAGCCGGTCTTCGTGTACATTGAACCAAGGAGCCCTCCTCAGAGACTTGGATACATTTGTGTTGGCACCTCATATCTCCATGTTGAGTTTATTTATTGACTCTTAATAATTGGTCATAACACTAAGGGTTTTCAAGTCTATCAGATATTTCTGAAGAAATCCTTCTTCCATGTGCTATGCTTAAATGTAATTCTGAAGAAATCCCTCTTCCATGTATGATGCGTAATGTAAACAAGATGGTAATTCAAAACAAATAAATAATAAAAACATATAAAACATTCTTTACATATAAATAATTATCTTAAAGTTTACATCCTTTACATTTTGATAATTACCCTTTTACAACCTGTATGAAACATGGCTACTAATAGTGACCATCTTACAACTTGTATGTAATATGGATAAGTACTTCTAGTACATTTTAATACAGAGAGTACATTAAACAATCTTAACGGTTTTGTCAGTATTATTGTATGTATTCAATTTGTTTTAATGTGATAATGATAATGTAACTTACCAATATTCATCTTATGTGTCTTCAAAAGGTATATATCATATTACATTAATATATGCATATATAATCAATATTAACTTTTGATCAAGGTATAGAGTTGTGACTCTAAGCTGAAAACTTCTTTTTCATTTTTTAGAAAAATTTCTTTTGATTACTATCGATTAAACACCAAAGAATCTGATTAAAAATAATTTGGAGGGATTCTTACAATGGGGATTCAATTTGACATGTAAACATCCTGTAAAATGCACCCTGACTGGTGTTTTTCCCCAAATCCAAAATCTATTACATTTCTGGACTGTTGAGAATGTTATATAATTAAGGAATGATTTTTTATATTAATCATTTTTTGTTAATTATATTTTATCATTCAGTTTGGTAAGGCTTTGAACCCCTCGGGTCTCTTAGTCCAGGTGCATAGTCAGATGGTGCAGTTTTATGCTTGCGGGGAAAGGATATGACAATCACCATTTGTCATAATAAACCTCCAAACAGGAAATGGGGCTGGAGTGTGGATGAAGTCATGCCCAGAAGAAATGGTCCTGAGAATTTGAGGATTTTGAAAAGACAGTAGTTGAGTTTTCTACTGTTGAGATGTGCAGTTGAGTTTTTCGGATCTCGACTGGCAGAGATGAATTGAGATCTTAAACATCACAAGATGCACCGTGATTCGGGGTTGGGTCAGCATAATATGGTTAGCATAGGCTTTTAAGAATTGTGTCTCTCTCCTTGTGTCACCATGGAGAATCAACCTGTTCATATCTGAAACAAAAGAGTCCACCTGTATTTATATATGTATTTGTATTACTGTTGTGATTGATATCATTATATAGTATACAACAAGAACCCATGGCAAACAATGCTTATTTTACCCTTTTTTTCGAAAAAATTCTTTCGATTATTTTTAGAAATTTTAAGAAAAATTTCTTGTGATTCTTTTTAGAAATCTTTAGTTCTACTCTGATGACCCAGAGAAATCTTAAATATCTGTTGATAGATAGGATGAAAAATAACATCAAGCAGTAACACAACTTATGAGGGAAATATACAAGATTTTAACATTTTCTGGAATACAATACAATCAAACAACAATGATCATGCAGTGCTATTTAAGGACCAAATCCGGGCTGATACCTGACTAGCCCTCCTCGCAGGGCAAGAGGTCCATGGCCACAACCACTTCATTCTTCCAATGATTGTTGATCATGCTGCACCAGATTGATATTAGTAACTCTATACCAGAATAGCACCATGGTAATCCCATAACAAATTCTGCCTCAAACTAGTCAACTGCACATGTGTGTAATTTGGTATTTTCACTGAGCACCAGTCAGGGTGCATTTTACAAGACATTTACATGGCAAATTGATCCCCCCTACCACATAAATCCTCCAACCCAGTTTTTTTTTACTTGGATTTTACAGTGCTTCATCGTTAGTAATCAAAAAAAAATTTTGTAAAAAAAAAAATAGAAAAAAAGACATTTTCATAGGGTTGTGTGACGGCAAATTGAACTAAAATCCCAAAATGGGACTTTATTTTCGCACGTGTGAAGACGGGGCAGGTTGGCACTTGATCCCCTACAGAAATAAGTCCTGTTCAGAGTTCTTTTCTCAGGCAGATAAGAACTGGCATATTACGTGAGGGAATAATTTAAGGCCAGACTGACCGCCGCTGGCAAGGGGTTCCAAATTTCACACTATCACACACCCACCAGGTCGCTTTCTTCTTTCCCCGAGATAATGGAGGAAAGTGAGCCTATAGGTCTTAGTTGTAATAATATTAATACTGCTATAGTGGTAGTCGGTAACTCCGGTTTCCCGTGTGATACTTTAGGGATTAATAGGACAGTTCTAAGCAAGATAATACAAGGCGAATAGAAGCTGAAAGGAAAGCATGGAATAATAACATAGACCACATGGTAAAATTAAAATACATAAGTTCTTTACTACGGTTATATACATATATATGTTCAAAGTGTCAAAAATATTTAATAGGATAGTCCATGAATATAAATGTCTTTTCTTGGCTTTTATCCTTTTCCAAATTGAGAGAGAGTGGTAAACAAAAATTTGGGTGTAAAGGGAAAATGTCCCAAAGTTACTTATCTTATTTTTTTGACGGGGTTCCACTGGAGAATTTCTCTTCTTTCACGGGCTAATAGACTTTGTATTGCTTTTAATGCTGGCTTGAGAGATTCAGGTCTCTCATGTCTCAGTCTTTTGTCTTTAGCCCGGAGTGAAATGGCTATCGTCCGTCTGCCACGAGACTTGTCCAAAAACTACTTTTTTTTGTATTTTCCTTCCGTTGAGGGGAAGGGAACCCTACTTCCGTTTGAGGCTCCCCCCACCAATCATTTGGCTTCATTTTCTCTTTCCCCTTCCGATGTCCGGCGACCCAAGGTCACTTAAGTGCAAACATCTGTGTGACCCACAATCATTTCTAACGGTCACTTTTTGACTGCTAGAAAATTTTAGTTCAACGTGAGCCATCACGTGACACCTCCCCGCTTAAGAGAAAAAAGGGAGATGAATAGAAATATCATAGAAAAAAAAAAAGGCAATTCAATTCACTGTTCTTTCTCCTTTTCTTTCACTTTTTTTTTTTTTTCTCACTTTACTTTTCTTTCATCCCCTTTCTTCTTCACGCTTTGACGAATTCTTTCCTTTTCCTTTTTTTCGTCCTTCCTAATTTTCACTATAGGGGGAAACAATTTCTCTTCTCTTTCTTTCTCTCTCTCTCTTTTTCTTTAATCTCGTTTTCCTTTCTTTCTTTTTCTCTCTCGGCTTTTGGCCGTATCATATTTCAAACCTTGAGGAGGTAAGCCCTTCTTTCTTTCTTTCTTTCTTTGTCACTTTTGACGACTTTATAACTTTAATTGTCAAGCTTTGGGGAGAAAACTTCCTTTTCTTTTCTCTCTTTCCCCTATTCGTCACTTGTTGACGAACCACTTTCTCGTCCGTCTCATATTTCAACATTGGGGACGAGAATTCCTCCTCTCCTTTAGTTTCTCTCTCTCTCTCTTTCTTTCTCTCAACAACTATGAAAGAATGTTCTGCTACTACATTTTCGTGGGGCGTTAGAGAAATAAGCCTGGGTATTTTTTTATTAATTTCTCTAAGTCCCCTCTCTCTGAGACAGACAACTGGCTTAATTTCTCCTCGAATTTATTCGGCATTTCCGAGTTCTTAATTTTTCGAGGTGGGCCTTCTTGACGGACATATCTCTTCAATTTGTTTGTGTGACACACTTGTGTCTTCTTCTTTCCCTCGTTGGTATTAATTCTGTATGTCCTCTTGTCTATTCTCTGTGATATTACGTAGGGACCTATATATCTTCCACCACAGTGGGGTCCTTTATTTGATGATAGTAGCAGGACTTCATCGCCCTTCTTAAATTCTTCCTTCTTAGTCACTTGTGAGGGTCCTCTTATTTTCCTCTTATCCTCTCGATAAGTATTAGGGAATTTATTCCTAATATTTGTTGGACCTTCATCTTTTCTCTGACGACTGGTCCTTTTATCTTCTTGTTTATTGAGGGGTGGAAGGTTCACTTCTTTTCTTTCCACCTTCTCACTTTGCGAGCGACTGTGTCGTTTATATCTCGCACGTGGCTCAGCCGCCATCTTGCCTCCATGCTGGGCGTTCGTTCTCGCCATCTCTCTTTCTTCATTTTTGGCGCTCATTTTCGCCAACTTGCTTTCTCCATTTTTGGCGTTCATCTTCGCCATCTTTCCGTCTTCATTTATGGCGCTTATTTTCGCCATCTTTTCCGGGTGACACTTTTTTGTTCTTACTTCATTTCCCAGTATGAGGGAAATTCCTTTCATCGGTAGCTTGTCTACCACACCAACTTTAATTGGTCCATTTTTCCACTGGGACTTCAGTGTTATTTTACACAGCGGTATTTTTACCCTCTTTCCGCCGATACCCTCTATCATCACAGTCTCACGTGTTGCTTCTATTACCCTTTTAGGTAATTTATTTCGTAGAAGTAACGACTGAGATGCTCCGGTATCTCGTAAAATCGAGACTTCCACTGGTCCTCCGTGTGGGCCTCTTATCATCCCTTTTTTCGTCCAAGGTCGATAAGACTTGTCTATTCTAGCGGTCGTGACAGCTCCTTGAGGTTTTCTCGGCTGGGTCTGGTTTCTTTCAGGACCTTTTCCAAGCTGACACCTTATGGCTATGTGTCCAGCCTTTCCACACTTGTAGCAGACCACTGTTCTGCTGCTACTTTGGAAGGTCCTTCTATTTTCTTCCTTAGGTCTTAACTCAGCTTTAAACTTCACTCTGTTTCCTGTGAAGGTTTTTTCCTTCGTCTTTCGGTGTGTGAGGATGTATTCGTCTGCTAGTGCGGCCATTTCATAGGTCACGTCAGTTTTTCTTTCACTTAGGTGAACCCTGACTTCTTCTGGCACACAGTTTAAAAATTCTTCAGCTAATATTAGCTGCCGGAGTTTCTCAGCATCTCCGTCTATCCTCTTAGAGTCACACCACTTATCCAGTGCATTCTCTTTTTCTCTCAGAAATTCCACATAAGACTGGTTTTCAGTTTTTCTCTGTGTTCTGAATTTCTGTCTATAAGCTTCTGGAACCAATTCGAAGCTTTTAAGAACCGCTGCCTTCACCAAATCATAGTCGGCGCAATTTTCTGTCGGCAGGGTTGCATATGCTCTCTGTGCTTTTCCTGTCAGCACAGTTTGGAGTAGCATCGACCAGCATTCTTTCGGCCATCCAAGATTTAGCGCGGTTCGCTCAAAATGTGCGAAGTATCCGTCCACGTTGGCTTCTTCAAATTTTGGGACTAGCCTCGCTTGCTTCGTTACTTCGAAACTGTCATGGCTTTCTTTGCGTCCTCTTATTGCCAAGTCGACTTCTCGCAGCCTTGTTTCTTGCTGAATTTTTATTTTCTCCAGTTCCATTTTATTTCTCTGTAGTTCCATTTGTGCTTGTATTTTAATTTTCTCCAGTTCAATTTCTTCTGGAGTCATTCTTATCATTTCCGTTGGTAGCTCTTCTAATACTGCTTCCTCGAAAATATTTTCGTCGACCATGTGTCTTGCTATTTTTATAACGAGTTCATGTTTCCTCATAGAATTTTCAACATTTAACTCAAGCTTCTCGCCAATTTTTATTATCTCGCTTTTTCTCAGCTTCTCCAACTTTTCCATGGAGGGTTCTTTTAAAAAGTTCTCTATTTTGTCCATTTTTTTTTTTTTTAATTTTTTTAAACAGTTATATCAACGAGTAATTTGACTGTTTCAACAATATTCCTTTTTTTCTTCTTTTCACGGTCTCCCAGGGTAGATTTAAACGGCAGGAATTGTCACACGACTACTAGCAATAAATATTATTTATAATAATAAATCATTCCGGAAACGAGCCCCCATTTCAGGTCTGCATGGGGTCGGGAATTAAAGATTAAAATATCCCCGGACGAGACACCATTTTAGGTCTGCTGACGCGAAATTGCGATAGTCCCAAAACGGGACTTTATTTTCGCACGTGTGAAGACGGGGCAGGTTGGCACTTGATCCCCTACAGAAATAAGTCCTGTTCAGAGTTCTTTTCTCAGGCAGATAAGAACTGGCATATTACGTGAGGGAATAATTTAAGGCCAGACTGACCGCCGCTGGCAAGGGGTTCCAAATTTCACACTATCACACACCCACCAGGTCGCTTTCTTCTTTCCCCGAGATAATGGAGGAAAGTGAGCCTATAGGTCTTAGTTGTAATAATATTAATACTGCTATAGTGGTAGTCGGTAACTCCGGTTTCCCGTGTGATACTTTAGGGATTAATAGGACAGTTCTAAGCAAGATAATACAAGGCGAATAGAAGCTGAAAGGAAAGCATGGAATAATAACATAGACCACATGGTAAAATTAAAATACATAAGTTCTTTACTACGGTTATATACATATATATGTTCAAAGTGTCAAAAATATTTAATAGGATAGTCCATGAATATAAATGTCTTTTCTTGGCTTTTATCCTTTTCCAAATTGAGAGAGAGTGGTAAACAAAAATTTGGGTGTAAAGGGAAAATGTCCCAAAGTTACTTATCTTATTTTTTTGACGGGGTTCCACTGGAGAATTTCTCTTCTTTCACGGGCTAATAGACTTTGTATTGCTTTTAATGCTGGCTTGAGAGATTCAGGTCTCTCATGTCTCAGTCTTTTGTCTTTAGTCCGGAGTGAAATGGCTATCGTCCATCTGCCACGAGACTTGTCCAAAAACTACTTTTTTTTGTATTTTCCTTCCGTTGAGGGGAAGGGAACCCTACTTCCGTTTGAGGCTCCCCCCACCAATCATTTGGCTTCATTTTCTCTTTCCCCTTCCGATGTCCGGCGACCCAAGGTCACTTAAGTGCAAACATCTGTGTGACCCACAATCATTTCTAACGGTCACTTTTTGACTGCTAGAAAATTTTAGTTCAACGTGAGCCATCACGTGACAGTTGCAAACCTATACCTTCACATAACTTTCTTATTATTATTAGCCCAAAGTATCTCAAAAACACAAATACTGAAATTCAAAATTTAGTGCTGAAGAACAGAATTTTGAACCAAAGTAGATGTACCAATCCAGACATAAATAATGCCATAATTTTTTTGTGGAAACTATGCTGGTTATATGCAATAATATAAATATATAGTGAAATCTCTGTTGAGAATAGATTCTCATGTTAGCTAAAAATCTGTTACAAGAATTGTCTGTAAAAATTCCCTTAAGGCAATCATTATATCAGTAGGTGACTGAGAAAAGCAGTACATGAGATAATCTCCTAAAGGAATACTTCATATAAATCTCTCAAGCAGTTTGAAATGAATCAAAAAGAGCAGCAAAAACTGAAATGTGTAGCTCATAAAGGCAAAGATATTGACATGTCAAATAAATCAGATCTTACCAGCAAAATATGTAGGATAGTCTGTCTTTCTAAAGCAAGACTAGTTAGTCATCACATACAACTACCCATACCATAAGTTACCATCTGGTAAATGACATGAAATGCTCTGAATGCAATTAAGCTTGCAAAAACGGTTGGGGACCTTAAAATGTCACATTAAAATACGTAAAGACAAACAGCATCCTGTCTTGAATTCCCTTGCTTGTTCAATTTGCAACAAGGGTTTTAAAAGTAAGACTTTCTGAACTAAGAGTGCACAACAACTCAAAACAATGGATCTAATCGTGTACCTCACAACCAAGAAGTGGTCTTACTTGAGTGGACAACTATATATATATATAAAATGTCCATGTGTATATATATACATTATATATCATATTGTAACTGTGTTGGTTGTCACTAATTTACTTTG